>CM070026.1:6235016-6285597 GCA_036247105.1 Cirrhinus mrigala
AGGAGGTGTATGTTGGGAAAGAGACCATCTGTACAGTGGACGGCCTTCATTTCAACAGTTCATACAACGCTCGAGTCAAAGCGTACAACTCTGCTGGAGTGGGCGCGTACAGCAAGGTTGTTGTTCTGAAGACGTCTGATGGTGGGTGTTTTGGTTGTTTGCTTCTTCACACAGTTTCTTTTATTCACCTTTAATAGGGTCTCTGAGAGTTCTTAAAGCTTCTTTTCTCTCTGTGACGCTCATGCACACACAGCTTCCGCATTATATATTCCCTTTCCTCCGTGGATCCCTGCTGTGGATGCGTCTCTTTAATGAGGGTTTTTATAGGAAAATCCTCTCATCACTTTTTAGCTTCTTTACTGATCAAACATCCCACATAGACTCTATGTAGACATCTCTCATAGAGAGTCTCATAGGCAATTCATTAGTGTGTTGTGTTAAAAGTATTGATATTTACACCAACATTACTGGGACTTTTCACTGTTTGTAGCACTCAACTCCACTTCTGCAGGTTACAGTGTTGAAGCAATAGAGTCATTTTTTTATGAGTGAGTCATTGAATCATTCACATAACTGATTTGTTCAAAAACACTGAAACTTTTTTGTATGCCTGAGCAGTAGTAAACAAATTCAAATGCACTATATTGTGTGAATTTGATGTAAGTTACTCAATATTAAAGAAATAGTTCTCCCAAAAACTCACCCTCAGGCTATACAAGATGACTTTGTTTATTTATTGGAACATATTTGGAGAAATTTAGGATTGCATCACTTGCTCACCATTGGATCCTCTGCTTTCTCCAGTGAAAAAGTCATCTCATCTGATTCAAGAGAGGAAAATGCAGAGATCAAGCACTGTTTACAAAAAAGAATAGTCAAAACAGTTTTAAACAAATATTTCTGTAGATTTTGATGTGAGACGACAACAGGAGATGGACTTTTCCACTGTTTGGATTCATTGATGAGCAAGTGATGTACTACTAAATTTCTCCAAATTTGTTCCAGTGCAGAAACCAACTTATCTAGATCTTGGATGACCTGAGGTTGAGAACATTTTTCAAATTTTCATGTTTGAGTGTACTTTTCCTTTATTTTGTGAACAGCACTTGTAAGATTTCTATATACTGTATGTATTTTTTAACTTTTACCAACTTGTCTACCATGTTCAGTTTGAATAAACATGGCTAACTTATACAGTGATGGCCAAAATTATTAGAACACTAGTATTTCCAGCAGATAAAAATGATTTTAAGTCAGTTGTTTCTATCTTTTGCTGCAGTGTGTTAGTAGGAAATATCAGTTTACATTTCCAAACATTAATTTTGCCATTAACTGTAATAATGATAATGTAATAAGAATGAGATTTTTGTTTGCACAAGGAGTCTGACAACAGCCAGTGCTCCACACAGAGATCTGATCTCATCATCATCCAGTCTGTCTGGAATGACATGAAGAAACAGAACAAAATGAGACAGACTAAATACAGAAGAACTGTGGCAACGTCAGAGCTGCCTGAAACTGAAGCTGCTTTAAACACAAAGGATGGTCACACCAAATGTTGATTTAATTTGGTTAATAGAAGTTAACTGATAAAGAAAATCTATTTATGACATTATTTTTGACAGCATCCTCATTTTACAGCATTTTTACACAATTTTCACACAACGTTTAACAGTACTGTAGCTTTGCTGGTAGGTTTCTTGAAGCATCTTTGAGACGTTGCCACAGTTCATCTGGATTTAGTCTGTCTCAGTTTGTCAGTGACTTTATGTCATTCCAGACAGACCGGCTAATGATGAGATCAGATCTCTGTGTGGAGCACTGGCTGTTGTCAGACTCCTTGTGCAAACAAAAATCTCACTGGATCATTACAATTAATGGCAAAATGAATGTTTGGAAATGTAAACTGATATTTCTACTAACACACTACAACAAAACATAGAAATAACTGACTTTAAACCATTCTTAACTGCTGAAAATACTAGTGTTCTAATAATTTTGGCCACCACTGTAGCTTGGAATGTGATCAAACATGGCAAAACGTTATTACATTAAAAGTTTTTAAAATTAATTTCATATAGCAAAATGGCATACATGCTCAAATGACTTTGAAGAACATAAAAACACTTTTACATTGAGAAGCACAGTGGGTACATGGGTAAATAACATACACATTAACTATGTACGTACACTTTTTTAATGTTAATATTTAGATTAAAATATATACATGTTTCTGTGAAATATTATAATTATTTAATTTATTGTATTTATTTATGGTATTGTATTTATTTAGGTCCTGTGGATGATCAACATTGCTTTTTAAGTTTTGCTGCATTTGTAACAACATAAGGACATTAGAATTAAGACAAAACCCCCAGTTTTGTTTAAATTGGCAGAATCTGAAAGTAAGCATGTACCGTCAAACCAAAATTTATTCAGACACCTTTAACATTTCTCACATTATCACATTTTATTCACTATAGTTTAGAAAATGGTAATAAAATAAGACAAGAACGCAGAGTTAAACTCTGTCAAAACTAATTCATCTTGATAATCACAAATGAATTACAGTCAAACCAAAATTTATTCAGACACCTTCACAATTTCTCACATTATCACAGTTTATTCACTATAGTTTAGAAAATAGTAATAAAATATGACAAGAACTCAAGAGTTAAACTGTGTCAGAATGAATTCATCTTGATTATGTCAGATAACTTTGATAGAAAGGTACGTAACATAACATGGTCAAGTCGAAGTGTCAAATCAAATTTTTGGTCCCAAATTTTTTAGAAATTTTACTGGTAAACTATATGAAGAATTTTTGGGTATACTATGTCACAGCTTACTTTATTTTGCTATCCTTACTTACTTAAATGAACTATAGTGTCCTGCACCCACTAGTAAAAAAAAAAATAATAATTTTTGGTTTGACTGTATATGAGTTGCTGTTTGCAAAACCACATAAAGCAGTGGTCCCACAGATGATGTTTAATTAGCACAGGACTTACAAGGATTTGATGCTAGATTTGCTTTACAGGCCCTCTGCTACAGAAACCCAACTTTTAAGAGAGCATACTAGCTTCAATATTTCCTTCAAGATTCCTTCAACTCTTTAATAATTCATGTGTCAGAAGGAGTGAATATGTGTAGCTTACGATCAGCAAATTATGATGACTAAACTTACAGTCTTTTATATCCTTGCTAATGGAGCTGAGAACATTTTTTGGTGGGGAATATCACATATAAAATGTCCCTTTCATCTGTCAGATATGACTGATATAACTGTGCTAAAATCACTTGGCTCTGTTTTTTTTTTTTGTTTTGTTTTTTTAAATCTAAACAGAAACTAAACAGAAAATTATTTTAAGTCACACACACTCACACAAATGGTGAAATATAAATGTATTGCATTTACACTGGAATTTCACAAAGAGCTTCAGAAACAGCATTAATTAGTCAAACACTGTGTCAAACATTGTGAGGTGAGGATTGAGCTTTTGATTTGATTTGATTTGATTGAGTTCTTTTTTGTTGATTTACCTCTTTTTAACTGCTAAACATGTTTTTGAATCATACTGAATTATTCTGGCTATCACAAACTTTATTTAATCTTTCTCCCGCAGTGGCATGGTTCACCTTTGACCCTACGTCAGCTCACAGAGACATTGTCCTGTCCAATGAAAACCAGACTGTGACTTGTAACAGTTACGATGATCGTGTGGTGCTCGGGACGGCTGCCTTCTCCAAGGGTGTTCATTACTGGGAACTTAGTGTGGATCGCTATGACAACCACCCCGACCCCGCATTCGGGGTGGCACGGATTAATACAATGAAGGACATGATGCTAGGGAAGGACGATAAGGCCTGGGCCATGTATGTGGACAACAATCGCTCCTGGTTCATGCACAACAACTCTCACACCAACAGGTACGCATCGATATTTGCATCATGCATCATAGTGTGGTGATCAATTTTGCAAGCTGGCAGATTTGGTCTACATTATTTTTCTATGTAAACAAGCACTAGATGGACATGTTTGATCATTGCAATCATGTTTTGTGTCTTTCGGAGTGTCTTGCGCATGACACGGCGTACTAAAAACGCAGTACTTAAAGTGCCCCTATTATGGATTATAAAAGGTTCATATTTTGGTTTTGGGAGTCCCCACCAACAAGTTGACATGCATGCAAGGTCAAAAAACACTTTTATTGTCTTATGGATTTATTTTTACCTTATTTGCTCAACGACTCCCAAACGGTTCGTTAAAATGAATCATTTGTCCAAACCACTCCTTTGCGTGACACTAATCACTTACTCACCCCCATGAGCGATATAGGACGATTTTGAACGATGGCTAGAAAATACAACCATCAATTATTAATCACACTTACAGGCAGAGGTTTGGAGGAGCAAACCGGTCCAAATAAACTGGGCACTGATCCATCTTTTAAGAGCAAGCCTTTGGTGAATCCCGCATTGTACTTAGGATACAGCATCTTCTCGACATGACGTAAACCACATGGAAATTTTACTGTTTGTGGGCGGGCAAGTTGTTCACAACGTAGAACTTGGGCGGACATTATGCAAATGCGTTACTTTGTGATGTGCGGCCATAACAGAAAAAGATTTGAATTCCCGACAACTCGTTCAGGCGATTATGAACCGACTCTTTTTTTTTGATAGGCAATAACTTTATTTATCGTGCACTGTCGGCTTCACAACTTTGTAGATATTTTATGTTCACATACAGCTATATGACACACTGCATGAAAGGTCATATTTGAAAAGGCATAATAGGAGCACTTTAAGATAAGTTCAATTTTCAGGAAAAACTGTTTCAAAACCCCACATTTTTCCACTATTCCAGTATCCACATCTCATGTTTTCAAAGCAAAATGCATTTTTTGTGAAAAGCCACTAAGTCACTTTGGATAAAAGCATTTGCCAAATCACCACATTCTCACTTCCAACTCGTCACATATTGGCGCTTGGTCAGGACCCTTTGGCGTCGCTTTTTTGACCCTCAAGGTACCACTTTAGCGTCACTTTTTGATGTGCAGTGTCCTCCATTGATTTCAGTTGTTTGCTGTAATTTAATGGTTTGCATGCATTTGTAAAAAATATAAATAATTTTATATAAATTTATACTTGGAGCACCTAACCCCATCCCTCTCTCAAACTTACCCACTTCTGAACAATATAAAACACATAACAGGCAAACATACTGTAAGTACAGTCACAGGTATTTATTGCAGAAACTGACCATAAACAAGCAGTATAAAAGCATTACAGACAAGTCGTGTTGCATTCCAAGTATTCTGAAGCCACACAATATATTTATTCAAAGAAAAGATTAAAAACATAAGGTTTTAATTGCTGAAAATGTTCTCCATTAACACGCTCACATCTCATTCAAAAAGATACTCCCGAACATTAGCATGACACAATCTGTCACCCGAACCAAGGCTGACGTACTGCTTCTTCTGGTGGCATTTTTTAAATTTACGCACGAATAGATTGAGGTTTACGGCGGATGGAGATGGCGATACCGTCTATTCCTCTCACAAATCAATCGTTTTGCCTCGGAAGACTACTTTTTTGAATAAATTATGACTGTAGCTGTATCTGCCTGGTATATCTTGTGTTTTATTGACAATAGGTTTAGGGACAGGGGTTTGGTTATGTGCTTGTAAATGTGTAAATAATGTAAATAAAACTGTTGTGGCTGTTTACATTGAAAAAATTGATGATAAAATTCCTAGTGCCTTTTGTGTCAGCATTATGACGTCAAGGGTTTCTTATTTAAAGCAATGAAGGACGCTGCACGTTGAAAAATGATGCAAAAGAGGTACCCTGTGCGTCAAAAAGTGACACCAAGGGGTCCTGACCAATCGTCAATATGTGACGAGTTGGGAGTGAGAATGTGTTGGCCAAATACACAGTGATAGAGATTATATTAAGACTGATGACATGATGAGATGACATATTATAATACATTGGAATATTTAAATAATTGCATTATAAACACTGTTTCAGTATAAAGGTTTGATAAGGATATACTGTAGAGCTTAATTGTAAAATGTAGTGCATGTACACATGCTGTATGTCACAAATATGCTGATGCAGTGTCCTCAGGTGAGTATCAAGGACAGACTGATTAGAACACTTGAATACTAATGCAATGATTTAAAATTCTGCCTCCGTTTACTGATAGTGAGGTGACTGCGAGGACACACTAACAGTACTGAAACTGTTACACTTAACAATCCCTGAAATCGGTGCCTTTCATATGCAGCCTATTTAATGTAGCCTGAAGCCAAGCTTGTTCTACTTCTTTGTCAGTCTTGGATCCTTCACATTCGTTTCATTTTATTCATTTTAACTGTTTATTCCTCTTCTCTAATATTTTATATGTATTTTTTTAGATGTTTTTTTCAATGTGTTTCTTTTATTCTCTTGTTCCTCTATCACCCAGGGGCTCTAAGCAGGTAAACCATGGTGAAAGTAGTTTGTAGAGTCATTCCTGTAGAACTTTGTTAGTAATAGTTCTAGTATTCTTATCAGCTCTGTCATAGTTTTTAGATAAGAGGATGTTCCAGAAACTCAATGGTTCTTTTCATATTAAGATGCATTTTTGGTGATTACAAGTGGTCAGTACTAAATACAGGTGGAAACATATAACACTCTAAATCATTTTCATGGAAGTGCTGAGCGCAGCATGCACATACGAGTTAAAGGGATAGTTCACCCAAAAATGAAAATTTGATGTTTATCTGCTTACCCCCAGGGCATCTAAGATGTAGGTGACTTTGTTTCTTCAGTAGAACACAAACGAAGATTTGTAACTCAAACCGTTGCAGTCTGTCAGTGATATAATGGCAGTCAATGGATACATTAACAATCGTGAGGATACATTAACAATCGGTCTGTGCAAGAACCTGAACAGTATTTATATCATTTTTTTTTTTTACCTCTGATCCACCGCAATGTCCAGCTGTCCTGAGTGCATTCACAACAGCTGGCGTGATGCGTCAGCATGCTCTGGCACAGTAGACGCATTCGCGGAAGAGATCTGTCGTGCGTATACCTCACTCATCGTTTACAAATTGCAGAGAGATTGTGGTTACGACGGCTACTCAAAATGGTAATTATTTGTGCTTATCCTGATTGTTACGATAGATTAAAAACTAAAAGATTACACTTGCTTGCGCAAACTCATCTGGGAGTGTTGACTTTTCACTCCTTTTCACGACTGAAGTTATGGTTGGTTGCTCTTCGGCTGGATATCAACGCACCCATGAAGTTACTAAAAGTGTGGAGGGTCTGCAGCAATTATTTTTCCCCTGATGATTTTAGAGACCCAGAGGGTTATAAAGTACTACTGAAATCATGGTTTTTTCGCAACGAACTGAGGTCACGCTTGGGCTGTTGTGAATGCGCTTAGGACAGTTGGACATTGCGGTAAAAAATGATATAACTACTGTTCAGTTTCTTGTACAGACCGTTTTTTCGTGTCTTAAGACCTCAATGTATCGTTACGAGCCACAAGGTTTAATTTGGTTTTGTCTGTGTATGTTTTTTTGACTCTCAAATCCGTGGATCTCATTGACTGCCATTATATGACTGACAGACTGCAACGGTTTGAGTTAAAAATCTTCGTTTGTGTTCTACTGAAGAAACAAAAAGTCACCTACATCTTGGATGCCCTGGGGTCAAGCAGATAAGCATCAAATTTTCATTTCTGGGTGAACTATCCCTTTAAGACCTGTTCACACCAAGCATAACTATAACATTGACTATTAAGTTTTAATAATCATTCTAATTCTTAAAGGAACACTCCACTTTTTTTGAAAATAGTCTCATTTTCCAACTTCCCTAGAGTTAAACAGCTGAGTTCTACCGTTTTTGAATCCATTCAGTCGATCTCCGGGTCTGGCGGTAGCACTTTTAGCATAGCTTAGCATAGATCATTGAATCCGATTACATTGAGCTTTTGTTTACAATATTTGATGTGTGAATATCTTCATTTCCATTCTAAAGATGAACAAAGGTTTGCAACGACATTAAGGTGAATAAATCTGGTGAACTAACTCTTTAATACCAGGTCGAAACAGTCAGTGTTTAGAAATACATGTAAGATTTTCTTTGTGTTCCTCAACATGTTTCTTTTAAAACATCTATGAACTGTTTTCTTCACTACTCTATAAATATAAATAGGTGATATCACACTTGCAGTCATCCTGTCAGACTGAATATTAGCACTGCTGTGATTCAGAAGTAACACACACACTGGAGTTGTGAGTAAAGTGGAGTCATAGCCCTGTGTTCTTCACTCTGACGCAGTTCTACTCCAGATTTTCCATTTCCTGCTCATTCCTCTGCTCAGAGAGATCTTGGATGACAGAAAACATTGTATTCTGTGTTGCTAATTCCCTTTATTTGTTTCTTTCCTCTTCTCCTTGATTCTTGCAGGGCTGAGGGTGGCATCACAAAGGGTTCGACCGTAGGGATTCTGTTAGACCTGACAAAACATACCCTGACCTTCTTCATCAACAAACAGCAGCACGGACCCGTGGCTTTCGAGAACCTGGAGGGTGTGTTCATGCCTGCAGTTAGCCTCAACCGCAACGTCCAGGTGAGCAGCAGATCCACACTGACCTTTAACACGCTCACTGATTGGTAGCATTGGGAATCAAGAGCTGTTTCTTATTCGGAATTGTTCTCATGACCTTCAAGTTGCTTGACCAAACATCTGGATTCTTCTGGCTTGTTTTGATTTTTTCCCAAGGAGCATATGTGATCCTGCGTTAAGAAAATTTAGGGCAGGGATGCTCAGACTTGGTCCTGGAGGTTCTGCAGAGTTTAGCTCCAACTTGCCTCAACACACCAGTCGGGATGTTTCTAGTATGCCTAGTAAGAGCTTGATTAGCTGGTTCAGGTGTGTCTAATTGGGGTTGGAGCTAAACTCTGCAGGACACCAGCCCTCCATGACCAAGTTTGGGCTCCCCTTGATTTAGGAGCTCATGAAAAAACTTTAGGGGTGCAATGAAAATACATCAAATAATGTGCTTTGTTCCCTGACACAAAGAGACATTTACAAGCAAAATCATTTTGAGGTGGTCAAAAACCAATGAAATTTGGGATTTTCGTCACTTGTTTCTAATGCGACACTTCAAAATGCACATAAAAACAGGCCGTTGGAAACATAACTACCTGTATTGTAATAAATGGTAACTTAAATCGTTCCTCTTGAAAGTTAAAGGAGAAGTCCACTTCCAGAACAACAATTTACAGGTAATGTACTCACCCCCTTGTCATCCAAGATGTTCATGTCTTTCTTTCTTCAGCTGTAAAGAAATTATGTTTTTTGAGGAAAACTTTTCAGGATTTTTCTCCATATAATGGACTGATATGGTGCCCCGAGTTTGAACTTCCAAAATGCAGTTTAGGCTTCAAACGATCCCAAATGCGGTCCCAGCTGAGAAAGAAGGGTCTTATCTAGCGAAACGATCGGTTATTTTCATTTAAAAAATACAATTTAAATACTTTTTAATCTCAAACACTCCTCTTGTCTTATTTCCCTGAACTCTGTGTATTCTGACTCAAGACAGTTAGGGTATGTTGAAAAACTCTGATTGTATTTTCTCCCTCAACTTCAAAAATCATTTCAAAATCATCCTACATCACTGCAGAAGTATTAACCCAGTCTTTGGAAAGTGAACATGCAAAGAAGATCAAACACCCTTAACAAAAAAGGTAAAACAGCGATATAGGGCAATTTTGAAGTTGAGGAAGAAATACGATCACAGTTTTTTGACATACCCGAAGTTCAGACTCGGGGCATCATATCAGTCCATTATATGGAGTAAAATCCTGAAATGTTTTCCTCAAAAAACATAATTTCTTTACGACTGAAGAAAGAAAGACATGAACATCTTGGATGTGAACAAGTGAACTTCTCCTTTAATAGATGTTAATAGAAATATTTAAGGTGAATCATAATCAGATTCCCATGCCTAGTAGGTCGTTATCAGTGCATCACATCTCTCAACATTAACAAATGAAATGTATCTTTTCACAGGTGACTCTGATCACAGGTCTGGAAGTCCCAAAGAGCATCATGTGATCATCTTGGACCAATAAGATTGAGCCAGACCTTTCTCGTCAAACGAATCAGTGCTCTTAGACTACACTGATATATAATGCTGATATTAATCATATTTTTTCCCCTCATGCTCATATGGGTGATTTGCATTTCGCTGTTTACAAATCATTCCTGTGTTTACAGAAAAACAAACCGAGGTGTCCCCACGGGGGCAGAAACTGGAGTCAAACCCCAAAGCACTTTGAAATAGATTTCTAACTCTTTTTCATTTTCATACCTCCAACGAAAGATTAGCACAGTTCAAAAAATGTAATTGGATTAAAACCAACTATCAGCCATTTGATGTTATGGTACAGAGTGATCAAACACATCCGATAGTGATCAAACAACTGTGAGACTAAAAGTGAATTTGAAGTTGTTTCAGGTTAATCTCACATGCTACACGAATCTCAGGTTTACTCACTTTTAATGTGCTTCAAAAGGCCTTAGAAAAATCATCACTGAGACCATGAATCTTGGGTCCTGGGATTGAAAAAAGTCCCGGTCAAGCCAAAAGCCCTGCGTCAGATAAAAGTGAAGTTTACAGTCTCTTCAGTTCATAGATTCACAAGTAAATCTGATAGCTAATAGCACACTTCTGCTGAATTAGCTGCACAATTTGAGGCATATAATATATGACAGCAGCACAAACAGTGCAGGATGAGTTACATGCTGAAGTGTAATACCTAACATATGCACAATTGTCTTATCAAACAGCACTAAAACTCTCACAAAAAACCAGGTTTACAGAAACGAAATAACAACTGCCATTAGAGATAGACTGTGCCCTCATCACCAAGTAGACTTGTCTTGGTGCTTTATATGAGCCACAGTTGTGAATATTTAGCCAGAATCTCAACTCTGAGGTCTCCTTACACTGTGACCGATGTATTCCTTAAGAGTCTTGAAGTTGAAGTGTGTAATTTTCTTCTGTTCCAGCTTAATATGCAGTGGTAAGTAAGCCATTTTAGGTTGAAACAGTGTAAACACAGTTTCAAAACATTGCTCTGTTTGTTTTATCTACCCCAGTAACAACCACTCAACCAATAGTAAGAGTTTAGGGCGGGGCTATCTGCATTTCTGACCAATGACAAATGAGTGGTCAGGAAACCTGTTTAAAAACAGACACTATTTTTGTAAATTACACACTTCCACTTTACATGACAGACTCATGTTTAATACACCTCATTACAAGTAAATGAGCACTTCATGGTTCGATTTATCAGTATTATTTCCATGCCACGCCCTTTAACGGTTTCCGTGCTGTTTTATAGAATATGATGTTGAAATACCAAGTCATAGCATGTGACTGGGAGAGAAGATTGCGTTTGCATGTTGTACAGCTGTAAATATGGTCAAAGCAGTGAAGCAGGCATGAGTTACACATTCATAATATTGAATTTGTGTTACACAGTGTGATGACTGGATTAAACAGGAATACAGCATAGACGCAGAGTTTCAGTCTGCCTCCTAGTGTTTGTAGTGTGGAATTATTTTCTGATAACGTAGCTTTGAGTTAAAAACCCAAAAAGCTACAAAACTCCATATCAGCGCGTTTATTCTCATATGACCGATCACATTAAATGCTATGAGGAGTCACATATGGACCTTGCAATAGGAGATACGAGCCTATGTTCAGTTTATACCTCTGTTCAAATTACAATGGTTTCAGGGAGAAATGAGAGATAAATGATATTGAAAATATATTATATTTATGTTTATTATCCTGTCCAGACATGAACTTACTGGATTATGGGAGCAGATAATGACCCATTGGTGATGTAAAGCATGGGATGTTGTTGATATTTATAACATGTTTCTATGAACAGTGTAATTAATGTAAATAGCTTGAGCTGATGCTTTTATCGCGCAGTGAGTACTTTGCTGTCAGGAGTACCATACTAAAATGAAAATGCAAAGTGGGCACTTGTTTAAAATATAAAAAAGGGAAAGAGCGGTAAAATGTAAAAAACTGTGCTTAAAGGAATGTTCTGGGTTCGGTCAAGATTATAGTCTGTTTGGTCATTTATTGGCACCTTCAAGTACCACAGGTACCAACACAATCCCATGGCAGTTTGTAACTATTTTACATTTTGTAAAATTGGTGACTAATTCATATGAATTTCAGTCTCACTCGAATGTTTTCATAGGACCTACTTATGTCCTACACTCTTGAAAAAAAGGTTTCAAAGGGGTGTTTTTGCAGTGAGGACATAGAAGAACCATTTTTGGTTCACCAAAGAACCTTTTAGTGAACAGAACCATTTTGAAGAACATTTTAAAATTCTAAAGAACCTTTTCTGCATTTGAAAGGTTCCATGGACATTCAAGGTTCTTCATGGAATCATTGATTCCAATAAAGAAGCTTTATTTTTAGGAGTGTAGTGATGGTTACATTTAGGGGGAGGGTTAGAAGAAGTATCTTTTTTCGCTAAAGATAATACATTTTCATATCATGAGATAGTTTCCTGTCAGATCTGGCTTTAAAATACACACTGACTGAAACATAATAGATTTTAACTTAAGACCTAAGCACGTTGAGTCCATCACAAGACTACATGGTTTTGGACGCTGTCTCCAGTACTAAATAACCGCTAAGTACGTACTAAATAACCGCTAACATTGTAAAAGTATTTCCAAATTCACATGATCTCATGGTGTGACCCTGTGTAAAAACAGTGTTGAAAAGTCATTCCATTACCAAAATAATGCTTTAGACAGCATTACAGCTTAAATAAAATATTTTAGTATGAAAGAATTTGTATGAAGTGTTTTAGCAGCATATTTCCACTTCTGGAGCTTAAGAACATTTCGTCCCATAGACCTCCATTGTACTGTAAAACTGTCAGGTTAAATTATTGTCTGTGGTAACTGCTAACATGCCACATATGCTGTCCATATGCAGTTTTTTCGCCTCATCCACCATATTCATGACCATCAGTGGGCAAAGTAATGGTGATAAATACAAAAATACAGCCATCAAACAATTTGATCCATACAATATACCAGAAAGCATTTTTACAGATCTCAGGTTAACCCTACCAAATGTAACCTTCATAGACGTTTCTGTATGTTTAATCTAGAATCTCTGTATGTAGTGCCAGTATACAGAGAGCATAGATGTACAAAGATGTGGATTAAATATATGTAAATATCTTAAATGTTTTCTGAGACCTGGCATGAATCAAAATCATTCAGCTTATTTCTGGGTATATCTGTTCATGTGTTTTCATATTCACAGCCAATAATTGCTAATGTCCTGCTAGTGGTCATAATTATGGATGATTAGCCGGAAAGTCATGTGATGACTGCAACGGATGAATAACTAGGATGAACTCTTTAGATGAACATTCCTTTAAATCCAGTTTATATTGACTGTATGGATGACGCCTGCCAAAACTGCTGTCTGTCCAAAATGATCTATCTTGCTGAATTAATTTTTTACAGTGTCATTTTAAACATCACAATGGACTTTTTGTTTGTATTAAAGTATATTTAAAGGTTTATGTCAATGTAGATAATAAATGAACCTTACTGGTCATATATTGAATATGAAACAATAAGCATTCAAAAAACAGTTTGCTGAGACTGGAATAACGCTGACATGCGAACTTGAGAGTGCATTGTGTACGTATGATAATAAACCAACTGTATAGTAATGGAGAATTCATGTGTAAAGCTAAATATGGATGTGACCCAGAATCAATGTACTATGAGGATATTTTACTTGCTCAACAATATTGGTTGAGAAAGTCAACTTGCAATTCTTGCCCAGCTGAATTTATTTAAACTATCAACTAACTGCCATAACCTAAAATATTTCAGAATATTCCAGTTCTTGGACACAAATGGTTCTTTTCCAGTTTCCCACAGTCTTAAATATTCATTAGGCTGAGAAAATGGACGTCTCCTGCCGTGCCTCGTTCACACAAATCTGCTAAAATTAGAGATGTTGCTTTGGAATGTGATTTGTTTTCACTCAGACTGGAAGCCAACTACCAAACTAAAAACTTCACATTAGGGTGTTTCTTCAACCACGGTCACCTTTAGCCCTATGAACTTTCAGAACTTTTAACCAATAAGTACAGAGTCCTGGCATGAAACTCTAGATGGTGCAATCCTGATAGGATTCTAACTCAATCTGACATAATGACATCATCACATGGCACAGCGGATTGGTTCTCTCCTTTATCAGTAGCCAATGAGCTCACTGCTTAACATTCAAATATATGACTAGTGCTAGCTGTAGCAGTTTTGCAGCATGCTTCAGAAACCCTTCACCTTCCCCAGCTCCACCTGTATAGATCTGCTATGAAGGTTATTCATATATGTTATATGTGCAGCAGCAATATTTCTTACATGCTCACAGCAGCATGTTGTGGATGTATTGGCAGTAGCAAGTCTCGGTACTTGCTCTGCCGCAGTAGCAGCATAGCAGATCTATTCCACCAGGACCAAATACATTTACATTATCATGTACATTACCATGCCAATCCCTTCGAGAGTTGTCATGACAGAAATGTAATTTCTATTTCATCTAAAATGGAAATTACATTTTAAACAATTTGGAATATAATGTCCCACTTCTTGGTCTTGCTAAGACTAATTTTTGGGCTACAGTTTTATGTATCCTAACTAGAGTTAGTTAATATTCTTATGCTTTTTTCTGTAATTGCTCAAAATAACATGACTCAATAAAAATATTCTAACACATTAACTTAGATTGTCCTTTGTTTTTTCACTTGTCACCTGTAAACAACTGTTATACAACTTTACTGGGGCAAAATTAAAGTTTTAATGTGACCCATTCATATCCCATTGGACATGAAAGTGGCCGAAGTTGAAGAAACACCTATCAACACACTTATTCTTTGGAATGCGCACAAAATGAAATGACGTGTGGTATACAGTTGTATGGTTAATATGACTGCCTTTGAGTGTGACCGTCATCAGAAAAAAGTTCTACAATAACAGAAAATCTGCCACTGTACCAAGCATTTAGTGATTTATTTTTCTATACACAGCATATTACCTATGTGGATGTACATTAGTCAGGTGTTTGGCCTTCAGCTTATTTCATTGTGAAGAGTTTGAAACAGAAATCTGTTTCTCAGAAGAGTCTTTCCATTGATCTGCTGACACAAGACATATTAACACAGCCCCAGCGCTGTGTGCCATCATCATCATCCTTAAAGGAAACTTTAATGCGTGAGTGTGTGTGTTTTCGGTGCTCTTCTGTATGTGATCTTGAGCTCTCATTTCCTCTTACTAATGTGATATTTTGTATGTCTTTGTGGTTTGTATATCAAATACATTGTATATGACATTCTTTTCTTACTAAGTGTAGAAGAAAAACGGTGTCTTTCCCTTTTAATAAACAATAAAACTGTGATCCGTGTCTTTATTCAGATCATCTCATCTAAGATTTTGTTTCTTCTTCAAACCACTTAAATTGTAGTAAGTTTTTAGCAACACAGATTTATTAAACTCCAGAATCCGTGTTTTAGCATGATTTATTGTAAAAAACTACACTTTACATTTTCTGAGGAAGTTATGTTGGCCAAATCCCCTACTAGTGTAATTGCCAAGGACGGTTGCTGGGTGGTTTTTATAATATTTGGGTCAAAAGAGAAGGCTTGGGTCCTAAAATTGGTCAAATCATGTAGAAAAGTACACCTCAGCAAGCTGAAAAACAATGAGAAAAAAAAACTAAACTATTGTAAATGTGTTATATGTAAAATGACTGAGGTAAAGTATAGCACATTTCACTTTCAGTCCAGTCAAAATGTGAAATTCCAAACATATTTAAATGTCCTTTCATTTCAATTGTGGCCATTTTTCTGAAGATTCAGAAACAGCTGCTTATCCACTTTTACTTTCTCACTTTAACTTTTAATTTCTGAATGTCTTTGGAACTCAAGACCAGCATTCCATCTTTGAAGCGTCCAACTTGTCCGCCAATGTCTCCTCCGCTAGATGACGATTTCCTTTTCTCAGTCCTGGAAAGTCAAAAAGGCAACAAAAATTAGCAAGACTACAAAAACAATGAGCTGATATCATGAGCCAAAATTCATTAAATTCAATAGGAAATTTTGCAAATGTAACTAAATCCAATCAAGCACAAGCAACCTATAATATAATTTAGTAAGACAGTAAGACCTGGAGAACATCAGAAGGTGGACTGCTTTATGTCACTGAGTTCAAAACAAACACAAACCTTGATTTTCCCTCTTTCCTTCTTTTCTTATGTGGTTCCTGACAAAAGACCCAGAGAAAAAAAAGTTAATAGAAAGATCAAGATGTCAAGTGTTTTATAAAGTAATCATTTAAGAACCATTCAGATGTTAAATGTTGTACTTACAGATGTTGCTTCCTCTTTTGCTTTTATCTTCTGTTCTTTTATCATCCCTTGATACACTTTGTAGTTAACACATTCCTTTTTAGGGGGCTACAGAGGAAAAACACCACTTATTCATTTGATTCATATGAAAAAGAAATAATAATAATAAAAATAATATATAATATAAAATGTTTTTATGATATAGATTAAAAATAAAGTGTACAAAACTGTTAAGGCTGGAAACTACACAAGTATGCAAACTCAAATACAAACCACTATTATTTTAGTAGTGATATTTATGTTATACTCATAGTATTCGTTGATAATTTGAATTAAATATTATTTTTATATTTTCATTGTAGTTTAATTAGTTTTACTAATTTTGTAATACAAATGTGGAAAAAAGTGTTTTCAGTGTTTTAGTTTACGACAACACATTGCAATTGTAAGGTAAAGGGGGTGACAGAATTACCTTCGAATGTTGGAGACATTTAAATAATAGTATGATTAAATGTAACATTTTCCATGGTTCAAACAACTTTCTCTGCAAGATTCTATTTGCCTGCTATAGCGCCCCTTGTGTGGAATGCTGAGAATGCATACCTGTTCTGTGATACATATTGCATTCTGAGACATTTCTGAACACAAAGCAGATAGAAGGGTTTCTTCTTATACTAGCTTTGAGTGTGTTTACAGCGCAGCAGTGCTGTATGTGATTAGTGGATGTGTGTTGAACTCACTCTGGCTCCCAGCATGATGGCTCTGTCCTGCTCAAAGACCCTCTGCTGCTGCTTATGATACCCTGTCAGTCCAAACTTGTGAACCTCAAACCGAGCCTGTGGAGGACACACAACACACATCAGGCAAGTACACGTGACATTTAAATAGCTCATCACACTGCAAATGAGTTTCAGTCAAGGAAGTTACTGACTTGGAACAGCATACATACCGTAGGCAGCTGAACAAACAGCACTCTGAACACGAAACATGAAAGACTCAACTCACAATTGATCTCAAAGGTGACGAGAGAGATGACTAACCAAAGCATTAACATACAGTCACGGAACCTCATTAATGACTGATTTGGAATGCTTTACATGAGCAGAAACTCAATTAGGCAACCAATGATGCATTGCAACTGAACTTTTGACTTTTGTTTTAAATGATTTACAAAAAACTTTTTTGTTTTTCTACTTTCCAGCAGGGGTTCCCAACTCTGGCCTTCATGGTCCACTTTCCTGCAGAGTTTAGCTTCGATCCTAATTAAACACACCTGAACAAGCTTTCTCGTTCAAGTCTTCAAGATTACTAGAACCAGAGATGGTCTTATGCTGCATTCTATTTGTACTCGGAAGTTGGAAATTCTGAGTTCCCAGTAGGAAGTTTTAACTGTAACGCCTTCCAAGTTGGAGTTCTGACACAGAATTTTGGAGGAATCGCAACAACTCCAACTTCCGAATCCGAAAGGGCTGCTCAGTGCATCAGCAGAAGAGAAAGAGTGGTAGGCTAATATACAGTTGAGCTCAAAAGTTTACATACACCATGCAGAATCTGCAAAATGTTAATTATTTTAACAAAATAAGATGGGTAATACAAAATGCATGTAATTTTTTTTTTTTTTTTAGTACTGTCCTGAATAAGATATTCCACATAAAATATATTTACATATTGTCCACAAGAAAAAATAATAGCTGAATTTATAAAAATCAACCTGTTCAAAAGTTTACATAGGCTTGATTCTTAATAGTGTGTTAATACCTGAATGATCCACAGCTGTGTTTTTTTTTTTTTGTTTTGTTTTGTTTAGTGATAGTTGTTCATGAGTCCCTAGTTTTTCCTCAACAGTTAAACTGCCCGCTGTTCTTCAGAAAAAACCTTCAGGTCCCACAAATTCTTCAGTTTTTCAGCATTTTTGTATATTTAAACGCTTTCCAACAAAGGCTGTATGATTTTGAGATCCATATTTTCACTGAGGACAACTGAGGGACTCATATGCAACTATTACAGAAGGTTCAAACCCTCACTGATGCTCCAGAAGGAACAACTATGCATTAAGAGCTGGTGGGTGAAAACGTTTTGAAATTGAAGATCAGGGTAAATTAAACTTATTTTGTCTTCTGGAAAACATGTAATAATCTTCTGTAGCTTCTGAAGGGCAGTGCTAAATGAAAAAAATATGATATTTAGACAAAAGAAGAAAAACGTACACATCTTCATTCTGTTCAAAAGTTTTCAGCCC
The DNA here is from genome assembly GCA_036247105.1 of Cirrhinus mrigala. NCBI lineage: Eukaryota > Metazoa > Chordata > Actinopteri > Cypriniformes > Cyprinidae > Cirrhinus > Cirrhinus mrigala. Next base: position 6,253,743 of record CM070026.1, read on the forward strand.
CGGCTCCTAATGCTTCGGTTGTCCTTCTGGAGCATCAGTGAGTGTTTGAACTTTCTGTAATAGTTGCATGAGTAAATCAGTTGTAATCAGTGTGAAAAGGTGGATCTCAAAATCATACAGTCATTGTTGGAAAGCGTTCAAATACACAAAACTGCTGAAAAACCAAAGAATTTGTGGGACCTGAAGGATTTTTTGAAGAACAGTGGGCAGTTTAACTGCTCAGGACAAACAAGGTACTCATGAACAACTATCACTAAACAAAACAAAACAAAACAAAACAAAAAACAGTTGCTTTCAGTTGACTGGTATTGCTAACAATGGATGCATCCATCTTAGTTTTCTGACATCTCTACTGAAACACAGTCTAGTTGGGTGTGAGGTCATTACCAGCTCCGACATCATGAGACCACTGCTTTTCAGTATTTGATTGAATAGTATTTAATAGTATTTAGTTTTCAGGTGTATTTACAACAAATATTTCTTTATGTTCACCATCTTGGATTTTTTTTTACTGACTTCAGCAAAATATGAAGGGATTCCTAAAGGAAATGTCCCTAATATGAGGCATCTTACTAAAGCAGTAATGTCACATTCAGTTTCTGTAGGGCTCCTACTCTAATTAAACGGCTCAAAATATCAAACAAGTTAAATGTCCTCCAAATAGATGGTCTTATTAAAAAAAAAAAAAAAAGAAAAGATGAAGGAGAAAAAAAAAAAAAAAAAAAAAGGTTTTGTATTTGTCCATCCTACTTAATTTTAAGTGACATCTGTCAACTCTGACTGGCCAAAATCTGCAAACTGACTCTTGACTTTCAGAAACTAGCGTCAACACATCCAGATTGCAAATTAAAGCAAAATATCTGGTCATGCAGTGTATTTAAGCCTTGAGCAGCATAACTAAGTAATTATCTTTTAGTGCGGCCAGCCGTGACGCCTTCAAGTCGCAATGAAACTGAAGTAGCTACACATCTTTTCTTTCACACTGTGACAAGCATTTAAGTGAAATGGATTATTTAATAAGACACAGGAAGGGGAAAGATCTAAAACAGTCAGTTTAAAGTCAGTTGTAATAAAGAGGTGAAATTTAAGCTAACTAAATGACTGGAAAAGTCTGTATGCATCACCAGAGAAAAATCTTGTCATTTCTCCAAAAGATCCAGTTTGATATTTTGATTACAAGTTGATAAAAAAAAAAAAAAATGCATGGATTTAGATAATGCATTTAGAAAGTTGACAGGGAGAATTTTTATTTTGTGCCAAGCTTTAAAATGATGACTGTAGGTCATTACTGTGTTTTGAAAAGGAGCAATAATCTCACCTTTTCTATTGATAGTTTGTCATCTGAGCCTTTTTTCTTCTTTTCTTTGACATCAGGAACCTGAGAATAAACAAACAGGGATAAAAGATGAGAGCTGAATGCAGTTGCTGCAGATCTTTTAGCTGTTTTTATTATTTCATGCACATGCTCTTAAAACACAAAGACTTCCATTTCACATGAGCTAGACATGGATTGGCCCAGTAGATCAAGGTCTGACAGCAGCTCCTGCTGGTAGATACCGTAACTACAAAAAAAGCTTTAATGTCCATTCATAACTAACCTTGAAGGAACACTTTAAAGTAATTACTAATAGCATCGATGCTAACGGTCTAATCTGATTCAATGATCTATGCTAAGCTATTAGCAAAAAAAGTGGAGTGTTCCTTCAACCATTCTACTTATACGAACATTTTTATTCCTATCAAGAAACCATAATTTCTGTAGATCTTTCATCAGGGACAAATATTTCAGTGCTGTAACTTATGTAGTGTATATAGAAAATAGCGTGCTGCAGAAATTATGTATTTTTGTAGGCCTAAAACCAAAAATGCATTTTGCTTAAATGCCTGAAGTAAAGTCTGTGGCTTACACAAGATCAAGATATTTTCATGTTTTCTTCTACAACATAAAACATATCAGTTTGTGTATGATGAATCACCTTGTGATTTTTGTTAAAATTATGACTAAACAAAAAAAATGTTTTTTAAATAAAGACTGCAAGTGTTGTTGGATACATAATGATTGTGACGTTTAATTTATGCAACCATGGTTTAATTTGTTATAGCCCAACTTTAGCTTTTTTACTTCTAATGGCTATTTAGGGTCACTGAAATTAATTTGTGATTATCTCTTCCTTGTGGGCTTTTGTCCAGGGATGATGCTAGCTACTGGGGTGGCCTACAAAAATACATCACAGCAGCACTCTCTATCTGCAGAATAAGTCACATGATTGGAACAAACAAACAAAAATTCCCACGAAGCAAAGATGGCAGCATGTAGATCATGGACTTCTGAGGCTGCACGTTTCTCTTACCTTCTTCCCCGGTTCAACAGGCTTTGATAATTTATTCTTCTTCAGAGGATCAATAAATGTAACCACCTCCACGCTGGATTGTTTAGCTCCAGACTGCATGTTTTCACATAAAGTTGAGTTCGTCATGAGCTGCTCAGAGTCTGTGTCATGACAGACAGTATCTGTATTTTCCTCAGTATCGTTCATATCATCTTTAGCAAAGTTCTTTCTTTTCCTAGACTTTTTCAATCTTTTGTTTTTTCCATCACCTAAAAAAAACAAACAACAACAAAAAAAAAAAAAAGACATCAAATAATTAGTAATTACAAATTCCATTAGACTGTTGTTAGCATATTATATTAGGTATGTAGGCCTGTTATGTGCAGTATGCAAAAACGGAATTAATCGCCTGCAACCTTTTTTCTTATGCTCTACACAGAGAGTCTGTTCATTAAAAAAAAAAAAGCTATTAATCACTATTTGCTAATATCTACCGTAACTGAGTTAGGTATTATTAAACAATTCGCTCTCACCAAAATCATACAACTTGTTCAGAACTTGATCGAGGAAAAAACTATCGTCATCTGCCTCTCCACTGTGTTCGTCTCTTGTTACACTCATTTTTAATAAATAAGACACGTTTTAACAGCACTGTTGGTTTCCGTGTGTTTCACGTGTGTGCAACATACACGCGAAGTGTCCTGTCTCACTTTCCGTCAATACGTTCTTCATCCCGGAAGTAGAATGATCTAAATATTCACACCGCCCATGTGATAGACAGGACTGGAGGAGAGGGAAACTGTAGTGATTGTAAAAATGCTCGTTTTCCTCTAAGCGGCGCATGGAGGCCCAGAGCGCCAACCCTCCATTGAACCTCATTATATCTTACTGCATTACTGTCTTACTAGATGTTCAGTAAAAGTTATACACTTTTAAATATATTACTTTTAAAGAGTGCTACCTCACATAAAAATACAAAAAAATTGCGCACAATGTGCAAAGAAAGAGATTACATGAGAACATCAGTCTATTAATCACAAACGTCAGTGATTGGCCCATCCATGTAGCGCTGAGAAAAGTAAGAGGTACCACGTGTTCACGCCATCAACGGGATTCTGAGACGGTTCTTTTTGCTCAGGGATAATGCCACCAGAAAACGTTAAAAAACGTTAAATTAAATAATATATAAGAACTTAAAGGCATTATAAGCTGTTTTTTTATCCAGATTTAGTCAGTGACCATACGCTCAATCTCATAAAGCCCGCCCCCGAAACACGTGTCAACCAACCCGAAACCAGCAAACTCAACTTCACAAAATGATTGACAGGGATGAGGCGTTTCTGATTGGCTAAACTTAGGAACGCTCCCTTGATTCGTTTTTGTTGTCGTTTACAGAGCTGTCACAGAGACAGATATTTAACGAGTACCATTAAACAAATAGCGTGGAGCACCTAAAATTAAAAATATTATAATATTCATGATAAATAAAAATATTGTTTTGACCAGCCGTACCGCCAAGCCCCGCCCATTCGGTATTAGCTGTTTCATACTGATTTGTCATTCCACTCACATATTGTATTTCTTTTGACAGGAATGAGTACTGGACTGAACGATCAACCTTGATACAAACTTTCTTACCCAGAACTCGTCTGATTTATTACACTCATGCTTTGATAAGTGCGGAATCGAAATGGCTTCTCGAGCACTGTATTCGGTAAGTGTTACAACATTTTTGCATGCTTTCTGTCAAAAGTAGCGCATGCTTGCAACACTTGCAGAGTGAATCTTTCATATAGCTTCCTCTAATATTCTAATAGGAACCAAAAAAAAAATATGATCTCTCAGACCAGATTTACATGTCATTTGTTTTCAAAATTATTTTACTTGATTGTAGAGCCATATACCACTAGAAAACAATAATGTACAGCTTTCTATGAACTTGGGCAGCAATAATTAAATGTATGTCTGTGTTAAGCAACATACATTTTAAGCTGTTCATTTAATTTTTTTTTTTTTTGATGTTTATTTTCTGTACATTGTTTGTATATAAATGGACACACCCTACTCATTATTTTGTAGAATAATAGTACAACTATTTTAAAAACATAAATTAATTATTAGAAATTATGTAGTGACTACAAATCAAATCTTATTTAGCATTAGTTATAAAAGTTAGCATTTAATAAACCAAAAAAAATAAACAATATATGATTTTATAGAATGTTTATAATATTACAGAAAGTTATTCATATGTACAATTTGTATTTGTTAATCTGAACAAACATATATGAATTAATTTAAAGCAAATCAAACTAAATTCTGTAAGTCAATCATAATTCTGTCATATATGAATATATCTATAATATTTTATGCATGTGTGCCAATACGTATCACTATGAGTCCTTATAATTTTGTTCTTCAGTTTATTTTATGTAATTGTAATGTATTACAATTTTAAAAAAGCAGAAGTCCTTTCATTTCATATAAATGATCACCATTGGCTTATTTTGAAAAACATGTTTTCTGTCTTCGTACAGCCTAGGCATCCGATGCTGAAGAAGCGGGATGATTTTGAAGACATTCTGGAGGAAAGACGGCGTTCCAGTGATCTGAGATACGCACTGAGATGCTACACTCCCACACTTTACAAAGGACTAGTGCCCTGCAAGGCCAGCATGCTGAAAAACATCGTTCTGCAGTCGGACCACGTGCAGTATGTCATTAAACAGGTACAGCAACCATACAGAGCACCACCATTCACCTTAATGCCACAGTTTCATGCAGTTACTTACTATGCTTTTATTTAGGAAACCTAAATTTAGTAAGGTGTATTTGGTGTAATTGTACATTCAGATGAAATACAGTCTTGTTTAATTATTATTATGTGAATATTACATTTACAGTTGTGGTAAAAAGTGTACATATATCTTGCAGAATCTGCAAATTGTTAATTATTTTACCAAAATAAGAGGGATCAGATAAATTGCATGTTATTTCTTGTTTAGTACTGACCTGAATAAGATTTTTCACATAAAAAATGTTTACATATAGTCCACAAGAGAAAATAATAGTTGAATTTATAAAAATGACTGAAATGAAAAAGTTTACATACGCTTTATCCACAGCTGTGTTTTTTCATGTAATGATGGTTGTTCATGAGTCCCTTGTTTGTCCTGAACAGTTAAACTGCCTGCTGTTCTTCAGAAAAATCCTTCAGGTTCCACAAATTCTTTGGTTTTCCAGCATTTCTGTGTATTTGAACACTCTCCAACAATGACTGTATGATTTTGAGATCCATCTTTTCACACTGAGGACAACTGAGGGACTCAGTCGCAACTATTACAGAAAGTTCAAATGCTCAATTATGCTTTAGAAGAAAATGCATTAAGTATTTTTTCATTTGAAGATCAGGGTATATTTAGCTTATTTTGTCTTCTGGGAAACATGTAATTATCTTCTGTAGCTTCTGAAAGGCAGTACTAAATGAAAAAAATAAGATATTAAGGCCAAATAAGAAAAATGTACACATCTTAATTCTGTTCACAAGTTTACACCCCCAAGTCTTTCTGGTACCCTCAATGTAAAAAGATGGATCTCAAAATCATACAGTCATTGTTGGAAAGAAATGCTAAGCAACCAAAGAATTTGTTGGACCTGATGGATTTTTCTGAAGAACAGCAGGCAGTTCAACTGTTCAGGACAAACAAGGGGGAAAAAAAAACAAAAAAAAAAAACAGCTGTGGATCATTCAGGTAACAAACAGTATTAAGAATCAAGTGTATGTAAACTTTTGAACTGGGTCATTTTTATAAATTCTAAAACTATTATTTTCTGTTGTGGACTATATGGAAACGTCTTTTAAGTGAAATATCTTATTCAGGTTAGTACTAAACATAAATAACATGCATTTTGTATGATCCCTCTTATTTTGGTAAAATAATTAACATTTTGCAGATTCTGCACGGTGTATGTAAACTTGACTTCAGCTGGATGTTTTCTGAGGAGCTGTGTTGTCTACGCAGGTGGCTGCCTGAGTAAATCATTTCTTGGTCTGTATCTAGGACTACAGATCAAACCCTAGGTGTATTAATGGCTACTGAGTTGTGTGTGTGTGTGTATGTGTGTGTGTGTAGGTTTCATCAGAATCAGGAGACAGCACCGAGTGTGTTGCGGAGGAAGCGTCTCTGATTTTGGATGAGATGGCTCACCGCCTGCAGCTCAGCACCGTTCGTTTCTTTGCCTTTACACTCAGCAAAGCCTTCAAGAGACTCTTCCGCAGTGTTTGTGTCAATGAGGAGGGCATCCAGAGAGTGAGTGACTCTTCACTGTCCCCAAAATACATGTGTGAAATTCCTGCTAAAACACCTGGCATCTACCCTGTGAGCTGACTAGGGTCGTCTAATGTTACTAAAATGTGTGTCCTAATTTAATTCACCAGCCTTATTGCTTGAAGTAGAATAAGGTTACAGGGATTGAGGCAGCTCAGCTCCCTTGTGACACTGTTATTATTATATACATTATTTTATTTATCATATACATTTTACTGGTGAAAAATATTATATAATTAAGCTTTTTAAAAATAATTTTAAAAGATGTTTCTTTTGCTCACAAAGGCTGCATTTATTTAATTGCAAAAACAGTAAAACAGTAACATTGTGAAATATTATTAACTGTTTTAAGTTATAAAACAGTTATAAGTTATATATTTTAAATAATGTAATTTATTCGTTACTCCAGTCTTCAGTGTCACATGATCATTCTTCTAATATGCTGATTTGCTGCTCAGTTATTATCAGTTATTGTTTATTTGCTCAAATATTAATACAACTATTGTGCTGCTTAATATTTTTGTGGAAACTATGATACATTTTATAGATTCTTTATTGAATAGAAAGTCCAAAAGAATAGCCTTTATTTGATGTAGAAATATTTTAGAACATTAAGTCATAAGTCTTTACTGTCACTTTGATCAATTTAATATGTCCCTGTTGAATAAAACAGCTTTTTTTTTTTATCTTACTTATGCCAAACTTTTTCCACAAAAATATTACACTACCAGTCAAACGTTTTTGAACAGTAAGCTTTTTGATGTTTTTAAAAGTCTCTTCTGCTCACCAAGCCTGCATTTATTTGATCCAAAATAGAGCAAAAACAGTAATATTCTGAAATATTTTTACTATTTAAAAGACCTGTTTTCTATTTGAATATATTTTAAAATGTAATTTATTAAATTACATTTTAAAATTCAGCATCATTACTCCAGTCTTCAGTGTCACATGATCCTTCAGTAATCATTCTAATATGCCGATTTGTTGTTCAAGAAAGATTTTTATTATCATTATTATTATCAATATTTAAAACAGTACATTTTTTCAGGACTTCAGGAATTTTTTAAATTTTAGTAATTTTTATTTTTATTTTATTTTTGGTGAAAGAAATAATATAAATGAATACTTTTATTTAGCAAGGCTGATTGATATTGATCAAAAGTGATGATAAAGACATTTATAATGTTACCAAAAATTTCTATTTCTGATAAATGCTGTTTTTCTGACCTTTCTATTCATCAAAGAAACCTGAAAGAATTCTACTCAGCTATTTTCAACGGAATAATAATAATAATAATAATAATAAATGTTTCTTGAACAGCAAATCAGCATATTAGAATGATTTTTGAAGGATCATGTGACTGGAGTAATGATGCTAAAAATTCAGCTTTGAAATCACAGGAATAAATTACATTTAAAAGCATATTCAAATAGAACACAGTTATTTAAATAGTAAAAATATTTAAAACTGTTTTCATGTTATTTTTGTTATTTTACTGTTTTTGCTGTATGTTGGATCAAATAAATGCAAGCTTGGTGAGCAGAAGAGACTTCTTTAAAAAACATTAAAAATCTTACTGTTCAAAAACCTTTGACTGGTAGTGTATATAAGCCTCAAAATTGTTCTCAACACTGATAATAATCAGAAATGTTTTTTGAGCAGCAAATCAGCTTATTAGAATGATTTCTGAAGGATCACGTGACATTGAAGACTGGAGTAATTCAGATTTGCAATTACAGGAATAAATAACATTTTTAATATACAATTATAATAATATTTCACAATATTTTATTTTTTATTATATTTTAATCAAATAATTGCAACTTTTGTTATCGTAAAAATCTTTATATATATATAAAAAAAAAAGTATTTCAAATATTTGACCGAGTGTATTTCCTGTATTTCTGCTGTAATCATGAATGTACTGCTTGTTTTCAAACTTCTTTTTTAAATAACGGAAATAGGGAGTGTCAAAACATTAAATCAGTTAACCACAATTCACTGAAATGCCATGATTTCAGATGCAGATTTGATTTTGGTTCTTAACATTATTATTTAATGGAGAATTAGATTATTTTAATACATACAGTGTCCTCCACGAATATTGGCACCCTTGATAAATATGAGCAAAGGCAGCTGTGGAAATAAATATGCATTGTTTATCCTTTTGATCTTTCATTAAAAAAATTCACAAAATTTTAACCTTTCATTGAAGCAAAACAATAGAAAGTGAGGAAAATCTCATTATGAAATAATTGTTTTTTTTTCCAGTTCACGTTGGCCACAATTATTGGCATCCCTAGAATTTTTTATGAGTAAAATATCTCTGAAGTATATTCCCATTTTTTTTTTTTTTTAGCACACCAGGGTGACTAGGAACATTAAATTGTCCAGCCATGACTTCCTGTTGCACAGGATTATAAATATAAGGAACACAAAGGCCAAATTCCCTTAATTGTCCATCGCAAGGAGTAAAACCAAAGAATATAGTTCTGATGTGCAGAATAAGATTCAAAGCTTCACAAAATAGAAAGTGGCTGTAAGAAAAGAGCTACAGCATTGAAAATCCCCATTTCCACCATCAGGGCAATAATTAAGAAGTTCCAATCAACTAAAGATGTTACAAATCTGCCTAGAAGAGGATGTGTGATTATATTGTCATAATGGATGATGAGGAGGAGACTTTGAGTGGCCAAAGAATCTCCAAGGATTACATATGGAGAATTGCAGAGATTAATTGAGTCTTGGGGCCAGAAAGCCTTAAAAAAATAAAATTCAAATAGCCCCTACACTACCACATGTTGTGTAAGAGTGTTTCAAGAGAAGTCCTGCTCGCTCACTCAAAAACAAACTCCAGCATATTTAGTTGTCAGATACGACTAGAACTTCAAACGGGACTGGCTTCTATGGTCAGATGAAACTCAAAAAAATAGCTTTTTGGCAGCAAACACTCAAGATGGGTTTGGTGCAAACGGGGATAAAAAGTACTCCATGCCCACATTTAAATAAACTCCTGGATCTTTAATGTTCTGGGCCTATTTTTCTGCCAGGGATCCTGGACATCTTGTTTAGACACATGGCATCATGGATTCTATTAAATACTAAGAGATAAAAAAAAATCTAAACCTGACTGCCACTGTTAGAAATCTTAAAATGGGCCGTGTTTAGATATTCCACCAGGACAATAATCCAAAACAAACACAAAAATGTGTCACTGAGGACAAAATGAAGCTTCTGCCATGGCTGTCCCAGTTCCCTGACCTGAACCCTTTAGAAAATGAGTGGGGTGAACTGAAAAGCATGGAGCTGGGAATCTGAAGGATCTGGAGAGATTTTATATGAAGGAATGGTCTCTGATCTCTTGTCAGGTGTTCTCCAAACTCATCAGGGATTATAGGAGAAAATTCAGAGCTGTTATCGTGGGACAAGAACGTTGCGATAATTGGGTGCCAATAATTGTGGCCAATGTGAACTAGAGAAAAAAAAAAAAAAATTAATAATGATATTTCCCCCAAACTTTCTATTGTTTTACTTCAATGAAGGTTAGAATTTAGTGAATTTTTTAATGAAAGACCAAAAGGATAAACAATGCAGATTTATTTCCACAGCTGCCTTTGCTCCTATTTATCAAGGGTGCCAATATTAGTGTAGGGAACTGTATATAATTATACTTTTAAGTCATCCTGAGGCCCCCTGGTTGCAAACCACTGTTTTAGATGGTCCTGCCATTTGGTGCAATAAAGATAGCCTGTAAATAGAATTTGATGTCATGATGGATTTCACTGATGATCTTTTCTCTCTTCAGCTGCAGCAGGCTGTACAGGAACACCCGGTGGTTCTCCTGCCCAGTCACCGTAGTTATATGGACTTTCTGATGATGTCGTACTTACTCTACATGTACGACCTTCCCCTGCCTGTGATTGCAGCTGGAATGGGTGAGTGTGGACAGAAGTTATTTGAGGTCACACTGCTGCATTGTACCAGCCTGAAAACTATAATGAGCGTAGCTATTATTATTATACCTTGTCTAGACTGTATCTGAGTGGTTTTATGTAGAAAAGTGCCAACTAGAGGTCTAAACAATTTGATAACCTTTCTGTATTTTATTCAGAATCTTAATGCAAACACTCTATGGTACTTTCTAAACTTCATACACATAAAATATGGTAGCATCAAAATCATGGTCATTTGAAAGTACCTGGATATATGGGTCAAAGACAAGACACTGCATCAAATTCAGTTTACAAAAGTGATTTTATATACATAGAATGCATATACAGAAAGTGCCTACTTTAATGTTGAAATAGCTTTTGTGAAAATAAAATGTCAAAATAAGTACAGGAAAAGTGATCATACTAAACTGTATTATATTTTGAAATACAGTTGAAATACAGTTATATTGAAAACTACAAATGTGTAGTTGTGTGGCAAACAGTGTGAAGTTAAAAGTTTGGTTTCAATAAAATCACAATTTTATTTTCAGTTGTGTCTTTATTCCTTCAATTCAGTTTTTATCAATAAGTGAACTTAAACCTGTTGAATTTCATATTATATTCATTAGGCATACTGTGCTACTTACTAATGCCATGATGTTTTCTGCAGATTTTATGAGCATGAAGTTTATTGGTGAGATGCTGCGTATGTCAGGAGCTTTTTTCATCCGTCGGTCGTTTGGAGGTGATAAACTTTACTGGGCTGTGTTCTCTGAGTATGTAAAGACCATGCTGAGGGTAAGGCGCTTCATCCAAACAACTAAACAAAAGATCAAATCTAAGATAAAATACAGGCTTCATATTGCAGTGGATTTTCAGATTTCACACCACTTATAAGCATTGCTAAACGTCTTCTGTAGTTTTGAAGTTGCATGGGCCCTTGTTTATGACCAGTGTTGGATAAAGTTACGTTTAAAAATAATGCATTACAATATTAAGTTACTCCCTAAAAAAGTAATTGCATAACTTAGTTATTTTTTATGGAGAGCAATGCATTACGTTACTTTTGTGTTACTTTTTTAATCTATTATGGGCTTGCTTCTTTGTTTTTAATATAAAAAAGGCTAATTTTTTTTTAAAGTCTTTTTTTTTTTAAATAATGCATTACAATATTAGGTTATTCCCTAAGAAACTTTTTTATGGAGAGCAGTGCGTTACGTCACTTCTTAAATCTATACTGGGCTTGCTGCTTTGGTTTTAATATAAAAAAAAGCTACATTTTTAATAGTATTTCTTTAAGTCATGCATTACAATATTAAGTTAATCCATAAAAAATAACTAATTGCATTATTAGTTACTTTTTATGGAGAGCAATGTGTTACGTTACTTTTGCGTTACTTCTTAAATCTATACTAGGCTTGCTTGCTTTGTTTTTAAAAAAAAAAAGCTAAAAAAAAAAGGTAAGTAATTTTTTAAAGTAATGCATTACAATATTAAGTTAATTTCTAAAAAAGTAACTAACTGCATTATCAGTTACTTTTTATGGAGAGCAATGTGTTACGTTACTTTTGCGTTACTTTTTAAATGTATGCTTGGGCTTGCTTTGTTTTTAATATAAATAAAGCTCATTTTTTTAAAGTTTTTTTTTAAGTAATGCATTACAATATTAAGCTGATACCTAAAAAAAGTAACTATTTGCATTATTAGTTACTTTTTATAGAGAGCAACGCATTACGTTAATTTTGCATTACTTTTTAAATCTATACTTGGGGTTGCTTCTTTGTTTTTAATATAAAAAGCTCAATTTTTTTTTAAGTATTTTTTTTTTTTTTTTTAGTAATCCATTACAATATTAAGTTAATCCCTAAAAAAGTAACTAATTGCATTATTGCATTAGGTACTTTTTATGGAGAGCAATGTGTTGCGTTACTTTTGCAGTACTTTTTAAATCTATACTGTGTTTGATCCTTTGTTTAATTTTAAAAAGTTATATTTTTTTAAAGTAATTTTTTAAAAGTAATGCAATACAATATTAAGTTACTCCCAAAAAAGTAAATAATTGTGTTACTTAGTTACTTGTTAGGGACAACAATGCCTTACATTACTTTTGTGTTACTTTTTAAACCTATACTAGGCTTGCTTCTTTGTTTTTAATATAAAAAAAGCTAATTTTTTTTTACATTTTGTTTTTTTAAGTAATACATTACAATATTAAGTTAATCCCTAAAAAAGTAACTAATTGCATTATTAGTTACTTTTTACGGAGAGCAGTGTGTTACGTTACTTTTGTGTTACTTTTTTAATCTATTCAGGGCTTGCTTTGTTTTTAATATAAAAAGCGCAATTGTTTTTTTAGTAATCCATTACAATACTTACTTTTTATGGAGAGCAATATGTTGCGTTACTTTTGCAGTACTTTTTTAAAATCTATACTGGGCTTGCTTCTTTGTTTTTAATATAAAAAAGTTCTATTTTTTTTCTAAGTAATTTTATTTTAAGTAATGCATTACAAGATTAAGATAATCCCTAAAAAAGTAACTAATTGCGCTACTTAATTACTTTATATGAAGAGCAATGTGTTACAGTACTTTTGTGTTACTTTTTTAATCTATACTGGGCTTGCTGCTTTGTTTTTAATATACAAAAGATATATTTTCACACCAAAAGTGAAATCAATAAGCCTCAGACTGAAGAACATGTAAATTCACATCTGTACAATAGAGGTAGCAGCTCAAACAAACCTTTCAGCTGTTCTGCCATTTTAAACTGCATGAAGAATAGGACGCAGGAAAAGAAAGTTCATGTCTCTTCAGCAGTTAAACAAATATGAAACAAATGTTGTTATCTACAGTCATTTTTGCTTATTAGTTTGAATTGGATCATCAAAGGTCAGCGGTAAAAAACATTGGTTAATAAAATGGGATTAAATACATTAATTAGACACTTAATTAGTTTGCTTTTAACTGTTTTTATTAATTTTGAGGAATACTGAATCTGTTTTTGAGCAAGTGAGGTACGTTCACATTTAGTCTAGAACAACAGTAACCATCATGTATACACAGCACACTCAACACCTCTGGACAAAATCATCTGCTAAATGACTGTTTACTGTACATGTTTCCATTCTTAATTGTTGAAAATATACATTGTTGAAAAATGATTAAGCTGTTTTATGTTGTTTATTCAGAATGGATATGCCCCCATTGAGTTCTTCTTGGAAGGAACTAGAAGCAGGACGTGCAAATCTCTCACGCCAAAGACGGGTAGGTGTGCATTGACTATACTTTTGTAACACTTTTTATACAGTTTTAAAAACGGACTGTCTGTGCTTTTTTGTGTTTAATTTTGATAAAAGCTCTTTGCTGACTTCTGCATGTATTGTGCAGCGTCAAGGCTTTTCCCCCACTTTTCGGCCTTTTTTTATTGCTGCACAAATAAATTCAAGGTGACAGGAAACATTTTTTTGGTCAGCAGTGCTTGCACACAGGAAGTGAGATGCCAGCTAAATGAAATTTCACAGGATTTTCACAATTGAATCATAGTCCCAGAATGATATAGAGCCCCTGACTAATTTATGGCACCGGGGTTCAAAACGACAGCTTGAAACCTGGAAAGCCAGACGGTGGCAGCTCATCAATCAACCCGAGCAAAAGCAAATTTAGATGAATGAGAGAAACAAAACGGTCCGCCTCTTTGAACACAGTTCGTTTTGTGTCAGCTTCATCTCCCACTCTCTTTCTTTCTCTCCCTCAGGGTTGTTGAATATTGTGATGGAGCCGTTTTTTAAAGGAGAGCTGTTTGATGTGAACCTGGTTCCTGTCAGCATCAGCTACGAGAGAATTCTGGAAGAGTCTCTGTATGCCCGTGAGCTGCTCGGCGTCCCGAAGCCCAAAGAATCAACCTCAGTACGCATGGCCTACTAATATGTATTCCGTCACAATTTTAAGCAGATATAGCACAACTAAATATACACATATACACAACAAGATAGCAAGATAAAAAGGCTTTTTTTTCATTTCAGGCATAAAACCTTACAAAACCTCACTTAATATTTGTTAATTTATGCGTAGATATTGTTTTTTTCTAGACCATTTTTTTATGGAACATCCAGGACGGACTGACCAAAGAGAGTTAATTGTTCATTTCTCAATTCTGTTTCTTTCTCTCAGGGTCTGCTGAAGGCCCGGCGGGTCTTGAGCGAGGACTATGGCAGTATGCATGTGTACTTTGGTCATCCTGTATCTGTTCGCAGTCTGGCAGAGGGAAAAATAAACCGTGCTCAGTACAACCTGTTGCCCAGGTATGACAGATGCAATCAGCCACACTCAGAATGTTTTTCTCTAAAGGCCTACATTATTATTATTTTTTTATTTTTTATTTTTTTTAATCTAAACAGTGCATTCCTTTGGATCCCCTCACCTCACACCATGCTAAGTTTTCTTATCTTTATAATGTTTATTTATTAATTCATAGTATTACAAAAGATTTCTATTTTAAATAAATGTTTTTCCTTTAAACTTTCTAATAATCAAAGAACCCTAAAAACAACATAGCTTGGTTTCCACAAAAATATTAGGCAGCACAACAGTTTTTAATATTTATAATAATAAGAAATGTTTCTTGAACAGCAAACCAGCATATTAGAATGATTTCTGAAGGATTGTGTGACTCTAAAGCCTAGAGTAATGATACTGAAAATTCAGTTTTTCATCACAGGAATAAATCTAAATTTTTATATATCCCAATAATAAGTTCTTGTTTTACAGTATTTTTAAAAAAAATTCAGCCTTGGTGAGCATAACCTTCTTTCAAAAATATTTTGAAATATTTAAACTTTTGAAAGGTATTGTGTTTATATTTATATTAGGGCTGTCAGTTTAACGTGTTAACCCTTAAAGACCTAGGACATTTTCAGGGCACCTGACACACCTGCACTTTTCTTTTTTTTCAGACTTATTCTAGCAGTCAGCATCAAGTGCTATATATCATTGTAAACAGGATAACTTGACGTTTCAGTCTAGCTAATTTAAAGTCCCAATTTTCCTTTTGTCTTCTCTAAGAATGAATGAATTTCCAAAATTTTAAGAAAATCACAAGCAACAATTGAAGGTTTTTTACTGTTTACTCAAACAGAAACTCGTAAAGTTTGGATTTTTTTCTTTAGAAAGTTGTATTTGGGTGTTTTACACTTCAAAATAAAATTTTATCTACATACAACATTCCCCTAGCAAGTTATAGCCATTTATTACAATATTGTTATAGGCGCTTTTCAGTGAAAAAGAGGTCTATTTAGTTTACTGACAACATAGATGTGTTCAAAAATAAAGTAAATGGAAACAGTATTATGTAATAACAAAACACAAAAATTAAGGTTTTTTTTCAGGGAAATATATTTTCAATCAGAGTATGAACAACAAATGCAAACAGTGTAGCAAGTAGTGAAAACAATTGCACAAATGGTCTTGTGCAACAAATATACAAACAGTGCAAATGATTCACAAACTACACACAAAATGAGAGACAAATATACAGAGTGCAACAGAAAAAAATGGTGCAAATGATCTTTATAAACTATATAAGAAGAATTACCATAATATAACAGCCAAATGGATCGATCCGATGGCTGTATTCCACGTTTTACCGGGATAGCGCATAGCCGCGTAAAAAATTTCAACATTTCAGCAAAAAAATTTGTTTTGTTTTGTGTCAAAGTGCTCTGTCGTGTTTTTCTATGCTTTTTCAGAGAGTGCTGTCATGCAAATGTGTTATTTTGTGTTTGTTTTCATGCACGCACGACCTACTTTAACTTTCACTTTGAGTTTGTTCAAATTTCCAAAGAAACATGCTAATTAGTGGTTCAAAAGTCCAAAAACTATGTTTATTGGTTGATTAGATGACAGTTTGAACCAATCTGGGCACGGGGGTGGGACTAAGCGGCAACAGTCGTTCCTGCTTGGCTGAGAGGAACGAAATGTTTCCTCTGACGAAGCAATGCAATCAAAATGTGATGACGTAATCACGTTCACTACAGAGCCGTTGAATATCCGAATGAGACAAACGTGATACAGGAAAAACGCGGAGAATCTCAGCTTTGCGGTACTTTTTAAAGCATTTAGATTGGTTGAGAGGTTCAAAAGTTATTAAATATTTCAGAACAAAAGTTATTTTTAGCCGCAGGCAGCTGTCTCAGTCTTTAAGGGTTAACTTAATTAATTAGTTATAAAAAAATAACACGATTAAAATATTTTAAAGCAGTTAACGTGCTGGCCCCGCCCCCAATCCTGTACGTCATCTTATATTTCATAGAGTTGACTGTTGACAAATATGATGCAGGACAACAACTCCATAAATGCAATTATGCCCTCTGTTGGGCAAAACAATGCTTCTGTGTTTTGTCTCATATTTTTATATATCATGTATCACACGATATCACACGGGCAGCGAGAGCAATATGACATGAATGCTGATTTTGTCTCGATCTATCACAAGCTTAAAGGAGAAGTCCACTTCCAGTACAACAATTTACAGATAATGTACTCACCCCGTAGTCATCCAAGATGTTCATGTCTTTCATTCTTCAGTCGTAAAGAAATTATGTTTTTTAAAGGAAAATATTTTCTCCATATAATGGACTGATATGGTGCCCCAATTTTGAATTTCCAAAATGCAGTTTAAATGCGGCTTCAAACGATCACAAATGCGGTTGTAAATGATCCCAGCTGAGGAAGAAGGGTCTTATCTAGTGAAACGATCAGTTGTTTTCATTAAAAAAAAAAAAAAAAAAAAAAAATTTTCTAATACTTTTTAATCTCAAACGCTCGTCTTGTCTTACTCTTCCTGTGTATTCTGACTCCAGACAGTTAGGGTATGTTCAAAAACTCCAGCCGTATTTTCTCCTTCTAAACTTCAAAAATCATTTCAAAATCATCACTGCAGAAGTCTTTGCAACCCAGTCTTTGCAAAGTGAACATGCAAAGAAGATCAAACACCCTTAACAAAAAAGGTAAAACAGTGATGTAGGAAGATTTTGAAGTTGAGGGAGAACATGAGATGGGAGTTATTCGACATACCCTAACTGTCATGAAATGGAAGAGCAAGACAAGACGAGCATTTGACATTAAAAAGTATATAAATTCTATCATTTTTTTGAAAATAACCGATCGTTTTGCTAGATAAGACCCTTCTTCCTCGACTGGAACCACATTTGGGATCGTTTGAAGCCGCATTTAAACTGCATTTTGGAAGTTCAAAATCGGATCACCATATCAGTCCATTATATAGAGAAAAATCCTGAAATGTTTTCCTCAAAAAACATAATTTCTTTACGACTGAAGAAAGAAAGACATGAACATCTTGGATGACAAGGGGGTGAGTACATTATCTGTAAATTGTTGTTCTGGAAATGGACTTCTCCTTTAAATGTGATTTTTATACAGCAGTTCAGTAAATAAGTTGATATTGTGTTATATTTTAAA
Source organism: Cirrhinus mrigala (assembly GCA_036247105.1). Classification (NCBI taxonomy): domain Eukaryota; kingdom Metazoa; phylum Chordata; class Actinopteri; order Cypriniformes; family Cyprinidae; genus Cirrhinus; species Cirrhinus mrigala. The sequence continues at coordinate 6,271,809 of CM070026.1, forward strand.
CACAATATTATGTGTTTTTGCTCAGTTTTGCAGAGAACATATTACCTTTGAAGCCATAGCAGAATTGTTGCACGTTTCAGAGCAACACAGCGCGTTTAGTTTCTGAATGAATCCGCGTTTTGAACGAACTGTGTGAACCAATGATTCAGAGAGTCATTTACTTCATTTGTGAATGAATCGGCCGTTCAAACAACTCAAAGACATTTATCGCCACCTGTTGGCAGATTTATTTTTGTATTTATGGTATCATTTAATTAAAAAAATAAATAAATGAAAAGAAGAAGAAAAATAAAAACATTTAAAGGATAGTTCACCCAAAAAATGTAATTATGTCATCATTTACTGAATTTACTCACCCTCATGTTGTTTCAAACCTTTCTTTTGTGGAACATGAAAGAAGGTATTTTGAGAACTTTTGGTAGCAAAGCTGTTTTGGTTACCAATGACTTTCATTGTATGAACAAAAAATACTGAGATATTTCTCAAATGATCTTTTCCATAGTTTACGTTAGGGTATTGCAGCCTAAATGTTTATGTGTAATAAATTCTATTTTAAATCAAATAAAATACATTTTATTAAACACATTATTTCTTGTCTGTTTGATGCTGTACACAACAATGACTTTAAATTATCTTTTGGGAGTAATTTCTCAGCCAGATTTGATGTGCGATTAATTGCCGATTAATCAAAACATCATGTCATTAATTAGATCAAAAATTTTAATCAACTGACAGCCCTAATTTATATATTTACATTCATGGTTATGTTAATTTATAGTAGATTAATATTTATTGGTGATTTTTTTTTTTTTTTTTTTTTTTTTTACTTTTATTTTCTACTCTCAGATACTGCATGTTTAGTTGAAGCAGACTGCAGTCTGTACAAACTTTACTGTAAACTGTACAAACTGTACTGACTTTAATGTTGTTTTTATCAGGTACATTCCTCAGAAACCCAGAATAGACACTCATGAGTTTCTGAATGACGCTGCGTTCCGTCTGGTGCGCATCCAGGAGGAGAACATGGTTCTGAAGCCCTGGGTTCTCATTGCCACACTGCTGCTACAGAACCCTGACGGCCTTGACCTCTCCTCTCTCACAGAGCAGACAGACTGGCTCAGACACCTGGCATTGGCATTTGGAGCGTTCTTGGATTGGCCTGGTAAGAGATTACATTATCTCAACCTCATACTGACCACTCAAATCATCAGTACAATCTGTTGAAATGTCTGCAAGTCAGGATGCACAGGTTTAAATCATTCTACCAGGAAACAAAGCCTGATTTGTGAACCACAGGCTGCTGCAACTAATGTTTGTTAGGAAAAGCTAATCACAAGATTTCACAAGTTTGTGAGATTCATGGCATATTGTGACCCTGGACCACAAAACCAGTCATAATGGTCAATTTTTCAAAATTGAGATTTATACATCACATGAAAGCTGCATAAATAAGCTTTACATTGATGTATGGTTAAGTTTAGATATATGTACAGTATGAAATTTACAAAATATCTTCATGGAACATGATCTTTACTTAATATCCTAATGATTTTTGGCATAAAAGAAAAATCGATTATTTTGACCGATACAGTGTATCTTTAGCATTTGCTACAAATAAACCTGCGCTACTTAAGACTGGTTTTGTGGTCCCGTGTCACATATTTGAAATAGATTCAGAATTCTATGTGACACACAGCCTGGAAATTTTGCTTTCTCTCATGTTTATCATGATGTCTCACTGCAATACTAACCTCAAGAGGCTCATGAGATAAATTCAGCAGTTCATACATTTCTTGTGTACACATACATACATATACAGTTGAAGTCAAAAGTTCACATACACCTTGCAAAATATACAATCATTTTACCCATTTTTACCAATTTTACATTATAAATCACATTATTTTACCAAAATAATACAAAATACAAAATTTTAATACAAAATTTTAATTTTTTTTAGCACTGACCTGAATACGATATTTCACATAAAAGATGTTTACATACAGTCCACATGAGAAAATAATAGCTGAATTTTTAAAAAATGACCTTGTTCAAAAGTTTACATACACTTAATTCTTAATACTGTGTTGTTACCTGAATGATCCACAGCTGTGTTATTTTGTTTATTGATAGTTGTTCATGAGTCCCTTGTTTGTCCTGAACAGTTAAACTGCTTGCTATTCTTCAGAAAAATCCTTCAGGTCCCACAAATTCTTTGGTTTTTCAGCATTTTTGTGTATTTGAACTCTATCCAACAATGACTGTATGATTTTGAGATCCATTTTTTCACACTGAGGACAACTAAGGGACTCATATGCAGCTATTACAGAAGGTTCAAACACTTACTGATGCTTCAGAAGGAAAAAAATGATGCATTAAGAGCCAGGGGTGTAAACTTTTGAACAGAATGAATTTGTGTACATTTTTCTTATTTTGCCTAAATATAATATTTTTTCATTTAGTACTGCCCTTCAGAAGCTACAGAAGATACTTGCATGTTTCTTAGAACACAAAATAAGTTACATTTATCCTGATCTTTCAAATTTAAAAAGTTTTCACCCCCGGGTGCATTGGGTCTCCTTCTGAAGCATCAGTGAGCTTCATTTTTTTTTTTTTGTTGTGAGCAATCCTTTAGGTAGTTGTATACAGCAGAAGAATTAATTTCATATCATGAGTATTAACTTTGTGGTAACTAACATTAGTTTATCCAGTTAGCTGTCATGCACTATATGCTTCAAAAGTTTAGGTTCAGTAAAAAAAAAATTCTGTGTTTTTTTTTTTAAAGAAGTCACTAATGCTCACCAAGGCAGCATTTTTTTTACTTAAAAATACAGTAAAAACTGTAATATTGTGAAATATTATTGCAATTTAAAATAACTGATTTCTGTTTGAATATATTTTAAAATGTATTTTTTCCTGTGATGGCAGAGCTCAATTCTCAAAATCATTACTCCAGTGTTTAGTGTCACATGATCCTTCAGAAATCATTCTAAATATGCTGATTTTATGCATAAGAAACATTTTTTCTTTTTTAAATATTACTTACTTTGAAAACAGTTGTGCTGCTTAATATTGTGAAAACCATGCTACATTTAATCTTTGATTATTAAAGTTCAAAAGAACAGCATTTATTGAAATATAAATGTATGCTATTTTGTATGCCGTTATTACACGCCGAATACGTCATTTCTAAAAAATGAAATCTTACTGACCCCCAACTTTACAACATTAGTGTACCTTTATACAATTTTCAATCTTGATTCATGCTAATTTCTTCATACACTAATACATTTTTAGCATTACATGCTATATAAATGAACATTAGTTATTGTATCATAAATAAACATGAATTAAGTTGTTAATCAGAAGTCCTATATAAAAAAATCATACCAAATTGAATAACATACAGGTAAAGTATTTGTATCTGTCAGTGAAGATCTCTAAATTTGAAAGCTTAGCAGTGAGAGACGTGAAATTGTATCCTATTATCATATATCTTGTTCTTCAAATTTTCTCAGCATGGCAAAAATGATCATGCATATCTCCAGGATATGCAGAATCTGCTTAGATAAAGGAAAGACACTCAATGAATAATTCATTGCAGAGAAATCCAATAGCTTAATATAAGCTTACTTGACCTTAATTTGAACAATCCCCAATAATATGATCTCTCTCTCTTTCTCTGTAGATCATGAGGCCTGCAGTGAAGTCATCAGCTGTAGTTTAGCTCTGCACAGACACCTGTTGAGTGTTTCTGCAGGACACGTTCAGCTGTGCGTCACGGATGCACCGCAGGTCGAGGCGACACCAGAGGAAGCCGTGTTTCACAGAGCGGTCATTGTGCTCTCTTGCGCCTCCTACAGGAACCAGATCCTGCACGTGTTTCTGAGACCCGCTCTGTTAGCGGTGGCCATGCAAAGCGGAACCTCCAATAGAAAAGGTGTAAAATAAATATGCTTTATAAATGTTATGTTTAACTCTGGATTAGTATGTTTTACTAATCACAAAGTAATTTATGTTCTAGATGACATCTACAATTGTTTCAACTTCCTGAGGAACATGTTCTCCAATGAATTCATTCTTTGCCCTGGGGACTCGGTTCAGGTTAGACCACATTCACAAACTGTTTTTGCCACCAAAATTTGTTGCTAAAAATGTGAGAATCATTTGAAAACCATATCTGAAACTGAATCAGGTCCTTAAAAGAATCTCACCTCTAGTCTGTAATGAAATGTCCTTTCATGACATGTTATTGTATGTGGGTGTTTTTGTAGGACTTTGAAGAAGCATGTTATTTGCTCATGAAGCGTGGAGTGTTGCAGGTATTGGAGCATGAGATTGTGATGTCAGCGAGCGGTCACAGCACCCTCACTTTCCTGTGTTCGGTTCTGGACCCCTTCCTGCAGGGATACCAGGTGACACCTTACACACAGTGTGCATATGTATACTGCCACTCAAAAGTTTGGGGTCATTATTATTATTAGGGGTTCAAGCACATAGCGCTGAAACCCTATTGTAATTGTTAGAGTAGCCAAGGATCAATCTACATGTAAAACTCTTTGGGCAGACCAAACTGTAAGTCTTAGAAACTTGAAACTTTGAGGAATCGTTGTACTCACACTGTCTACAACGTGACCAAGGTTCGCCCCAATTGGCCTGATTCACTGGAGAGTGAAAATCAATAATTATCAAAAAAAGTTTTGCACCAAAACGTTCTAAAAGGGGCACCAAAACATTCAAAAGGGGCGGAGCGCCTTTACTAAAATGGCTATAACTTTGAACAGAATGAGATATCTTCACCAAGCTCATGTGTGTAAGAGCTGAATCTGAGGTCACATGAAAAAAAATTGTGGAGCTTGGCACTGTAAGAGAGGAAAAAACATAAAATTGGTCATAATTATGCAACCGTTTGTCCTATCAATGTAAAAATCACTTCCCACGGTCTTGGTCCAAACTGCCAAAAGTGTCTACAACGACATTTGAATATCTCAAAAAAACATGGCCTCCATTGGCCGATGAACTTTGAGCACCTATTAGATAAGGTTAACAGAGGTCGATTGGAACGAAACTTGGTGGGACTGCTTTTTACACCCTGGGCTTGCTTGATTCACAGCTCTAAAGGTCTGTGAGACATTTAAAAGTATTCGGCCACTGGGTGTAAACAATTGTATATTGCGCGGTTTTACACACATACACACAATATTCGTATCATACAATAGACCTCCTCATTCTCAACAACTTTGCCTCTAGAAAACTGCTGTCAATTGAACCGGATTTGTCCATCACAGAATTTTCGGGTATTTTGCATTTTTTGAAAAAACCTGCTTTTGTGAAATAGTCCTAGGTTTTTCGCCCGAACGAAACCAAGCCAGTGCAGAAAGATTCTCTGGAGAGTGAAAATTAATAACTATCAAAAAAAAAAAATGTAACTTTTGACTCACAAAGGGTCACCAAAATGTTTGAAAGGGGCAGGGCTGCCTTTACTAAAAAGGCTATAACTTTTGAATGGAATGAGATATCTTCACCAAACTCACGACGCATATGTAAGAGCTGAATCTGAGGTCACATGAAAAAAAAGTTGTGGAGCTTGGCCACTTGGTGGCACTATAAGAGAGAAAAAAAAACATAAAAACAGCCATAACTACGCAACCGTTTGTCCTATAAACTTGAAGACCGGTACCCACGGTCTTGGTCCAGACCAAAAGAGTTAACAGAGGTCGATTGGGATGAAACTTGGTGAGACTTTTTGACTTATGGCCCTAAAGGTCTGTGGAAAAAATTTAAAAGAAATCGGCCACTAGGCAAATGATTGTATATTGCACTGTTTTTCACACATACACACAATATTCACATAGTACAATAGACCGCATCATTCCAAACAACTTTGCCTCTGGAACTTTGCCACTGCTGTCAATCAAACGGTTAGTTAAATGCTTGAGAAGATGTGAAAAACCCACTTCTGCAAACTAGCCATGGGTTTTTCACTCAATCTTAAAAAACATTGCAGTACAATTCTCTGGACTCTTTAGGTCAATAATTATCCAAAAAATGTTGAAATGTACCCTTTAGGAAGCTATAATGGGGTCGTTTAGAAAAAGGGCCTGTCCAAATATACCAGAAAGCCTATAAAGCCTAAATGAAAACTCAAAACTTCACAAAACCTGGTGATTCTAAACAAGCATGCAAAGTTTTAAGGAGATCAGACCACAGCTGGCACTATAACAGTCATAAATGTTAAAAAAAAAAAAAAACATATTTCTATGCCAAATTACTTGGATTTGCTAAAAATGCTTTTTGAAATCATTGATTTATTAACAGGCTTGGTAAATAATATTTAATGTCTTTTTTTTCATATGTGCTTAAATGCCTTAAAGTGCTTGAACCCCGGTAATTTATTTATTTTTTTTAGTTCTTGGTCTCGTCACCGTATTGACTACATTTGTGCTCGGCCTTGTCATAATCTCAGACTAAAAAAACTCAGTTGTGCATTGTCTGATTTATTTGTTAACATCTTCACTGTGATTGAATGTAAAACGTCCTGCTTCAAATGCATTTAATAACTTGTTTGTAATTTGATTTCTTTTATTACTGTTGTGCGCGGTCAGAAATTAACAGGGGATTGTATCAAAAAATATCATCAAAATGAATACAAATGCCCACAAAATTTAAGATATTGTTGCATAAAAGTACTTGTATAAGATCTTGATTTTTATATTATAACATTTAATATAATTAAGCAGTATCAGGCAAGAGTGCTATTTTCAAAAGTATAAGCATGTTTGCAAATGAGATATTGATTTTATACAAACGATCAGTAAACAAATTCATATTAAGTGCCTTATAGTTTATATATATATATATATATATATATATATATATATATATATATATATATAATTAAACACAGTTTAAGTTTTTTCTTTGGTTTTCACATAGGACACATTCTTAAGTGTAATAGGTGCTATTGAAAGTCAAGTTAAGTGTAGTGTGCATCTTTGTGCAGGTGATGTGTCGCTACCTGTGTGAAGAGACTAACGAGAACCTGACGGAGAAGGAGTTTATTCCTGCTGTGAGGAATTTTGCACTGAAACTCATCTTAGCAGGTAACACAGGATGACAGTGGTTTGTGTGGAAGTTTAAACTGTTTACACACCAGGTCCTGTTTACACCTGGTATTGACATCCGTCTCAACTGATCTGATTATACACGTCCTGCACTCTATCCGCTTGCGATTAGATCTGCTAGAGGCGTTTCAGTTGTTTCAAACCACAAAAAGCCGATTTTACTTTAAATTTCAATCTTCTGTTGTTTCTGTCTGTTTGTGATCAGGTCGTCTGAAGTGTTATGAAGCTTTATCTTCAGACCTGCAGAAGAACGCTCTGGCTGCCCTTCTGAGGCTCAAAGCCGTGAGGAAAGTCAAAGTGTAAGTCCATCTACAAATAGTCTCTATTTCATTAGACATGTTATGGGCTTTTGAAGTGTTACGGTTGTTTAACTGACATGAACGCTGTCTAACAGAGGAGATCAGGTGACGCTGAAGGTAAACAAGATTGCAGTGAACTCATTGGAGGACACGCTGGGTAAGAGTAATGTCATATCTTATCTTATCAAAATAGCTGGTGTTCAAATATGGCAATGTTTGAAATAGCAATGTAACATACTAGTCCAGGGGTCACCAGACTTGGTCCTGGAGGGCCGGTGTCCTGCAGAGTTTAACTCCAACTTGCCTCAACACACCTACCTGGAAGTTTCAAGTATACCAAGTAAGACCTTGATTAGCTGCTTCAGGTGTGGGTTGGAGCTAAACTCTGCAGGACACCTGCCCTCCAGGACTGAGTCTGGTGACCCCTGTGTTTGTCTAATTATTTCTGCAGTGTATAATATGTTTATTGTCCATCCTAAGTTTATTTGACTCTTAGCATGGATCATGTACAGTACTTTGGCAATAAGAAGTATACAACAGACTACACTGTCTATAAAACTGTATCCCAAAATGCAATGTGGTCAGCAGCTAGTGAGATAAATGAATGGGAAGTAAAATGATTTTTCTCTTTCTTCTCAAATTATTTATTTAAATAAAAATTTTATTTTATTGGTCTGTAAAGTATTAAAAATGAAAATATAGAATTTCAAGCTGTTTCTGTGCACAAATGAGGCATACTAATGTTTGAAATATTTATCATGGAATGCCTTCTGTGTCAAAAATGTTGTTATTGTCAAGTAAAACAAATAAAAATATTTTTTGTCAACTGAAATGAAGCTGAAATGAAAATGTAAATATTGGATGAAAAACTTGTGAAATGTTTAAAAGGTTTAAGTTAAAGTATTAAAATTACTAAAACTGAAACTTAAAAATTAAAAAAAAAATATTAAAGCTAAATAGAAGTAAAAAAAAAGACTAATAAAAAAAGACAAAAGTAGATAAAAATACTAAAAATTACTAAAAAAGCTGAAAATATAAAAATATTAATATAAAATATTAATATTAATACTTTTATAGTATATAAATTATACTAATCCTTTTTAAAAAAAAAAAAAAAAAATAGTAGGCAATATTCAGTTCAAAGTCCCAGTAAATCAACCCTGTTCTTGCACTAAACGGTTGTTTTACTGTGTAATATAATGTTAGATTTACATGGATTTAATTACTGAATTGTTTTGCAAAAGCACAATTTTGCTGGAGCAAGGAGCATTATAGAGCATTAGATTGGTATAAATAAAACATATGTGAAGTTTGCTCCCAATTTAAAGTAAGAATGTGAAAAGTTTTATGATTAGTTAATGTACTCATGTCAGTGTACTCAACTGCAGTAGCCTGTAGTATAGATTACTTATTTTATTTCTGAAAACATATCAGATGATTTAAAATAGTCAGCATAAAACACAAAATTTATATTTAAAAAAAAGCTTATATGGGTCAAAGACAGAAGACAATTTACAGAAGACACCCACTAAAATGTTATTCAGTGTAACAATCTTGTCAGGCATATTTACAACGAAAATCAGTTTGACATATTAAAGGACAAATTACTTTCACCCCAAATACTAATTAGTTGTAATTCTACATTTTTCAAATTTGCCACTAGCCTAGGTTCCTTTGCCCATTTGTCAGTAATATTTTTTTTACTAATTTTTACTCATATATTTTAATATGTACAAGTCTGAATAAGAATGTTGTTTGAATTTTTACATAAATATTGTGTTACACTAAATGACAATGCAACATTATTTCAACCACATTTTGACGTTTTATTCTCCAAAAACTTATTTGAAAAAAACCTTACTTCCGTTTAATGTGCTTTCTATGGACATAAAATCACTTTTGTAAATTTCTTTTGATGTGAATGTCTTTGATCCATATGTATATACATTGCACAGCATAAATGAGTACACCCCCTCTAAAACTTAACAAATTGAGCAATTACTCTTTACTTGCAAGACATATTAGGGTTCTTTGGAGATATAATGTTCCAACAAGCCTGCTTGATCAATTACCAAAGAAGAATGTTTATTAAAATTATTTATTATTATTAGAGGACAGTAGTACAAGAGGAATACCAAAATTATTGTTTTAAGTCTTAAAATAAAGCAGAAGTAGCACCGACATTCAAAAACAATGGACTTGTGACAAGGCTCCTGAAATAATCAGGTCTTCACTTTAAGTTTTCATTTAATGATGAGTGAATTTTTGCTACAAATTAAAGCCAGAGAGATACCATGCAAGAGTCTCAGAGCCGGCAGAAACTATGAATGAGTGACACTTTATCTCCTAGAGTATGACACAGCCTGCAGAAGTGACATGCATGGTTGATGTAACCACTAGAATTACCTATTTTAGCCAAAGGACAATAAACTCATTTAACCTCTTCTAACACCCATATTTACAAAATATAGACTTCTGGGAATCCATACTCTGGTCTCAAGAGACCATGTCAATCATTTCGGATGCAAAAGCATCCAAAATGTTCTAGTGTTGCTAGAGCAGGAGCACAGTGAGAAGTGCCTGGTTCCATATAGGGATGTATGAGTGCTGAAGGTGTGAGGGAGTTGTGCTTTATCAGTGCTGCCATCAATTCACACACCACTGTGTGATGTAATACAAAAAAACTGAAACAGAAGATGCTACCCTCTCCTGATTTCCTGCATTATTGGGCATTTTTTTAGCATGACAATGAAGATATTAATTCTCCCAAGGTGAAAATCCTTCAGTGGATGTGTATTTCACTCAGTCTTAACGATTTTGAGCAGCTGTGGGGGATTCTGTAGAGACGAGCTGAGCAAAACTCCCATTAAAGACCAGGGCATTTAAGGAGGTCGTCCTCCAGGAGTTAAACAGGACAGATGTGAAAACTTGTGCACTCAGTGCCAAGAAGGGTCAGAGCTGTAAATTGGCAAATTTACTTATTTTACAGAAAATATTGGCATATAGTTTGTTGTTTTTATTAAGTATATGTTTATTATATTAGTGATCATTAAGAAAATGCATCTTTTATATTTATTCAGAGGGGGTGTACTCATTTATGCTGTGTGTATATATATAAGTAAGTAATACAAGTAATACAAGTAAATACAAGTAAATTACAAGTAAATTACGTTTTTTTTGGGGGGTTTAGATTAATCTAATCTTTCTTTTCTTCAAAATCCTGAGAATTGTGATCTCTAATTTATTGAAAAAAAAAAAAAAAAATTGTGATTTTCAGTTTATCCAGAATCATGTACTGTAGCTTTAGTTTACATGTTTATTACTGCATATAATTTATTAAAATAGAAGTTTAACTTCCTAAAGTGCAAGTTCATATCAAAATGCAAATGCATTTTGAGTTTTTCAGTTGAATAAGATGCTATTTTTCCCTATATTTCATAATTTAGGATTTCTTTAAAAAAAGGTTAAAAATCTTGTCTCGTCCCGTTCTCGTGAACTCAGTCTCGTGTCTCTCGTCTCGTCTCGTCTCGTCTCGTCTCGTGGGATAAGCGTCTCGTCACACCCCTGATATATATATATATATATATATATATATATATATATATATATATATATATATATCTATCCAGGTGTTATTGCTCTCTTTTAAAACATACTAATTAGGAAGTGCTTTACTAAGAAGTAAAGTTTTAAAAGTATCCTCTCACAGAATTCATTTGTTTGCCTTATTTTCCACTGTGACCCAGTTTGTGTCTTGCTGTGCCGTACTGCCATGACCTCCTGCGTCTCCGTTCTATTTTACAGCTACGCTTGTTTACTTTTCCTTTCCTCTGTCACACAGGAGGTAACATTCCTACCCAGAAGCCCGTCCTCGCTCGACTGTAGTTGAATACGCACACATGGAGTCTCTGGAGGGCCAAACCAAACTAAACTGCCTTCATTAACATAATGCCAAATTTTGCAAGGTGGCATGGCTTCGCTGACTACAAAGGTTACCTGTCATCGAGCTTTAAAGGGACGTCACGGGTTTGCCTTCTGGGATGCCCACGCTAAGCTAGAAGCACTCTTTTTATCTCTCTCCCTCTTCGACAAACTTGACAGCAGGTTGCCGTGTCTGCGATCGGCCTTCGATCTTCACCGTGTCTTTATCAGACGAGTTTAAAAACTGCTCTGATGTTGCCAAGTATAGGAAGACAGTGACACTGTTGATTTTTGAACATCCTGTTACAACCGTTTATGTGTGTTTTATCTATGTCTGCACTAAAGAGCCTTTGCTTTGATTCAAAACACTGTTACTGTTTGTTCTCGCTGGATTTGTGTTGGGTCTGTTATCTTTGTGACTTGTCTGGTATATTCTTTTGCTCTCTAGATATGGCTGTCTGTTGTGTTTGCCACGGATCAAGGTTTTTAGGGATCGTGTTACAAAAATAGGTCACTTGAAAATGTGTTAACAGAAAAAAAATGTCTTTTTGTAAGTGTCTGTTCTCATAAAAGAAATGTGTAGTTAAAGGAACGATTCACTCAAAAATTAAAATTTGCTTTTACTCACCCTTAATCCATCTAAGATGTAGATGAGTTTGTTCCTTCCTCAGATTTGGAGAAATGCAACATTACATCACTTGCTCACCAGTGGATTCTCTACAGTGAATGGGTGCCGTCAGAATGAGAGCCCAAACAGCTGATAAAAACATCACAAGTAATCCACACCACTCCAGTCTCTCAGTTAACAAATAAACAAATCTATCATTAAGATGTTTTTAGCTTCAAACCATTGCTTCCACCTAAAATATGAGTCCATAATGTTGTTTTCTCTAGTGGGTGCCTACTAGAAGTAAATTGCCTTAATGATGCATTTGTTTATTATTACCAAGCAGCTTTTCACTTCACAAGACATTAATTGATGGATTGGAGTGGAGTGGATTACTTGTGAATTATTGTGATGTTTTTATCAGCTGTTTGGACTCTCATTCTGACGGCACCCATTCACTACAGAGGATCTGTTAGTTGAGCAAGTGATGTAATGCTGCATTTCTCCACATCTGTTGAAGAAACAAAATCGTTTACATCATGTATAGCCTAAAGGTGTGTAAAATTATAGCTAATTTTCATTTTTGGGTCAGCTTCCCATTGATTAACAAAAAGATGAGCCAAATATAGAGATACTGTATTTGCCAAAACAGTGTTTACATGCCTCTGGTAAACTGCAGCTTTTCTGCTACAAAATAATAATACATAATGAAGCATACTGCGTTGTTTGGATATTTCACCCTGTCTTTTAATAATTAATATAATGAAATATTTTTATTATTAGAAATGATCAGACGATACAGAGGCATGTCGCACGAAGCTGCTGAATCTCTGTTTGCTCTGTTTAACGCCCATGTAAATGATTTATTTCCAAAGCAATTATATCCATTTTTCAGACTTATTCAATTAAGAATTAAGTCAGGCTGATCCAGATATTAATATTAGACAAAATTAAGCTTTTAAAGTTTTGTGAAGTTGATGCCATGTCAGTTTTGGATTCCTGTGTTTTTTTTTGTTTTTTTTCGTTTTTTTTCACACTGCAAATTAAAACAGCTACAAAGTTTAGGTACATTTATGTGCTGCACTTTTTCTAGAAAAAAAAAAAAAAAACACCTAAAATGTGTAGATTTGAATGGGAATTCAGGTATATTTTTATCCCATATTTTGAACTGATCATCAGACATACAAAACACAAGCCATAAGTAAAGCCATAGTGCTCATCCACCCTGGGTTTGGGTCGATTCTTGCACAGTTCAGCAAATTAGGTAAAAAAGCTGAAACTGTATTTATGTTTACATTGACAAGCAGCTTTTTACATAATTAGATAAAATCATCTTGTGGATTTGAAATGGTTTTGAAAGAAAATGTGGAAATCAGTCCTTTTTACTTTTGGACATTTTGTTTTTTTCTAACAATGGATTGAGTGTCTTTCTAATAATGTTAATATTGTGATTAAACTGTTTCTGTCGGATGAATTTTGGAGAAACGGCACTAAAAGTAAAGATTAAATATGCATTAAAGCTAAGTGAAACCCAACTGCTGATGATATTGTGTTTTTGTACTGTATACTGTATATGATAAGTATTTTTGGTTTTCTTTAGCCCTCTTTTTTTATTTATTTTTTTACATGATGAACATATAGTTCACAGAACATTCTTGATCCCTTTAACATCACTTTTGACTAATTTAGTTTGTCCTTGCAAAATAAAATGTAATTTCTTTAAAAAAGCATACTGTCCTCAAACTTTTGAACAGTAGCGGAAATGGGTCTCCCAAGATATAATACTTAAAAGTTTGGACATAGCTGCTCATTTATTACTATGCTACACACTTTTTAGT
>CM070026.1:6285697-6553825 GCA_036247105.1 Cirrhinus mrigala
CGCAGAAACTCAAGCGATATAATACAGCAAAGAAGCAAGCCCTAGATGCTGACGGCAACGCGCCACACTCTTTGTCCTGATCCAGAAATGTTTCTTTATTAGTGGTCTTGTGTGACCGAGTGCGGTCATAATCCTTTTTGTGAATGAATTGCCCAATCACAAAAGGCGAGGGAGCGTGCGAACGCTGCTATGTATTCTTTTCCTTTGTGTTTATCGTTGTTTTGAGTTATTCTTAATTTTTATGTAAATATTTTGGTTTTTCGGAAGCGGTAGGGAGGGGGTGCCATTTTCTTTACCCTTGTAATTTTGCCTATGTTTATGTTAGTAAGGGAGTCAGGTAAGACTCTGTTGTTTATTTATTTTTCTTTTGTTTAGGATATTTAAAAATTTCATTGATAGTTAGAGGGTTTTGTTTGTTATGTTGGCCTTGCCCTCTCCTGAAGATTTGCTTCCTTTACTCTGTTGCTATCAATAAAAAGATCATTTTGTTTAACTTTCGTGTTTGTTAAGTTTCTGGATCAGGGGATTGACGTGACCGTCAGACATTTCTTCTTTTTTTTTTTGTTACAATCTCGCGCACCTCTAGATATATCGGGAGGCTTGTAACAAGTGGGGGCTCGTCTAGCCGTTTTTTTTTTTTCTCTCCTTCACAAAGTGAGAATTCGTTCGTTTGGTTTTGGATCGCCAAATTAAACTTTTGCTCTGTTCGCCATGAATCAAACTCCGTTTGTGCGTTCGTAACTGACTGTGGATTATAATGGTGAGTATTCTTTTCTTTCTCTCACGTTTTGACTGTTTTCATCTTTGCGTAGGGAAGGAGTAGGAGGGAGACGTAGTAATAATGGAATTCGATTTAACAGCTTTTACTCTTGCGCCCACGGTTGAAGTTTTTAATAGTTGTAGAAAAAAAGATTTAATTTTGATCGCGGAATTCTTTGATATTCAAATTCAGAGGGATACCACCAAGCAAGTGCTTAAGGAGAGTTTGTATGAGAAATTGATCGCTGCAGGTATTTTACCTAGGCAAGCTGGTGATGATGGTGAGCTTCAGACTGGTGTGGCAGGGAGTGCTGAAATAGTGCGGGACGCGGATCAAGAGGTAGGTCTAAGTCCAAATTTTGATTCTGTGCCTCATGAAATGATTGCTATAAAGTTAAAAGAGATGGATCTGCTAATTAAGAAGCAAGAATGTGAGGCAGAGATGATTAGGTTTCGCATGCTAGAAAAGCAGGCAGATAGAGATATTGAGATGCGTAAATTGGATTTAGAATCTGAGCGTTTGGCTCGGACGCCAGTTCCCCATATTCGGCCTAATGCAGTATCTTCGCCCGTAATTATGGCTGGGAGCACTGTAACTGAGGATTTTTCCCACACTGTTTCGAGTGAGTCATTTGATGTTAGTAAGTATATTCGACTTGTACCTCCATTTAGGGAGGCTGAGGTTGATTCCTACTTTATTGCGTTCGAGCGAATTGCAAGTAAACTGAAATGGCCAAAAGAGATGTGGGCTTTGCTGTTACAATGTAGTCTTACAGGGAAAGCTCAAGAGGTTTGCTCAGCCTTACCTATTGAAGGCTCTCTTGACTATGAAACGGTGAAGTCAGCTGTTTTGCGCGCATACGAGTTAGTCCCCGAAGCGTATCGGCAGAAGTTTCGCGGACAAATGAAAACAGTCAAACAAACGTATGTAGAGTTCGTGAGAGAAAAAAAAGTGTTGTTTGAGAAGTGGTGTTTTTCTAGCAGGGTTGCATCCCTGGAGGAGTTGCAGGAGTTAATCTTGCTAGAAGAGTTTAAAAATTGCCTTCCATCTAATATCGTTGTATATTTGAACGAACAAAAGGTTACTTCGCTTGCCAATGCTGCCGTTTTGGCAGACGAATTTGTGTTGACGCACAAAAATGTCTTCTCGTCAGGTGCGACTGTTAAATCTCAGGTGTGGAATTCGGAGAATTCAGTACAGCGTGTTACGCGTTCGTTTAAAGGCGATGTACCTCGTAAATCAAATGAGGGCACTGATAAGCGTGTTTGTTTTTTTTGCCTTGATCCAAATCATCGAATTGCGGACTGTAAAGCCTGGAAGCAGAAGAGTGGAGCTTCTAAGCCTAAAAATGTCGCTCTTGTTGAGTCTGTGTGTGTTAGCTCTGATAAAGGAGAGACTTATCAGCCTTTTTTGTTTAGGGGTACAGTCTCATTATTACCCGATTCAGAATTTAAACCTGTGACAATTCTGCGAGATACGGGAGCGGCTCAGTCGTTCATATCTGCAGAAGTTCTGCCGTTTTCTGAAACTTCTTTTACTGGCAATGAAGTATTAGTACGTGGAATTGGGATGCGTTGTGTCAATGTGCCGCTTCATACTGCATATTTGAAGTCTGACATTGTTAGTGGACTAGTCAACTTTGCTGTGCGTGAGCAGCTACCTGTAGAGGGTGTTGACTTGATTCTTGGGAATGATCTTGCAGGTGGCATAGTCTTCCCAACCCCTATTGTAACTTACATGCCTAGAACTTCCCAAAATTGTGATCTAGCTGAAAAGTTTCCTTCTGTGTTCCCCTCTTGTGTGGTAACTCGTGCTCAAGCACAGAAGTTTAAAGAAGTAGTCGATCTGTCAAACTCATTTTTAGCTAATGACATGCCTAAAGCTTCGGAGTGTACTTTATTTGTAGCACCAGATTATGATGTTGACATTCCTTCTGTGGACGAGGAGATTGACACACAAACTTCACTGAAGGTGGGCAGGGAGTCTTTAGCTGCTGCACAGAGGGCAGACGCTTCTTTGGCGAAGTGTATAAAGGCTGCTGAGAGTAGTGTCTATGATTCCAACTCAGGGGTGGTTTATTTTTGGGAGGAGGGCTTACTGATGCGTAAATGGAAACCACGACAAGAAGAGCTAGGATGGCAGGAGGTGCAGCAGATAGTTTTGCCATCTAATTATCGGCAACAGGTCTTAAAACTTGCCCACGAACATCTTCTTTCTGGGCATGTTGGTATAACTAAAACTTATTACCGTGTCTCTAGATACTTTTTTTGGCCTGGGCTTAAAAACTCTGTCACTAAGTTCTGTAAATCTTGCCATGTCTGCCAGATAGCGAGCAAGCCAAATCAGAAAATTCCTCCCGCACCCCTTTGTCCAATTCCCGTTGTAAATGATCCATTCGATCGACTGATTATTGACTGTGTTGGACCACTGCCAAAAGGGAAAGCAGGACATCAGTATATCTTAACGATAATGTGTGCAGCAACCCGTTTTGTTGAAGCAATTCCACTTCGGACACTGAGGGCTAAGGTGGTGGTGAAAGAACTTCTTAAGTTCTGTACAACTTTTGGGTTACCAAGGATAATCCAGAGCGATCAGGGCTCAAACTTTACCTCCAAAGTTTTCAAGCAAGCTTTGCAGATGCTTGGTATTGGCCACCAAATGTCTACTGCTTTCCATCCAGAGTCGCAGGGGGCCTTGGAGAGGTTCCACCAAACTCTCAAGGCAATGCTGCGACGTTACTGTGTTGAAACTGGTGGAGACTGGGTTGAGGGACTTCCTTATTTGATGTTTGCATCCAGAGAGACCGTACAAGAGTCCCTTGGTTTCAGCCCTACTGAACTAGTGTTTGGACACACTGTGCGTGGTCCATTAAAGCTATTAAGTGATCAGTTGTTAAGTCCATCTCCTAAACCGGTGCCTGTTGATGAGTATGTCACCTCTATTCGTGAAAAGTTATGTAAGGCACGAGATCTGGCTAAGTTACATTTGTCTGAAGCCCAGTCAAAAATGAAAGATCGTTTTGAAATAAAAAGTGTGAAACGAGACTTTTCACCTGGTGATCAGGTATTGGTTTTGTTGCCAACGCCTGGATCAATTCTGCAAGCCAAGTTTGCTGGTCCTTACTTGATTGAAAGGAAGTTGAACGAAACAAACTATGTTGTTGCTACACCTGAGCGGAGGTGTAAACGTCGGGTATGCCATGTGAATCGGCTTAAAGCCTATGTGAGTAGAACATCTTCTGAGGAGAGTATCCATCAGATTGGCTCTCCCTTAGCCTGCGCTGCCGCTACAGTGAGTGTAGTAGTTAAGTCTTCGACAGAGGAGGAGGGATTTCAAGGCGGGGACTACTCCATTTTCCCTACCCGTCTTCAGAATTCAGCTATACTACAAGATCTCTCTGGTTTCCTTTCACATCTTACTGCGGAACAGTCTCATGACTTGATGGATTTGTTGAGTAATTTTTCTACTTTGTTTAGAGATGTGCCTGGTAGAACCTCTGTCTGTGTCCACGATATCGATGTGGGGGATGCCAATCCAATAAAACAGCACCCTTACCGATTAAATCCACGAAAGCGAGAAGTTATGCAAGCAGAAGTTGACTACCTGTTAAGGCATGGTATGGCTGTGCCCAGTCAGAGCCCATGGAGCTCTCCCTGCTTGCTTGTACCTAAACCTGACTCTACCTTTCGATTTTGCACGGACTACCGTAAAGTCAATAATATCACAAAACCTGACTCCTTTCCTCTTCCTCGTATTGAGGATTGTGTGGATAAAGTTGGTTCAGCTAGATATGTTACTAAGCTGGATTTGTTGAAGGGATACTGGCAGGTGCCTCTTACTCGACGAGCCTCTGAAATATCTGCATTTGTAACTCCCGATAGTTTTCTACAATATACGGTTTTAGCTTTCGGGATGAGAAATGCACCTGCTACATTTCAGAGGATGATGCATCAAGTGCTTTCAGGGGTGCCAGATTGTGAAGTGTACCTGGATGATATTGTGATTCATTCAGATGATTGGGTACAACACTTGGAGACTCTCAAAGGAGTTTGTAAACGTTTGGAGACTGCATCATTAACACTTAATTTGGCGAAGTGTGAATTTGCTAAAGGTACAATTACCTATCTGGGTAAGCAAGTTGGTCAGGGGCTGGTTAAACCAGTTGATGCTAAAATTACAGCCATTCTCCAGTTTCCAGTTCCATCTAATAAACGTGAACTAAGACGTTTTCTGGGGATGAGTGGTTACTACCGAGCCTTTTGTCCAAATTTCTCCACCTTGGTTTGTCCACTCACCGATCTCCTCAGTACAAAACGAGAGTTTGTGTGGTCTACTGACTGTCAATTTGCCTTTGAAGCAGCAAAGGATCTACTCTGTCAGGCCCCTGTTCTTTCTGCTCCTGATTTTTCAAAATCGTTTAAATTGCAGGTGGATGCGAGCAATAATGGTGCTGGAGCAGTATTGTTACAGGAGGATCAAGCTTGTGTTGAACATCCTGTCTCCTATTTTTCTAGGAAGTTTGTTGGAGCTCAACGGAATTACAGTGTAATTGAAAAGGAGGCCCTTGCGTTGTTATTATCCCTCAAGCATTTTGACGTATACTTGGGAAACAGTATTAGCCCTGTTGTAGTGTACACTGACCATAACCCCCTGGTGTTCCTTTCCCGTATGTCAGGTGCCAATCAACGATTGCTGCGGTGGTCCCTCACTCTGCAGGAGTATAGCTTGGATATCCGGCATAAAAAAGGGGTGGAGAACGTTATGGCGGATGCTCTTTCGAGAGTATAAAGAGCGCTTCTAAAACACTGGGTACTCACTATCTAATGGATAGTCGAGTTGGTATTTACTTTTTTTTTTTTGGTATGTGTTACATTCCTGGTGGTGGGGGTGTTACGTCCTGTGGACGTATTTGTCAAATATGCGAGTTTTGAGAGTTATGTTGACTTTTGGGCATGTTACGTGCTGCATGTTTGCTCTCTCTTTCTTTTTCTCTCTCTCGCTCTTTCTCTCTCCCTGTCTCAGACTGCTAATTGGGTTCCAGCTGATGCGCATCAGCCATCGGTAGTGAGTGGAAGGCCGCAGAAACTCAAGCGATATAATACAGCAAAGAAGCAAGCCCTAGATGCTGACGGCAACGCGCCACACTCTTTGTCCTGATCCAGAAATGTTTCTTTATTAGTGGTCTTGTGTGACCGAGTGCGGTCATAATCCTTTTTGTGAATGAATTGCCCAATCACAAAAGGCGAGGGAGCGTGCGAACGCTGCTATGTATTCTTTTCCTTTGTGTTTATCGTTGTTTTGAGTTATTCTTAATTTTTATGTAAATATTTTGGTTTTTCGGAAGCGGTAGGGAGGGGGTGCCATTTTCTTTACCCTTGTAATTTTGCCTATGTTTATGTTAGTAAGGGAGTCAGGTAAGACTCTGTTGTTTATTTATTTTTCTTTTGTTTAGGATATTTAAAAATTTCATTGATAGTTAGAGGGTTTTGTTTGTTATGTTGGCCTTGCCCTCTCCTGAAGATTTGCTTCCTTTACTCTGTTGCTATCAATAAAAAGATCATTTTGTTTAACTTTCGTGTTTAAGTTTCTGGATCAGGGGATTGACGTGACCGTCAGACATTTCTTCTTTTTTTTTTTTGTTACAATCTCGCGCACCTCTAGATATATCGGGAGGCTTGTAACATTAGAATAATAGGAAAGTTATCAACATTATGAATTAACACAAATGGAAAAAGTTCAAAAGTTTTAAATAAAAGATTTTTAATGCCAACCCTGAAATGACATACAGCACTACCGAATTTTGCTACTAATTTATAGTGTTCTTTGTCTTTGAATTACATCATTAATTGATCTTTACCATACATCTCTGCCATATGTACATCAACTTGACATAGACACCACTAGTAAGCTGCTACTAAATATATTGTAAAAACTTTAATTTGCTGTAAAGTTGCTTTGCAACGATATGTATTGTGAAAGGCGCTATACAAATAAATTTGAATTGAATTGAATTGAATTTTTTTTTTTTAAAGAATTCCCTTCTGCTCACCAAGCCTGCATTTATTTCATCCAAAATACAGCAAAAGCAGTAATATTGTGAAATATTTTTACTATTTAAAATACTTTTATTCAGCAGGGATGCTTAAAATGTATTTATTTATTCATTTATTTATTTTATTTTATTTTTTTGAGCAGCAAATCAGAATATTGGAATGATTTCTGAAGGAGTGATGATGTGAAAAATTCAGCTTTGAAATCTTAATTTTAAAATATATTCAAATAGAAAATAGTTTTTTTTATATAGTAAACATTTAAAAATTGTATTGTTTTTGCTGCACTTTAGTTCAAATAAATGCAGGCTTGGTTGAGCAGAAGAGACTTCTTTAAGAACATTAAAAATCTTACTGTTCAAAAACTTTTGACTGGTAGTGTATGCATAGCAAATCAGAACTATGTTTTAGCTTCTTTCATTTTGTCTAAATTGCAGCCTTGCCACTTTTGACATTCCACCAAATATGGAGAGATGCAATTCTGTAACTGAGTTTCAATTCATGCATTCATTATTGACTAATAAGTAACTCATGCATTTGGTTTAAAATACAAGAACACATTTGGTCTGTATCTTCTAAACCAAGTCTAAATCAGCTAGAAGTACAATTAAAACAGTTTAGAATCCTACATTTAGAACTCCAACATTCTTGACAGTGTTGTTTTATTAGTGTTGTCCTCTAGATGGCACACTTGGATGTGTATTTACCAGCTCACATTAAGCAGCCTGTGTATTTTGTCCAGTTTGGTCCGTTCACCAAATTTGTGCAGCCAAGCAAAACCTTTTACTCCCATTTCCTTCCCATTTCATTCGTCTTGTCAACAGGATATCAATCAATATGCCAGCAATCTCTTCCACTGAGCACACAAGACGTGTCTTCTGCTTGTTCTTAACATTTCCAGTGTGTAGCTAGTTGAGAATATCTTTATTGTATCCGTTTAAATAGCAATGACCCTGTATTTCTTCTCTTATTCATATATCCATAGTTTTATCTGATGTATCAGGTTCATTTAACAGAACACCAACAAATTAACATTAAACAGTGAAGTCCTGCTGTTTATTTTGCCATGTGGAACTGGGAATATAGGTTTGGCGGTAAAATGTCATGGCCAATGCAAACAACCTACATTAATCGGAGTACACCGCATTTTAATTTGACTCAAACACAACCAGAGCCCTTCTCCAGGGGGAGCCATCAAAATCCGCTCAAAAATGTATTTGAATGGAAGTCAATGGAGGAAATGCTTCAGTACGCTGAATAAACTGATTTTGTGTGGAAACAGCTTGTCTCGTAATAAATTTTGCGCCTTGCAGCTAATCTTCAACATGTTCTACATGCTATATTGAGAATGAGCTATATTTGGAAGCTGCTAGTTGTTTTATAATAGAATTCGCAATTTTCCAAGAGAGGTTTGTTTACAGCATTTACATCCATTTCTATGGTAAATTAACAGGCAGTGGTTACTGGCTTTCGTGAAACGCTGAAATGACGTCATAGCTTATATATGATTGACTTTCAAGGCTTATTCAACTTTTTTTCAGCGACACACACACTCACAGTTTGCCATTTCCACCTCAGAACATCACATCTCTGATGAAACCGAGACTGTGAGGTCTGTTCCTTGTTATACTGTCTTAAGGTCACATCTAATTATCACAGTCCAGAGTTTTTGTCCACTGGAGATTTTTTCAATGTCACTGGACATATTTTAAAAGTTTCATCGTCTGATGACATCAAACACATTAGCTGCGCCTAAAAGTAACACGTGTCACATATTTAAAAACAAAAACAAAAAAAGCGGTGCAGACAGTGTGGGTGCACACACATGCTGGGTGTGATGTCGGGAAATGGCACTAGATCATGAATATTAAAAAGGTTATAAACAAATAAGTGAAAATGATGTTTTACTAGGTTGATGCACAGTAAATATGTGATGTATTTATGTGCAAATCAGGTATTTACCATGTGCATATCAGTGTTTGGATGGAAGAAGTCTTCGTTTCAACTGAGAAATAGGTTAGAGATCGGGAGTCTACATCAATGCGCACTGCTTTCTGGGTAGTCGCCGCCATGTTTTAGGACACGCTAAATAGCGTACAATGACAATAAATACAAATCACTAGAGGAAAAAACGACTGTATTTGCATTAAAGGAACACTCCACTTTTTTTTTGAAATAGGCTCATTTTCCAACTCCCCTAGAGTTATACAGATGTGTTTTACCATTTTTAAACCCATTCAGCCGATCGCCGGGTCTGGTGGTAGCACTTTTAGCATAGCTTAGCATAAATCATTGAATCCGATTAGACCATTAGCATCTCACTATAAAATGACTAAAGAGCTTCGATATTTTTCCTATTTAAAACTTGACTCTTCTGTAGTTGCATCGTGTACTAAGACTGGTGGAAAATGAAAAGTTGTGATTTTATAGGCTGATATGGCTAGGAACTATTTGGTTGACGGCAGAGTTGATGGCTGCGTAATATCATCGCGCCTGCTGCACCCATGGTACAGCAGCAAGGTTACTTGATTGTTACGCCGGAATGAGAATATAGTTCCTTGCCATATCGACCTAGAAAATCACAACTTTTCTTTTTTCGTCCGTCTTTGTACACGATGTAACTACAGAAGAGTCAAGTTTTAAATAGGAAAAATATCAAAACTCTTTAGTCATTTTAAAGTGAGATGCTAATGGTCTAATTGGATTCAATGATTTATGCTAAGCTATGCTAAAAGTGCTACCGCCAGCCCCGGCGATCGGCTGAATGGATTCAAAAACGGTAAAACACATCTGTATAACTCAAGGGGAGTTGGAAAATGAACCTATTTTCAAAAAAGTGGAGTGTTCCTTTAATATTTTTAAGAGCTGCTTGCACTTGCTTAGAATAAATGTACTAATATTTAAATCTATTGCGTTCATTCGAGCACTCAGTCGTGTGGCCAGAACACAACAGATACACACTCAGAAATCATACGGCCGCCTTCTATTGTACCACACACAGGACCGAATTAATTTCTTTTTTGCAGTTTTTAATAACTAGGTGGCACTGATATATCTGCCAGATAAAATAAACACACTGTAGGTTGATCTCAGCCAGTTGATCTTGTAAGTAAACCTCTGCTCTGCACATTTTGTGTGTATCTCAGATGTCTGTTCTATTCAAAAGTAAGTGCCCTGCGAACACGAATTTCAATTCCAAGACAGTGTATATGTTCCATTCAACTAGCATTAAAGTGTGCAAGACATGAATTTCAATTGCATTTATTTACAGGGGTATATTGTGTCACACTTCTCTAAGTTTCGTCTGTGTGTGAAGACTGTGCAGGCGGTGGCGTAGCGCAAATCCATGAATGAATATTCCTAAATAAACTTAAACTGATTTCCACTGCTCAGGCAGTGGGGAGCAATGAACATTGTTTAGGGACCATGTTAATCGCAACACAGTTCAGTCATGGAGCTCTCTTTGGACTAGCTGGTTATCTGAATCAGGTTAAATAAGAGAGCCATGCAATATATGCAAAATGGAATTGGAAAATGGAATTAAGAAACGCTGATGTATTTAATCATATGTCATATCGCCCTAAATTCATTAAGGGATAAAGTTCAAAGTTTTACTGGACTTAAATTGAACAAATGCACAACTTCTTACATAGAGCTGCTGAACAGTAACGTTTAATCACATGAGTTGCTTTATGAACAAGGACAGTGATTGCAACGAGCCATATCACAAATTAAATTGCATTTCCAAACATGGTATTCACAGCGTGAGCACTTACAAATTCAAGATCGGAAATTATAAAACTGTAATAAATAATAAATACAAATGAAAAAGGCAGATTTTTAAGTTGTTTATTTTCATTGAGCTGCTTTCACCATTGTGTTGTTTCAAGCTGAAAAGCATAAAATTGCCCTTCTTTTTAGATCCGTTTTCCACTCCGGTCATGACAGCAGATATGGCAGTTCATGTCACAGCAAGCGTTCTAATTTCTAATGTGTAATTTCAAGCATTTCTAATGTGTTTTTAAATTTACAATGTAAATTTTAACATCTACCTCCACTATTACTCAGTCTAGACTATAGCATCCATGTCCGAAAGTCCCAGAATGCCGTGCGTTGCTGACGTCACGTTCCTATTCTCTATACACTTCATGGTGTAGTTATTCTTAATCATGAAAATATGTTAATGGCTTTTTTATTTTTATTTTTTTTATTATTATTATTTAATTAGGGTAGACCGGGTACAGTTGGTATAGGGGTACATTTAAAACACCTTAAATAACTTTGTGTAACAAGACTGAGCTGTGATATTTACTTTGCACATGCGTATTAGCGACCTCTTCGATCGTGGGAAATTTAAAGTACATGTGCTTCTTCAGTCCGAAAATATCGGCGAAAGTTTTTATCTAAGTCACGTTTTTCACTTCACCATGTCCATTCCACATTAAATAGTGTCTCATCCTTACATGAAACCTTAGTTTGTGCTCTAAAAACTGAACATATCGCATGACTTTGTGTCTATTTACTGTACTCAACTTTTCAGCTGTTACTATTAAAATAATTAACTAAAATTAAATATTGTATCACTGTTTTACATTACTGTACAATGTTTTACAAATTAACTACTTTTAACTAAACAAATAATCAAATAAAAGACTACAATGGAAATAAAAACAGCTGAATTTTAATTTTTAAAGGTATTTTAAATTTGCAATGAATTGGTTAGGCAGTTTTACAGCATTACGAATAAGTGTCTCAACTGTACTCGGGTACTGTTCTAACTGTACCTGACATGGCTACAGTTGGAACAAAAAAATCTTCTTGTGTTTATGAGATAATTGTGGCAAATATGACCTACTTATGGCTGTAGAGTGTACCTGCTGTACCCGGTCTACCCTACATTTCACAATTTATTGTTGAAGCAAAAAAAATTTTTTTTTTCCCTCCAGTTTAGATATTCTGCACTGTTTTCTAGAATAAATAGTGTGAGTGTGTTGTGGAATGTTTAACACTTTATGCATTTAAAGGTGAAAAGTGTGATTTTTTGGACTGTACTAAAAAAGTAAAATACCATAATATGTTTGCCGATATTTAGGAAGTATGCTTAGGAAGTTTGCACACTTGTTTCTCTTAAAAACAATGATACAGTCAGTTATTCTACTTTGAAATATGTGTTCAGTATCAGAATGTCTATTTTTGTTTTTCTTTGTTTGTTTCCACAAACTGCCAATTTACCCAATGGTATTTCAACACCCGGGGTTGCCAGTTGGTGGAAAACACAGCAAATTTCAGCCATGGAGGCAAGCAAACAAACCGGGTCAAAAAACTCAGATACTACCCGAATTAAAGCCATCCATCTGAAAAAAAAAAAAAAAACCTCTATGACCAGAAGCATATTAAAGCATGGATAAATCAAGAATAATTTACAGTTTAAGGCCATTTAACATTAATTTTGGATTGATCTATTTTTACACCCAGAACACGTTTGGACTCGGAAATGGAAACTCAACAGCTAGAATGGAATCTCGACGCCAGATTGTATTCGTACTACACACATGCTTGCTATAGAAAGGTTCTTTTATGAAAAGGTCTACACAAAATGCAGTACGTAATTTGAACGCAGCGTTTGACTGACTGCAAATGAGTGCAGACATTTGGTGGACTGTATTTATATCCATCACAACATTGTTTTCATTCACGTCAAATCAAATATGTCATCTAAATCTGTTCTCTACAATCAGGCCATACACAGCTCTGTATGGTTTGAATAGGTGTGAATAGATCCATAGGAACTTGTCATTTCAATTTCTTGGCCTTTATGTCACTCAGTGTCATATTCGCAGCTTAAAATTGAAACAGAAAAAAAATAATTGGTTTTTTGCTTTGCATTTGAATACTCAGGAAATGAGAGGATTTGTTAAAGCAGCCTCCCGCGGTCGCCACAACCAGTCACCGAATCTTCAGGGGATAATTCACCCCCCACCGGCCCTCGAGTCGTTGGACGCGCTGTTTCCTCTTCCACCGGGAAGTGGCTCCGTCGGATGAGTGTTCAGGAGTGTCAGCGCCGTGGGAATCTCCGTCAGTGCGCTACTGACAGTGAAATAAATAATGATTCTCACATGGCAACCGCAACGAAGTGACAGCCTGGAGATGATTTAATAAAGTTCAATACAATCTAATTGAAGTTGTGAGCGAAAGCCTCTTGAGAGCGATCCCTTTCTGGATTTGTCACAACCTCTGAAGTGCGAGTTATCACTGTGGGAGGAACACACGGATAAACCCCACAGCTGCTGGTTGCTGAACTTAAACTGGGTTCACAAACTTTACACTTGCCCTCAGCATAAGGTATGAACTCTTTGTGGACAAATCACCCTGACCTTGATGACCCCTGGACATATGGAAGTACCATGGATGTCCAATAAGACTTTTAGATTCAAGATACACTATTTAGACACTTAAGGCTGAAATACACTACAAGACATTATACAAGGCATTAAACACTTTCTGTGTTTGTAAATGATTACAGAGAAAAACTGACCATCACTAAACCACTCAGTCTTTCAAGTTGTTCCGAACACATCGAACTCACACAGAAACATGAGCCTTGCTGCTGGAAGCATAGCAAATGAAAACAATATGTAAATATGCAAAGTATCAAATGTGTTTTATGTCCTCTGACTAGATGGAATCATAGTCTAATGCTAAAAAAAAATTCTGTCTGTGCTCATCATATACTACATGGTTGAAATCAGTTGGCTCCCACTGCCCAAAATCTGCAGACTGGCTTTGACTTTAGGCAACTAGCATCAACTCCTCCAAACTGTAAATTGGGGCAAAAGTTGGGGCAAAAGCTATATAGTGTATTCCAGTAAATATAGTATATTGTATAGTGTATTCCAGCCTTTAAAATGTAAAAAAGGATGAAAAGGATGTGACGTATGGCCAAGTATGGTGTCCCATCAGAATTTGTGTTCTGCATTTCACCCATCCAAGTGCACACACACAGGAGTGTGTAGTGAACAAACACACACCA
Organism: Cirrhinus mrigala; assembly: GCA_036247105.1. NCBI lineage: Eukaryota > Metazoa > Chordata > Actinopteri > Cypriniformes > Cyprinidae > Cirrhinus > Cirrhinus mrigala. The sequence goes on from CM070026.1 coordinate 6,299,538, forward strand.
TTAACACACACCCGGAGCAGTGGGAGGGCATTTTTTTGCGGTGGCGTCCAGAGAGCAGCTGGGGATCCGGTGGCTTTCTGTCTTCAGTCGTAAAGAAATTATGGTTTTTGAGGAAAGCATTTCAGGATTTTTCTCCATATAATGGACTTCATTGGCGCCCCGATTTTGAACTTCCAAAATGTAGTTTAAATGCAGCTTCAAAGGGCTCTAAACGATCCCAGCCGAGGAAGAAGCGTATTATCTAGCAAAACGATTGGTCATTTTTTTCACAAAATGAAAATTTGTATACTTTTTTAGCACAAAAGCTCATGTAGCACAGGCTCTGGGATGCGCGTCCTATACTATGTACTATTGAATCACGTTGAAAGGTCACGCCTAACGTAGGCAGAACTACAGACCCAGTGTTTACAAAGTGAACGCGCAAAGACTAACAAAGTGCAAGTAAGTCAAACACTGTTTACAAACAAAAAGGTACAACAATGTCGGACGATTCTGAAGTTGTAGGAGAAAATAAGATGGAGTTTTTTGCCATTCTCTACCTTTTCGAGCCGGAGTACACAGACGATGAACTTACGTGATTCGTAGTAGGGATGGGAAGTTCGGATCATTTTACCAACTTTGAGTCTTGTTCAGCAAAATGAACAAATCTTTTTACAAGTCATTTTGTTCATTTTAGCAAAATATAATTAAAATGTTACGTGTTACTTCCCTAACACATCTACTGCTTACACAAACGTTGATCACACTACAAACAAGACAAAACTATAATGCTATAAGAAACAGTAAAGATTAATTCATTGTTTACCTTTAGTCTTTAGTCAATGATTAGCTCACCTCCCCTCTTAAATGACAAGTTTTTGGGTTCAAGTCGTTCGTTCATCACGTGACAGCCCCATAAGATGAACGAACGACTCGAAAAACCCGAAGACTCGAAACAGGTGAACTAATTCCAGTACAGAACCTAATAGGATGTTGCGCATGCGCGACTGAACGAATCACTCCCCGAGATGACTCGTTCTTCCCGAGTCACATTAAAGATTCGTTCAAAATGAACGAATCATTCAAGAATGAGCCATCACTAATTTGTAGCATCGTGGACACGCATCCCAGAGCCTGTGCTACACAAGCTTTTGTGCTTAAAAAATATACAAATTTTTATTTTTCAAAAAAAATAGATAAGACCCTTCTTCCTCGACTGGGATCGTTTAGAGCCCTTTGAAGCTGCATTTAAACTACATTTTGGAAGTTCAAAATCGGGGCACCGGTGAAGTCCATTATATGAAGAAAAATCCTGAAATGCTTTCCTCAAAAACCATAATTTCTTTACGACTGAAGACAGAAAGACATGAACATCTTGGATGACAAAGGGGTGAGTAAATTATTTGTAAATTGTTGTTCTGGAAGTGGACTTCTCCTTTAAAGGTGGAAGAGGGTGCTGTACATTCACTTCCCCTACCTACAACTCGTGACGGTACTGAAACAATAGCATTACAAGTCCGACTCTCTAACCATTAGGCCACGACTGCTCCCTAACCCTAACCCTACTAATATCATTGCATACAAAGTGGTATTTATTTTAATTAATTACAGCACAAGCACTTTTTTCAAGCAAAATGTTTTTGAATTGTAAAACAATAGATCTGCTCTTTAAAAACTGTATTTGGACACTTTTGGTTGTCAAGTTAGTAGACTATTAATAAGCTGTGGAAAGCATGTGAGTTCCACAGCTAATGAGCTGTGGAACTGAACCTGTGGTTACTCCACTAGAACACCTGTGTAAATTTAACGCAAACTGACTTCCCCTAAAACACATGCTCTAAAAATAGTCAACACCAAATGACTAAAAAAACAAATTGCTAATTCAATTAAAATCCAAATATTTTTCTGGGCCAAAGTATTATACTATCTGTACCACAATACTCCTACACATGCTGAACAAAAACGTTACACTAAAAAAGATTACCACATCTGATCTCACTGAAAGTCATTGGGTTCTGATTGGCTGTTTTTATGATTTAAATAAAAACAATTAAATAATAATAATAAAAAACTTGACTATAAATATATGACTTTAAATGCCTATTTACACCAAGAACAAAAGCAATAACACTAACTAAAACAATATTAGCTTTCACACAAATGGACCATGTTAGTGATAATCACAAATGCTGCATTTATGTTGTCTGCAGCTTTAAATGCTTAAGCGCTTTAAAGTAGGATGGATTCTGATTGGCCGTCAATGTCGCTATCATTGATCAGCTAGAAAAAAAGTAATTCCAATGATAGAATTTCCCTGTGGTATTAAAGGGATAAAAACAGAGTTTTTTTTTTTTTACACATATTTATATGTGGCAGCCTTGTTGGCAGAGGCTATTTTCACTAACTCTTCCCACCAAGGTGTGATTGGGGTAGTCAACACTACAACAGACGACTGGCAAATGATAGCTCCAATAGCGTAGGTGGTAAAGTGTGTTCCGTATTCTTTTTGACACGACTGACCCGAGTTCGAATCCACCTTTTGCCAAACTTTTGATTTTCCTTTTTAAAATCTCATATCAAATTGGAAAGGCATTTATTTTCAATAAAAATGAAGGAAATAATCAAAAAGTTGAAAATAAAGAACCAGGCAGGGTGTATAGGGAGAGCTTTATTGTTCCAATAAGGTGGCATCCGTTTAATAATTTGAAATCAAATTATAATTTACTCTCGATACATTATTATTGCATATTGCTTTATAATTCACTACAGTACTGAGGTGCACTTAATTGCCCTTATTTGCAATAAGTAATCTAAACAGCAGAAAATCATGCTATTTTAACATAGTGTAAATGGAATCTATAGCTATTTGCACTTAGTGTAAATAGCATATTGCTAAAAAATACTGCTATTTTCACTTAGTGGAAAGAGAATCCATTGCTATTCACACTTTGTGTAAATAGCCTCTCTATCGCTAATAGTGCAAATAGCTGCTGCCAAATAAAAATAGTGTCATCATCTGCTCTCCCTTGTGTTTCAAACCTGTATTACTTTCTACATAGAATATAATCTGAGAAATGTCTCAGCATTTTTATTTATTTAATGATTGATTAATTGATTGATTGTTCATTCATAGCAAGTCAATGCTATTCAAAACCGTGGTTACCAACATTCTTCAAAATATCTTCTTTTCTGTTCTACAAAAGAAACAAGACATAGAGGTTTGAAACAACACAAAGGCAAGTAAATGATGACAGAATTGTAGTTTTTGGGTGAATTATCCCTTTAATGTTATAGCTGTGGTATGGTCTTTGCTATTGTCAGAACTAGAATTAGTTCGATTATTGAAACTTTATAGTTACAGTTATCATTGTAGTTTTCATCTTTGGTGTGAATAGCCCACATAGTAATACCAGTAAATTACCGGAACAAATTTACCTGTAAATAGAAGAATGGGCTGTTTACAGGCACTGACGTTCCGGCTTTTTACCAGTAAAACACTATTTTTTAAACCACCAAACATCCTTTTCAAAATGCCGGTAAATTCTGTGACATCATTAATCAGAAATGACCTCTAAACGGCTGGGCCTCCCTAAACACGGAGGGGTAAACATGGTCAGTGTTTTTGTTGATGGTTTTTATTTTTGTGTCAAATGTTCACATTCATGCAGGTGCTAATATATCGTATTAGACTACTTCAAACCGAACTACACAGCACAGAGTAAAAAAAAATTGAATTTGAAGATTAAGGTAAATTGTACTTAATTTGTCTTCCGGGAAACACACAAGTATCTTCTGTTGCTTAAAAAAAAAAAAATAAATAAAAATAAAAAACATTTTCAACAAAATAAGAAAAATGTGGACATCTTCATCCTGTTCACAAGTTTTCACCCCCCCAGCTCTTAATGCATCGTGTTTCCTTCTGGAGCATCAATGAGTGTTTGAACCTTTTTAAATAGTTGTGTTTGTGATTGTCCTCAGTGTGAAAAGATGGATCTCAAATCATACAGTCACTGCTGGAAAGGGTTCCAATATGTAAAAGTTGCTGGAAAACTAAGGAATCTGCAGGACCTGGATGATTTTTCTGAAGTGAACAGTGCTCAGTTTAACTGTTCAGAAGGGACAAGGGACTCATGAACAACCATCAGAAAACAAAACAAAAAAACAGTCGTAGATCATCCAGGTAACCACACACAGTATTAAGAACCAAGGGTTCACAAACTTTTGCAGGAGGTTATAATATTAATTTTAGCTATTTTTTTGGTCTTGTGGACTATATGTACATATCTTTTATGTAAAATATCTTACTCAGGACAGTACTAAATAAAAAATAACATGCATTTTGTATGATCTCCTTTATTTTGTTAAAATTATTCACATTTTCACAGATTCTGCAAGGGGTTCCCAAGCTTTTGCATAAAAATTTGTAAAATCATATTTGTGGTTTATTGTAGTGTTTATAGGTCAGGATGTGAATGTGAGGGTCGTTTCACAGCCACAGAATGAACCCTACTCAATGGGATGTACTGAAATAAATTTCATTACTCCTAACCCACCATTTCCCCCCATATCTATTTGCCTGTATTAACTGCTAATTGAGAACATTCATAAGAAAGCATTTCATAAGCATTTCCTAATTCCCCAGAGGGAGGAGAACTACAGATTTTGTCATCTTACGGGAAAAGCAGGATGCATTGAATCAAAGCAGAGCCCATCGATTCATAATAAAGCCTGTTATATCTCAGTCAGATTGGGTTACAGACTGGAGCATAATGCTATCACACAGAGAAACCAAGGTCTGAAAACCTGGGACTATATTGATTTTTTCCCCCTGTATGATTTGTATGAAGGGGTGCATTTCATCAGGGTTTAGTCATGAAACATCACCTCTCGGCCCCGTGGGTAATGTGGTTGTACCGCCCAGGAAATTAAATTAGGAAATTAGAGCCGCAGTATTTAAATGAGACTCTCAGCAGCAGCTCGCTTCCTGTGTTTTACTGTTCAACATTAACCTCACTGAAAGCACCATGAGGCAATTAGAATCACCATATCACGTACGCTAGGTTTCAACGTTTCATTATGTGAATGGTGAGCCGTGTATAATTAAAAAAGTATTGATAAACACATACCTGAGCATTAGCAGGGCACACCGCTGCCAAGATGGCTTTCATAATTACAATATCTTCCTATCTCTCCTTCCTGAGGGCCAGAAGTGACTAAGACATTCTGATATGGGCTTATAAGAGAATAAGAGAGGTCATTTTAAAGCAATTACACAAAATGAGCAGACGGTTTCTATTAATCTAGGTTATTTCCCGGTCCTTAAGTGGCACACATGCACAAGCACAGTATAAGTATTACTCTTTCCAACAGGAGCAAATTTTTCAACAAACACTCTACATGGCTTTGCCCATTAAAAGAACAGATTAAATAGATTTAGGCAATTAACATTCTCATATTCTCGTATTTTAAGGACCAATTCTCATTATTACCTAGTTGCTTATTAGCATGCTTTTTACTAGCATATTGGCTGTTTATTAGTACCTACAAACCACATATTATGCATGACCGGATTTGAGATCCCTTAATCTTGTACCCATACAAAAACTTAACGACTACCTTACTAATGATTGATAAGCAGTAAGTTAGGAGTTTATTGAAGCAAAAGTTGTAGTTAATAGCTTGGTAGTGAGAATTGGTACCTAAAGTATGACCAGTTATACAAATTTTAGGACAAAATATTTTTAAAGGGGTCATCGGTGGTTTTTAATTAATCTGTAAAAATAATATCCCCTTTTTCAAATCGAGCCATTCTCAGATGTGGCATCACACCGAAAGAGGCCACTCCCACAATAGTTGATTGACATGAGCGTCGTACCTCAGATCAGGTGTAACAGTCTGACCTCCATTGTTTCGATGCCGGAGCAGGGATGTAAGTTGCGTTGCTGGATGTAATAATGAACATAGTGGTCATCATTTACTCCCGACATCTGAGCCGCTGAAGATGCAGTGGATTACATTTGTTTGAAATTACAAACAAATGTAATCCACTGTAATCCACTCCGTCTATGTTTGCACGAATCATTCGTGATCCAGCTTCACTTACAGCTGAAGTGAGTATAAGGGTTTTTTATGAATCTTTGCGATTGCCTTTCCTAATAATGTGCTAGTTAGCAAGTTTAGCGGCTAAACGTGGCTAAATGCGGCTAAATGCGGCTAAAGTAAACAGGCTCGTCACTCCACAAAGAGAAGAGAGGGGTGGAGCGAGCAGAGCTCATTAACATTTAAAGCAACCTTAACCAGAACAGGATGATTTTTGCAGAGCTGATTTTGGCAAGGTAAAAAAGGTGTTATTTACACTACCATTGAGAAATTTTAACCAAAGCATGTTATAGACTTTTCATTAAGACCCTAAAGAATCATATCAACTTGTGGAAAATGGGCATCCGATGACCCCTTTAAAGCAATGTTGATGGAATTTTCTTATTAATAATTGATTATTTGAAATTCGTTCTCATAACACTGAGAGAAGATCAGTATCCACTGAATGTCCTTATGATGTTATTTGTACTTTATGAATGTTCTCATAATGTTGAAAAAAAAAAGTTCTTAGAACATTAAAACTAAACATATGTAAACTATACATAAATAATGTTACATTTTAGGTAAAAATAAAATTACTACAATTTTGTAAGAATCATTTTTGTAACCTTTAAATGACGTTCTAATCACGACAAGAAAAATGGTCTTTAGTGATCAGGACATTGAAAACGTTTTATTTTAGGTAAAAATAAAATTTGCGTGAATAACATTATATGTTTGGTAAAAACTAAAATTACCTGAATTTTAATCAGAAATATTTTTGTAAAGTGTAAACAATGGTTTAATCATGCCAAGAAAACTGGACATCAGTGATCAGGATACTGAAAATAGACATTCAGATACTGTTTTATTTTGAGTAAATAAAATTAGTTAAATGTTCTGAGAAATATTTTTGTAATCTTTAATCTTGAGAAGAAAACATTATAATCATGACAAGAAAACTGGACATTTTGACATTCCTAAAATATTACAAATAAATGACTGAATAATGTTATATTTTGGGTAAGAATAAAATTAGTAGGAAACATTTGTGTCAAAATGGTGCCCCCACAACCTTTTTATAACCCAAATTTGTTACCTGAGTAGAGTTGGTGAGGGTGTGCGCTATCCTTTATTTTTTCATATTCATTATTTTGCTTCACACACAAAATATGTTGTAATACTGAAGTAAAGTTAGTCACAATTCTGGTTCACACAAAGATCTGCCATGCCATCCAAACAACATCATCAGAGAAGGAGAAGTAAAATTGTCAAAATTTGATTATAGAATACAAAAACAATTTTTTTCTGTGGGTTTAATGAAGAATGGATTAATTGTTCACCACAAGACTAGTGTGCTAGTGTGCTAAAGTCAATTTTAAATTCATGTGAGCTTTAATGAAACAAAAAGACACAAATCAATATTTCATTCAGTTTATTTAAGTAAGCATGCAGTGGGGTACTATCCAATCATCTGGTAATTACCATAAAATATTATTCATTTTTTTATTCTTCAGTATTATTTCAGCATCCCTTGAGTGCATGTGTGTGTTACTGCATATGTCCTTGTTTACGTGTCTGCTGCAGTCTCTCTGGAATAGCAACAGATTTACAACTAAAATGTCTGTAGGAAAATGAGTGAGCGAGCAAGATAGAGAAGCAGAGGAGATATAAAAAGGGAGCGGGGCCGGAGGTTATCGGTTTGAATCTGGTCACTCAACGCCTACTGAGTGCAGAGGGCAAGTCCTGCCACAGCCCTGGGGAAGAGCGGCACACGGAAATGAGATGTACAGCATGTCGGGCGAAAGAAATGTGAAAAGGGAGAGAAGACAGATGGAATCTATGAGCATCTCTGGCCTCGGAGGAGAGCGGGGAGGTCAGCTCATAAGAATTTGGCTGGTGTTACTGCAGAGGTGGTCAGTTCCCACATAACTCTCCCCTTATTCCCTTTTTTCATTACAACCTACACAACACAAGAAACCTATATTACATTTTCTACTTTGTTGTTAACTGGAAAACTTTGACGGGTATGCATGAAATTCCAAAATATTCTTAGTAGTAGTTTATTAATTTTATTCATTAGGGGCCAAGCATTAAAGGTATTATGGCACCTATTGTATGCATTATTTTTCTTCTTTTTCCAGCTCAGTGAGCCTATAGCAGCCCACAGAACTGCTTGCGGGAAAGTTATGAATTTTGGCACACTGACAGAGGACAGACTCAACATTAACCACAGCAAATTTGGTGTCTCTAACTCAAACTTTCTTGCACCACCACTCTTTTTCCATTTTTACGGCATTTTGAATTTTTCAAAAAACCTACTTTTTCAAACTCGTCCAGGACAGTTAATTAAATTTTCACCAAAATCGATATCTTCAGACCATCCTGGCAAACAGTTATGAAAAGCTGTTTAATAGACTCAACTCTTCTTGAGCAAATGATTTTGACAATAAACTCGCCAAATTCTCCAATGCTCTGTCGCATTCAGACCAAACTTGGTGTATGTTATGATAACCATGACCTGAGGTTACCAGCACAGTTTCACTGCAGCCCCACCTAGCAGTCAGGAGATATGAAAAATGGCTATTTATGCTTAGAACTTCTGAACGCTTTGGCGAAAAATCAGAAGACTGGTCAATTTAGATTTGGAGGAACAAAGTCGAACAATACCTAACTTTCACGTTACTCATTTTGGGTGCCAGCCATTTTGAATTATGTCAAAAAATGTTATATTTAATGAACATAATGACATATTGCTATGAAATTTGGTATGTGTACTAGGCAGGTACTCAAAAGTTTGGCAGTAGTGCCAACTTATGGTCAAAAATTATAATGCAATTTCAGAAAATACTATTAGCTCTTAATAGTAATTTAGTTTTTTTGTTATGAGACTGGTTTTGATAGATTCCTTTGATCATGCCACTTTGATAGATTCCTTTGATCATGTCACTTAAATGTCTCCACAGCAGCCAGAGTGCTGTCCATGATGCTGAGTGGGGAGAGTGCAGGGGGGTGTCTGAAGTCTATGATCATCTCCACTGTTTTGAGCGTGTTGAGCTCCAGGTTGTTAAGTTGACTGCACCAGGCAGTCAGATGCTCAACCTCTTGTCTGTAAGCAGACTCATCACCATCCCAAATGAGACCAATGAGTGTGGCGTCATCTGCAAACTTAAGGAGCTTGACAGAGGGGTCTTTAGAGGTGCAGTCATTGGTGAACAGGTAGAAGAGCAGTGGGGAGAGAACGCATCCCTGAGGGGCGCCAGTGTTGGTGGTGCGGCTACTTGACATTAATGTCCCCATTCTCACTAGCTGTTGCCTATCTCTCAGAAAGCTGGTGAACCACTGACAGATAGAGCTAGGAACATAGAATTGGTTTAGTTTGGTCTGGAGGCGTGTTGGGATGATGGTGTTGGAAGGCCGAACTGAAGTCCACAAAAAGGATCCTCACATAAGTTCCTGATTTATCTAGATGCTGCAGGATGAAGTGCAGTCCCATGTTCACTGCATCATCCACAGACCTGTTTGCTCGGTAAGCAAACTGCAGGGGGTCCAGTAAAGGCCCAGTGATGTCCTTCAGATAAGCCAAAGTTTTTCAAACAACTTCTGGACGGTGATGACGGTGGAGCATTTGAAGCAGGAAGGGACTTCACACAACTCCAGAGATCTATTGAAGATCTTTGAAAAAATGGGGGCCAGCTGGTCAGCACAGGTTTTCAGACAGGCTGGTGTGACAGCGTCTGGGTCTGGTGCTTTTCTTCTTTTGTTCTTCCTGAAGAACTGGCGCCCATCATCTTCGCTGATCTGAAGTGCAGGAGGGGGAGAGAGGGGGGTTGCTGGAGATGTTAATGGTTGAGTAAGGAGATGGTCAGGGCGGGTATGGGGGGTTTCGAATCATCAATAAAACTAATTCAGGTCTTCAGCAAGTCGTTGATTCACCACAGTGCCTGGGGATGGTGTGTTGTAATTTGTGATGCCTTTCAGACCTTTCCACACTGAATCTGGGTCGTTTGAAGTGATCTGATCTTCTAACCTTTTTGCATAGGTCCTTTTAGCCGCTCTAATCTCCTTGTTCAGTGTGTTCCTGGTCTGGTTGTACAAGACTCTATCCCCTTCCCTGTAGGCATCCTCTTTGGCCTGACGAAGATGTCTGAGTTTTGCTGTAAATCATAGTTTATCATTGTTGAATGTTAATTAAGTTCTGGTAAAAATGCATATATCCTCACAGAAACTGATATAGGATGATACAGTCTCTGTGAGCTCATCCAGATAGGTGGCAGCAGCTTCATTCTAATCAGTCAAAACAGGCTTGGAAACAGGCTTGTAAAATCCACTCTGTTTCGTTGGTCCATCTTTTTACAGTCTTCACTACAGGTTTAGCAGATTTAAGTTTCTGCCTGTAGGCGGGTATAAGATGGACCAGGCAGTGATCAGAGAGCCCCAAAGCTGCCCGTGGCACACAGTGATATGCATCCTTAATTGCTGTGTAACAATGGTCCAGTATATTACTGTCTCTGATGGGACGTGTAACATGCTGTCTGTATTTTGGCAGTTCACATGAGAGATTAGCTTTATTAAAGTCCCCAAGAATGATAATAACAGAGTCCGGGTGTTGTTGTTCTGTCTCTGTGATCTGATCAGTGAGTTTCTGTAAAGCCAGGCTCACATGCGCTTGCGGTGGAATGTAAACGCGCAAAACTCTTGTGGTGAATAGAACGGCTTACAGTTATAAAAAGCACTTCTAGATTAGAACAGCAGATCTTCTTTAACAGTATTACATCTGTACACCACCTTGCATTGATGTAAAAGCACGATTTCTCCGTTGATTCCACATCGCAACCCGCTCTGAACAGCTGGTAGCCCGGCAGATGAAGCGGGCTATCCGGCGTGGTGTCATTCAGCCAGGTTTCCATGAAACACAGAGCAGCAGAGTTTGTCAGGGAGAGCAGGAGGCGTTTGTCCATTTTGTTGGGTAGAGAGCGGAGATTCGGCAGATGTATGCTAGGCAGCGTTATTCGAAATCCACGCTGTCAAAGCTTAGATAGTGCACCGGCTCGCTTTCCCCATCTGCGCGTCCTGAAGCGTTTGATCAGTGCTGCTGCTCCGCCAACTACAACGTTTAACAAAACGTCTGAATAATGGGAAAACGTAGGAGATTGTGACGTGTGTTCTGCTAAATGTTCCCTGGTAAAACTGATCGTGTTTGAGAAACAAAAAAACAGGAAAAACGAACAAAAATTGTACAAACACTGGAGAGCCAAGCACCGTGGCTGCCATGTGCGGCACCATCTTGGAACTCAACAGTAAGAGACTATTACTGTTGTCAGTTAAATTAACATTAATTAACTTAAAATGTCAAGTTGACTAAACTAAACATTTTAAGTCAGCGGGGTAACAAGTTGTTTTTACAGTGTAAAACAGCTTTAATTATTCATTGTTGCAGCTGGTCTGATGCTCCAAGCCATGCTTAGCTCCTCATTTTGCCTCTGTTGTGCTTAGCCCCTTAAAGGAGAACTCCACTTCCAGAACAACAATATACAAATAATGTACTCACCCCCGTGTCATCCAAGATGTTCATGTCTTTCTTTCTTCAGTCGTAAAGAAATTATGTTTTTTGAGGAAAACATTTCAGCATTTTTCTCCATATAATGGACTGCTATGGTGCCCCGAGTTTGAACTTCCAAAATGCAGTTTAAATGCAGGTTCAAATGATCCCAAATGCGGTTGTAAACAATCACAGCTGAGAAAGAAGGGTCTTATCTAGTGTATTTTAATAAACATAATACCATTTATATACTTTTTAATGTGAACGCTTATCTTGTCTTGCTCTGCCTGGACTGTTTTTGTTCTGGTTCATGACAGTTAGGGTATGTCGAGAAACTCCCATCTCATGTTCTCCCTCAACTTCGAAATCATCCTATATCGCTGTTTTACCTTTTTTGTTAAGGGTGTTTGATCTTCTTTGCATGTTCACTTTGCAAAGACTGGGTCGGAACCTCTGCAGCGATGTAGGGTGATTTTGAAATGCTTTTTGAAGTTGAGGGAGAAAATATGATTGGAGTTGATTCAGAATACACAGAGTTTAGGGAGAGAAAGGCAAAACGAGCGTTTGAGGTTAAAAAGTATTTAAATTATATATTTTTTAATGAAAATAACCAATAAGACCCTTCTTTCTCAGCTGGGATCTTTTACAACCGCATTCATTTAAAGCCGCATTTAAACTGCATTTTGAAAGTTCAAAATCGGGGCACCATATCAGTCCATTATATGGAGGAAAAATGCAGAAATGTTTTCCTCAAAAAACATAATTTCTTTACGACTGAATCTTTGTTTTGGAAGTGGACTTCTCTTTTAATTACTGCTTACAGCTATGTTTTCGTTTGTTTTTATTTAAAGCAACAGTACACCCAGAAATGAAAATCTATTGACTTGTTTAGCTAACTTTCTTTACAAAAAGTAATTTTCACCACTCTTTTTTTATGAATCATTCCTTATGCTACCATTTAAGTTTCTTCATAGTTCCTTCATGCAAATATCATAAAAAATGAATGAACAGTTGTGTGTCAGCCAATCAGAATCAACACTGGTGTGGTATAAATGGCAGGTTTGTAGTAGAACCTGTTAAAATGTTTCCATTTGAATTTTGTTACATCTTGTTTACTTGTTTGTCACCAAACGTGTTTACTTGCACGTTTTATGAAGGACCACCATTTTTAGCTTTCCTCAGAGATTCCTTTAAAAAGAGACACCTGTAAACAAACCATTTTTCTTGAAGGTGTGTATCAGCAGGAGGGCTTTGACATTGGTGGATTCTTGTCCACAGGGAGGGTGGAGTGATGTGTGTGACAGGTGTCGGAGGGATCTGTCAATACCGGCGGCTTTGACGAGAAGCATCCTTCTCTATGTGTGTGTTTGTTCTTGAGGACAAAGTTTACACTCAAATAATCATAATGTGATTGTTCATGCATTTGATTATGCACAAATGTGTGGTCAACACATTATTTTTCAAGGTTAGACTCAAGGTTATTTTTCATTCAGCATTAGTACATTCTTATTTTGATTTGTTCAATCATTCAGTCAATACCAATCAATCAATCAGTCAACCAGTTGTTGTCTTTAAGGCGTCATTCAGCTGCTTGCCACAAGCCTGTCATCTCATAAATTAATGTTTTCTGACAAAGCAATATTCCAATGCCAATTTCACAAGAATATATAGCTGTTTCATTTCATATGAATTTGTACAATGTGATTATAAAAAATATGCAATTTAAAATATATATATATATGATTGATATGATATAAAAAGTATGAAGCCTCATCCCTCAGCCCACTGCTAAACCAAGTGTGGAGAGCAGATTGTATGAAAATGTACAAATGAGGTTGCATGAATTTATATAAATTTGCAATAAATCAAATTAATTATGAATTGTCGAGGGACTGTGTTGGATATTTTTCACAATCAGTACACAAATGCTACCTGGTTCAGTATTATGTCTATACGATCATCTCAATGCAGGGTCAAAATTCACAAGGGTTTAAGGCAAATGTTACACATTTAATACAGATCTCTCTCTCTCTCTTTCCCTCTCTCTCTTTTTATTTGTAGCATCTGATATGTTACTAGTTATATATTATTAATTAGTGGTACTTTTTCTGGCACTATAATTATTGTTCTAATTTACTGGGGGATTTTTTAGCTTGTGTTTATTGTTACTGTGTTACAGATTTCAGCTGTTGTGATCTGAACATCCTAAACTTACTTACATAATTAAAGTAAAAAACTTTATAATTAAAATATGAATTATGTTTAAAACAGTGATGAAAGATAATTGTTTACTGAGAATGCAACAACAGTGTTATAGAGGTATGAAATATGAGACCTGTAATGTGTGAAAAATAATTTCTCTTGTTAAAAATTATTGTACTTGTTAGCAGAATATTTGTATTACGAATCTTTTCCAATCAAGCAGAAAGTTTGTCAAATGTATTTGGGAGAGGAAGACAAATAAGTCATTTGGCACAAGTATGAAAGAATTTAAATTGCATAAACAGTAATTCCTTCAAATGGTCAAGTTAATTCATGACTCTGTTCTTGAAGGATGCATTAACGAACCCTTAACAACAACAAATGGCTTACAAGAGCCCCCACCCATTCTTTTTTAGAATGACACCCAAGTCTTTAAGAAACAGTGAGACTGATGTGGCAACCGCACACTTCACCTTCTTGGTAAAAGCAGTGTTGTTTTTAATGCTAATTATCTTGGTGTTGCCGCTGGTGTCACTGGTGTGATTTTGTGCGATCACAATGATAACAGGTGGCCAGATGGCATGCCACATCTAACAAAGTGACAAGAAAAATGCTGTGGTTGTGTCTTCTCTTCCTTTAGATCATTCGTAAGTAAATCGGAGAAAACGGCATATATATGCAGTGGACTGAGAATCAAATTAAGTGGATTTTTAATATGCGTATAAACTGCAGGAAGATGGTACTGAAGACACACATGGCCTGCGCAGATGAAATGAACAGCTTTCATCATTAATGTCAGAGAGTGTTTATTAGGATTAATCACAACCAGCAACTATGCCAGCAAGCTCATGCTAGGAATGGAGATAATGTCATTGGAATGCTGAAATTAGGTTGTGGAAATGTTGTTAGAGTGTTTAGGTTGCATGACTGGTAATGCAGTGTGAGAAGAACAAGTGCTTGTTTGTCGTGTGTGTGTGCAGCATGTTCAGGTTTCTCTTTTTGTGTGCATTCTACTATAGAGCAGAAGATCAACATGACACCACAGCTAGCTTTCCGATGGTATCATGCATGATCTTCAGTGTACACTCTGATTTAATGTCTGCCATGCTGAATTAAATGGTCTTTTGGGGTTTGCACATAGACTTTTTGCACATAGGCCTACTGCAGTGGTGTAGTGTAGGGTATACGCAGGTATATGGCGTATACCCACTTCTTTATCAGTCGTCTTTGCCTATACCCACTTCTAAATCCCCTCTGATGCACTTCATTCAGTAGTGTACTGCATTAGCCAAAATCATGACAGTCCACCACATAAATAGCTAATTCAATCGCATGTGAATAAATGCACATATTGCCTAAAAACACCCAGTAAAGACAGTGATGCGGTCACAACTGTGGCGCCGGCTTTCTTTGAAATATGTTTGAAGACTGCGCCTGTGCCCGCTCTGTCCCCTCACCCCAGATGCTGCCTGTTCCTATGTGAGAGCATGTCAGGGGAGGCGTGCAGAGTGGTAAAATAATAATTATTATTGATTACTAATTTGAATCAGCTAAAAACAATACCTTAAAAAAAGCAGTTTTTTACGATCAGAAATTTCTTAATCCAGTGAAGTTCAAAGTTCAAGTTTTAAGTTCAAAACGGCTCCAATACAGAGAAAACCTGACCCATTTAATCAGAGATTGTGGAGTCTCATGTCCAGATGTCAGTAAGTTATTCTTTTCAGCATGTATTTGGGGTGTATACCCATTTCTCCAGGCACCACTACACCACTGGCCTACTGTATTTACCCTTGGTATACCTGTGAATAATCTTGGAAGCCCGTTTCCGCCACTGAATAAAAAATGTAACTTCAACTTTTTAGCTCACAGTTCTGACTTTTTTCTCACAATTGTGAGTTTACATCTCACAGTTCTGCCATTTTTTGGGTCTTGATTCAAACTCGCAATTGTGAGTCATAAAGTCAAAACTTTTTTCTTAGAATTGCATGATATAAAAATTAAATAAAGTTACAATTCTGAGAAATAAAGCCAGAATTCTAAGAAAAAAGTCACAATTGCCAGATATAAACCTGCAATTCTGAGAAAAAAGTCAGATTTGCAAGTTTTTAAGTCAGAAGTGATATATAAACTTGCAATTCTGAGAACATATCAGTCTTTCTTCCCCCTCACTGGACTCTATATCTCACAATTCTGAAAAAAAGTCAGAATTGTGAGAAAAAAAGTTAAAATTTAGTTTATATTTCACTATATTTCACTGCCTTTTTATAACTCGCCATTGCAAGTTTATATCACAAATTCTGAGAAAAAAATCTGAATTGCTAGTTTATATCTTATATCTTTTATATTCTGACTTTTCTTCTCAGAATTGTGTGATACAAACTTGCAGTTCTAAATTTTTAAGTCAGTAATGCGAGTTTATATCTCACAATTCGGAGAAAAAAGGAATTGCAAGTTTGTATCATGCAATTCTGAGAAAAAAAGTCAGAATTGCAAGATAAAAAGTCGCAATAACATTTTTAATTTTTATTCAGTGGCAGATACGGCCTTCCATAATATATTTAGTTCAGCCATGAAATTCTAGATGGTGCAGGCTAATAAATCCTTTATATGCAATCTGCTAGAAATCACATTACTTACATACCACAAGTTGATTGGCCTCTGTTAAATCTGCAATGAGATGCTCGCTCAACATTTAAATAGGTTTGTTCAGTGTTTCTTGTAAGTTGATTCTGCAGCATGTTATTGGAGTTCCTCTGAAACCCTCCACCTCCCCCAGCTCCACCTGTTTAGATCTGCTATTAGATGTATGTATGTATGTATGTATGTATGCACATTCATGCAGCAACAGCATATCTTACATGCTCACAGCAGCATGCCTGTGTATCAATTGGAAGTAGCAAGACCATACTTGCATGCATACATTTACTTCCACAGCAACACAATGGCTATAGTTAACTAACAAACGAACCTCAAAATAAATTACTGTATTTTCATAATTGCTTGTAATTCTTTATTATGCAATCATTTTCTACTTATTTTTAGGGTGCTCAGAGCGGCATTTCTGTAGATGTTAACAGATGACAGATGGAGAACTTTGCACTGTTGCAGTAATGTTTTGAAAAAAGTAATTTGTGAGAACATGCACACACATACTTACACACTCTCCAGTGCATACACTTCATGACAGAGGCCAGTATTACATGAGTGATAGCATTAAATTGCTTTTATCCAAGTTTTTATCAGGATTTACCGGCCCCTAGCACCATTGGGTTCCGCCACCTCCGTTTCAATAAATCACACTGGTGAGTGGTGCAGCACAGCAGAGAGAGAGAGAGAGGCTAAGATTGATGACCTGACCAAAAAACTGATGCCAGAACAGCCACACGGCGTTCTGATGGAGAAACATATGTACATTTTTAGGCCATAATGGAAAATGTCAATCTCAGTGAATGCGGGCTGGAAACTGTATTTTTCATTACAGAGAAATGCCAACTCATTTCCTGTTTACAGACCTCTGATCAATCTCACAGCACAGACAGAACGACAGGCAACGGGTCAGGGGTGTCTGTAACAGAGAAAACAGGAGAGTGAACGTGGTGCGCATGTGAGTGTATGTAGTTAGATGTGTGTTTGAACATGTTGATGTCAAGATTTTGCTGAAGAACAGAAAACCTCATTAAAAAACTAATAATAAAGAGGGTTGCCTCATAGGTTCAGACATCTTGAGATCACATGACTAGCAAATACTTCTTTATCTTTGTCACCTTATTGGGAACTTTTGCTTACACAATACATTTTTCATGGCTGGCTCAATTTTGCATTTCTACCATTTGGGACTGGTGCGTCCAGGAAATTTCTAATGAGATGGCCAGAAGGGCACAACAAAAATCCAAGGGTGATGCACTAAAACAAAAACAAAGATCCTTTTTCAAGGATCTGTTTCTATTTGATCTAACCCATACAAATGACATATTTACTTAAATAACCCATACTTTGCTATGTAAAGAAACGCTAGCATATTTTAGTATGAAGTACAGATAATTTGCGGTAAATTCTAAAACAGATGTGAAATGATCATACTTAACTCATTTTAGAGTAAAACTGTTGGCGGCGACAGCGGTGCCCATTCGCAAAATGGCGGCCGCGTCGGAGCGCGTTCACCCCATGGCGGCGATAACAGAGCTCCATCACGTCACAGCTGCCATACCTGTGTCAAGTCAAGTTGCAGCTGCGTTTGCTGAGTCAAGTCAAGTTTCCGAGTCAAGTCAAGTTTCCAAGTCAAGTCAAGCTGCAGCTGCGTTTCCTGAGTCAAGTCAAGCTCCCGAGTCAAGTCAAGTTGCAGCTGTGTTTCCCGAGTCAAGTCAAGTTTCTAAGTCCAGTCAAGGTGCAGCTGCGTTTCCTGAGTCCAGTCAAGTTGCAGCTGTGTTTCCTGAGCCAAACACTGTCAAGATAGCTGCCACGCCAGAGCCACTGCACAAGATGGCTGCCACGCCAGAGCCACTGCACAAGATGGCTGCCACACCAGAGCCACTGCACAAGATGGCTGCCACGTCAGAGCCTGCTCACGCCACGTCAGCCAAACCACAGCCTGCTGAAGCCCCGTCAGCCAAGCCAGTGCCAGTTAACGCCACGTCAGCCAAGCCACAGCCTGCTAACGCCTCGTCAGCCAAGCCAGTGCCAGCTAACGCCATGTCAGCCAAGCCACAGCCTGCTCAGGCCATCTCAGTCAAGCCACAGCCTGTTCACGTCATGTTTTCTGCTCCTGAGTCTGCACCCATCATGGCCGCCCTTCCTGAAGCGGTTTCTGAGTCAAGCAAAGTCACGGCCATGGTTCCTGAGTCAAGCAAATTCACAGCCGTGGTTCCTGAGTCAAGCAAAGTCACAGCCGTGGTTCCTGAGTCAAGCAAAGTTACAGCCGTGGTTCCTGAGTCAAGCAAAGTCACAGCCGATCTCCTCGAGCCAAGTCAAGTCACTGCTGGTCTTCATGAGTCAAGTCAAGTCACTGCCTATCTCCATGAATCAGGTCAAGTTACCGTTGATCTTCATAGGCCAAGTCAAATCACCGCTGGACTTCGCGAGTCAGGTCAAGTCACAGCAGCACTTATTGAGCCAAGTCAAGTTATTGCTGTTGTTTCTGAGTCAAGTCATGTCCCGGCTGGTTGCCCAGAGTCGAGTCACGTCCCGCCTGACGGCCCAGAGCCTTGCCATGTCTCATCAGACCTCCCAGTGCCTCGTCATGTCTCGTCTATTTGTCCAGAGCCGAGTCACGTCTTGTCTGACCTTTCAGAGCCCCGTCATGTCACGTCAGACCACCCAGTGCCTCGTCACGTCTTGTCAGACCACCCAGTGCCTCGTTACGTCTCGTCTGTCTGTCCTGAGCCTCGCCATGTCTCGTCTGACCGCCCAGAGCCTCGCCATGTCTCGTCTGACATCCCAGGGGCACGGCCTGTCATGATGGCCAGCGTACTGGACCCACCACTGGTGTCAGTACGGGCAGCCAGCCTCCCAGTGGCATCAACACCTTCTAAACCCTCCAGTAAAGAGACCCTGTCACCCACTGCTGCTCTTCCCTTGATGGCGGTTGCCATTTGGTGTGTGTGGGCTGCACACTGTGCTCCTGAGGTCCCGTCTGGTCTCAAGTCTGCTCCAGAAGTCCCGTCTGGTCTCAAGTCTGCTCTAGAGGTCCCGTCTGGTCTCCAGTCTGCTCCAGAGGTCTCGCCTGCTCTGCCCTGGAGGGCCCCTGCGCCTCCTGCTCTGCCCTGGAGGGCTCCTGCGCCTCATGCTCGGCCTCCGGCTCCGCCCTGGAGGGCTCCTGCGCCTCCTGCTCTGCCTCCGGCTCCGCCCTGGAGGGCTCCTGCGCCTCCTGGAGGGCTCCTGCTCCACCTCCTGCACCTCCGGCTCTGCCCTGGAGGGCTCCTGCTCTGCCTCCGGCTCCGCCCTGGAGGGCTCCTATGCCTCCTGCTCCGCCATGGAGGGCTCCTGCGCCTCCTGCTCCGCCCTGGAGGACTCCTGCACCTCCTGCTCCGCCTCCGGCTCCGCCCTGGAAGGCTTCTGCCTTGCCGGTTCTGCCTCAGTCTCCTGGCCCTCCCACCGCTCCCCAGGACTGTTTTTCTGTTGGAGCGTCTGGAAGTCGCTCCTTGGGGGGGGGGCTATGTTACGAATCTGGTCGGTGTTCTGCGGACCGCTCACCACCAGATGTCGCTCTCACCTTATCATTACACACTGACTGTTGAACTACACCCCGGACTACTACTCCCATCACCCATCACGCTGATTGCGTCAACACATGGGACCAATCAGGCGCCCTATAGAAGCCCCGGTCTTTCCCCTTACAAATCACGGAGTATTGTTGTTGTGTAAGCGTTCCTAGTTTCCAAGTTTCCAGTGTTTAGTTCTCTCGCCTGGTCTTCTCGTTTTCGTCTGTCTCGCCGCCTGTTTTCTGGACTCTAGCGCGTTTTCAAGGATTATTCTCTCGTCTCGCCTTTGACATACCTGTTCGCTGTTGTTTTGACCCTGCCTGTCTTTGACCATGTATCTGTCTCGCCTCCTTAATAAAAGCTCGCGAATGGATCCGCTCGCCTCTCGTCTCACTCACTCCGTTACAGAAGTGTCTATTTACACTGAGTGTAAATAGCCTGCCTTGTTGGCAGAGGCTATTTGCACTAACTCCGCCCACAAATGTGTGATTGGTCTAGTCGACACTACAAAAAATGCCTGCTTCACAACAGCTCCAGTGGCACAGTTGAGAAAGCGCATGCTGTTGTTTTTTCGACGCAATCGATCCGGGTTCATATCCGCCTTTTGGCAAACTTTTTTTCTCCCTTTTCAATTCTCATATCATATAGGAAACACATGTATTGTTTTATAAAAATTAAGGAAATTGAAAAGTTGAAAATAAAGTATTTGTTAGGGTTAGGGTAGGTGTAGGGAAGGCTTAATGTCCCATTATCAGGCAGCATCCATTTAATAATATTAATTAAAACTATAATTTACACTCAATACATTATTATTGCTTAAGGTTTTATAATGTACTGAGATGCAGATATTTGCCTCTATTTGCAGTAAGTATTACAAATAGCAGAAAATCCTGCTATTTTAACATAGTGTAAATAGAATCTATAGCTATTTGCAATTCGGTGCGTAAGGCCTTACAACGAATACAGGCAATTCACCCTCAATCCAGAAGGGGGCGCCCACAGTAATGCAACGTTGATAACTGCTAGCAGAAGAACAGCAAATGCAGTGAGTTACTCATTTGAAAACAAAGCCCTGTAGAAAGTGATCATGTGGTGATTCTGAACTCGTCTCTCACTGACAAAGGAGTATAACGTTACTTTAAAGTCTTGTCTATTCAACTGTTTGCGAAATGGAGCTTTGTGCTCGTGTATCCTACCTCTCTCATTCGGCAAAAATCCAAATATTCCATAATATTTCCATATTTGGGATGTGTCCAAATGCTGAACTGTTATTTAGTATGTAAATTATAGGCTGTGTACTTCAGCCGCGTTCCAGCGTTGAAACAATGAGGCGGGCGCGTTTGGTTCACTGTATTTTATTTTGATAAAGTACCAATTGCCCTGTCAAGTCAGCAATGCTGAAAGCCTGGGACTGATATGTTTTCTGTGTGTGTGTGCGCTGGTGTGATTACTTAAACTGTTTCCTTATACCAGCAAAATCAACTTAAACACTGTCATTTATTGTCCTATTAATAATGCATCACTGTAAAAGGTCTTTTGTAAATTAAAGAAAACAAATAGGATGTCGCTTTCTGCCATTTCAGTTTTCTTTCTGTCACAAACATGAACTGAAACTCAGCATATATAAGCTACGTTACATGTCAGACTGTTTTTCCCCCCTCGTTTATCTACTAAATCAAATATATTTTAAGTATTTATTCCTTGTATATCCCATTCTATTTGCACTAAGTGTATATAGCATTTAATTGCTATTTTCACTTAGTGTAAATAGCATCTATCACTATTTACATTTATGCAAATAGCAACTGCCTTAAAATATTCAATCCATTTCTGACAATAAGTGTAGACCTAAAAAAATAATTCTCTTTGTTATGGCACCACCGGTACATCCACACCACTAGATGAAGTTCAAGATGAATGATATCAAAAAAGTTCACCATTACTGATGTAAATACACATGTGATGAAGACTCTAGTCAAGGACAATGATGACTTAAAATTTTTGATTTTGAGTGATACTACATCCACACCACTAGGTGTCAGCATACGTTCAAGATGACTGACATCCATTGTATCAAAAACAAACATTAATTTTACCTTAAAACAGTTCCAAAACAATTTGGTGGTCATAACTGGTTTAAAATGATCACCTAGCCTGATCAAGTTGGTTTTGAATTGGTTTAGCTGGTTGTCCAGCTGGTCTCCAGTGCCTAAAATCAGTCTAAAACCACCAAACAGACCAGCCTAATCAATCTGGCCTGGCTAAAAGATCATCTAACACAGGAAGACTTCACGCTATGTGTGTGACAGTATCCTCAATGTCATTTAGTGGATTAAATGTTTTGAACTTCGTGTTTTATCTTATAGACATGGCAGCTCTATCAGACGCATTAAACAAGGCACAAACAGATGAACACACCCCATCCTCTTCTCTCACATCTGCACACACACAGCTCGACAGTGATGAATACTTCCAGCGGCGTCTCCCTGTGCGCGCACACATTCTGTCTCTGTGCTCTAATTTAAACAGATGACTCTTAAATTGAACTGTGAATTACAACAATACACCCTCGACCACTTTCTCTGTGTGTGCGTCTGACTTAAATGCCATCAGAGGGAAAATTTCCATATGAATTACATCAGTGACAAACACGTTCATTTTAAACGTTGTCGTGAAGCATATATTCCCTTCCTGAGGTGGAATCTGTGTTTGAACAAGTCTCTGGGTTGCTGGGTACAGACAGACTGTGTCAATCAATTTGAGTGTTGTTTGAGTTGAGTTTCAGACTTTGCGACAGTAGTGTAGTATTATTGTGTAGCCAGAATTTACTGGTGTATATTCCAGCTTACACCAGCCTATAAAGGTGCCCAAGAATTTGCTACTGCAGTCTCAAAAAACCTCTTGAATAGCTTTCAAAGATTTGATGCCACAAATCCAGAGATTAGTTCTTCTTCAGAAGTGCTTATTGTGGCAGGCTGGAAACTTGTCATGTTTCCTGTTGGAGTGATAAATACGTGCACTTTTATAAGGAGATATGCAATACTATTTCCATCTGCTGTGTACAAACATCTGACAGACGTCTTTCAGGTGTCAGTTTTACATACATTTTAAATCATAAACATCTTAAAGACATCTAATAGACATCTATTTGACATCTGATAGGAAACATCCAATAGATGTATTGCAAATGTGCAAACACTATAAAAAAATGCATCTTACAGATGTAAATACAGACATCAAATAGACATCTCTTTGATGTACGTGTGCTATCAGGGATACTATCCCAGATAGCACACGTAACGTCTGCAAGATGTCTGTTAAAAATCACTTAATCTGGAAAGCATCTTCTGTGTACAAACATCTGACAGACGTCTGTAAGATGTCAGTTTTACATACATTCTAAATCATAAACATCTTAAAGGAACACTCCACTTTTTTTTTTAAATAGGCTCATTTTCCAATTCCCCTAGAGTTATACAAATGTGTTTTTACCCTTTTTGAATCCATTCTGCCGATCGCCGGTTTTGGCGCTTTTAGCATAGCTTAGCATAAATCATTGAATCCGATTAGACCATTAGCATTTCACTATAAAATGACTAAAGAGTTTCGATATTTTTCCTATTTAAAACTTGACTCTTCTGTAGTTGCATTGTGTACTAAGACATATTGCAGATGAGCAAACACTCTAAAAAATGTCTTGCAGATGTAAATGCAGACGTCAAATAGACGTCTCCGAGATGTATGAATGCTATCAGGGATTACTATTATACTGTTATGCTATTTTTATAAACATTATGCTAGTATACTATTTTCAATCTAGCCTATTTCTGTCAACAAGCTGACTAAGCCCAACCACATCAAAAAGTCACTGAACAGAAGTACTGGTGCTTGTGTATATTAACCATTAAACAATGTTGAGGGGGGACTGACTGTGGTAGTTCAAAATTGGATGTTATCCCAGATAGCACACGTATGTCTGCAAGATGTCTGTTAAAGATCACCTGATCTGGAAAGCATTCGCAAGTAATTCACAAAAGAGTTAATTTCTCGAGGCTTCATTTGCTCACAATACCACCTAGTGGCCAAAGAGTGTAAGGCAAGTAGTTACCCAGATAGCACACGTACCTCTGCAAGATGTCTATTAAAGATCACTTGATCTGGAAAGCGTCTGCTGTGTACAAACACCTGACAGACGTCCGTAAGATGTCAGTTTCACATACATTCTAAATCATAAACATCTTAAAGACATTTAATAGACGTCTTTATGACATCTAATAGGTTGCGTCCTATAGACATATTGCAGATATGCAATATTGCAAATATAGCAAACACTCTAAAAAATACATCTTCCAGATGTAAATGCAGATGTCAAACAATGCTTTTGGGAAATTAACCCCTGATTGGCTGTCAAGTAGTTCATTCGGGTGAATAGACTTGTTATTGTGATATTGTAACACTGTTAACTTAGGCCAGCTAGTTAGAGCTGAATTGGTAAACCTCACCCCCTTGGCCTCAAGAGGTGTACTAGCAACTGATGCTAAAGGCTGCAGTCTTTAGCATCCTTGTTAGAGTGTCTGCCTCCCATGCCGTTTGGTACTGGTTTGAATCATGCTTGGAACAGTGTAAGTTGGACTAGTTGTTTGTGCCATGGCGCGGATTTAGAGGGGTAGGCGTAAAGGCCAAAGCATACTTTGGTTTTTAGGCATACATAAGGGTCCACGTTTTATCACAAAAATAGTATGCGCTTACTGCATGTGCACCATCCAATTGTTGTAACTGTGTATACTTTGTACATGTAGGCTCCACATGTGCATTGATTTGGTTTTGCACTAATTAGTTGTTCCACAAGGTGGCAGCACTAGCCTGGGCTGTTGTTTCACAGAAATGAAACTAAAGAGATGTAACAACAACAACAAAATAGTGAAGACTGCAAAAATGACAGATGCCGCACTGACAAGTGGCTCACCTAAGGGGGTTATGAGAGAGCCGCAACTTTAGTTTAACCCTTAAATAGGGCTGGGTATCATTCAAAAATGTTCGATATCTATGCCGATACCGATACCTTGACGTCGATACCGGTTCTTGAACGATTTTTTTTTTTTGATAACAATTTTATGAAATCAATTTTAACAAGATTACATTATCTCAAAATATTTTTTTTTTCAGCTTATTGACGTTTATACAGATTCAGAGACTCCTGAGCCACTGCACAAAGAAACAAAATATATCCAACACAATAAATCAGTGAAAATAATTTTAATAAAGCTCAAAAAGTTTTCAGTTTACACATCTGTTAGGCTACATTCACACTAGTGCATGTTTGTTTTAAAATTCATACCTCAGACAGAATCATAATTTCTATTCATTTTCCACTAATTTACTGACAAGCCGGTATGTATAACGTTATATGTCTTCTCTCTTCTGCAACTGCTGTTCTGACTCAGAGGACATAACATATTTCAACAACATTACATAGCCAAAACACACATCCGACGGCAAACGGAAGTTATTACAAACACTCGCTGGTGGTTTACAATGAGTTTTGAGTAAAAGCGGAATATAAATCTTATTGTCTTATGTAGTGTCATGCTCCAGTGTTTATGAATGGTCACGTAACGCACACTTTCGGTCGTGTAGTATGGACAGATATCTTTTCTGAAATGCCAGTATGGATGAGGATTGTTTTAATAAAAAAAATAAATAAAAAAAAAACGCACCAGTGTAAACGTAGCCTTATATCTGGGGCATTGTACGTTAATGCTTTCACGTTACAGCCTCACATGTGAGCCACAGTGTAACCGGTGTAAACTAGCAGGTGTGCTCGACTTTGTCGCGGCTCTTCGCAGGATCAAGAGAGCTACAGAGAGCAGACTGCTTCGTATGCGCCGCGCGAGGACGGTTTGTAGTTGCGTCGACCGGAGCGCACCACTGGCGCGCAAGCCGCGCTCAAAGTTCAAATTAGTTGAACTTTTGCGCTCTGAAGGGCTACGCATTCCGTGTTCAGTGTGAAAGCCGCTTCTAGTCGAACACACCTAGTGCTGCAGGCTTATTGGCACACTGACGTTGACGAGATTAACCCCTTAGGCATCGAAGTTTGGTACCGAACGACAAGAGGTTTTTCGATACTCGATGGTATCGAGGCATTTCGGTCCGTGCCTAAAAGTATCGAACTCGATACCCAGCCCTACCCTTAAATGCATACCTCGGGTCTTTAGCGACCCAGGACATCATACCACTTGAGTTTTTCCGACATACCCTAACTGTCTTGAATCAGAATACACAGAGTTCAGGCAGAGCAAGACAAGACCAGCGTTTGTAATGAAAAAGTATTTAAATAGTATTTTTTAAAATGAAAATTACCGATCATTTCGCTAGATAAGACCCTCCTTCGTCAACTGGGATCGTTTACAGCTGCATATGGAATCGTTTGAAGCCACATTTAAACTGCATTTTGAAGTTCAAACTCGGGGCACCACAGAAGTCCACTATATGGAGAAAAATCCTGAAATGTTTTCCTCAAAAAACATAATTTCTTCACGACTAAAGAAAGAAACACATGAACATCTTGGATGACAGTGGGGTGAGTACATTATCTGTAAATTTTTGTTCTGGAAGTGGACTTCTCTTTTAAGTGACTGAACACCAGTGGGCAGGGCCTATGGTGAGAAGATGCCTATTCGTCGATGTCTTGCTCTGGAGGCGGTGTTTATGCAAATGTTTGGGCCCAGGTGACTTCATCTTGCACCTCAGATCCAAAATGAGCCATTTTTGTAGCTCGGTGCTTTGTTTGTAATGAGGAAGTTGTTTTAAGCTATGAAACTTGCAGGATGTTTTAATGGTACAAAAACCTCTTATATATCAAAACATAAAGGCAGAGTCATTTTTATCGTTCATTAAAAATGAAGCTTTCTTTGTGTTGACCACCTGTGTTTGTGCACACTATCAAATTGAGTATGCTTTGAAAGGTTACATGTTCACTAACATGCGCATTCAAAAATGAAGTATAGTTTGGGCTTAACTGAGTCCAGCTAATAAGAGTTCTGCTGGTAAATCTCACTCCCCTGCCCTCAAAGAGGTGCACTAACACAGTGATTCTAAACTAGAATCCTGGAGCCCACCCAAAACTAGTCATTTTAAATCTCTCCTATGTCTGACACCCCATTTTCAGGTCTTGGAGTCTCTTTTTGAGTTGATAACCCAAATTAGGTGTATTTGATTAAGAAGACATGCAGAATGTGCAATTTTCATGGGTTGGGGGGAGGGGGTGGGTCTTCAGGAACAAGGTTGGAAACCACTATATTAGTGACTGGCATTAAAGGTTGCCATTTTTAGTCTTTGCTAGACTAATCCCTTGCCAATTTATACTGGTTCAAATGCTGCGAATTGGACCAGATTCATATGCCATCTGAACAGTTTGTGGATCTGCCTTCTGAGGCTGATATTAGCAGTCTTGCCCCCATCTCAAGAAGTAACACAGCAAACGTGAAATTATATTAATTTGCACCTCTATATGTGGGTGCACAAACTAAAGTTCAGATAAAAGTGTGGATGATCTTTAGGCAGCCTAAATTAGACCAGTCGGGTTGTTATTTTTTGGAAAGATGAAGCATGATTCATCATGTCCTCTACTCACTCACATATAGGACCTTTAGAACAAATCCGGTCCCAAACAAGTCCCACCATCTGTCAGGGATAAAGATCCTGCTTGTTATCACTTTTCAAAGATGTTAATTCACTGTTAATGGTTTCACACGTCGACAGGTTCTCTGGCTCCTGGATGGAGTGTCGCCTCTTGAGGTCATATCTGGTCGTGTTTAAAGCAACGGTGCTTAAAGGAAGACAGCATACCGTGTTCCTCAGCATCGCTCTCTATTTAGAGGTCCTGTCTGGATAAACAAGAAGAAAAGAACAAGAAAAAGAGAAAGAGAGAAGGGAGAGAAAGCGCAGCGAAATTGAAAAGCTGAAGAAAATGAGTTTTCAAACGTATTTCTGCCAGGGGAATGCAGCACGGCTGTTTGTGTCCCTCAGATGGTGAATTGTTGTGGAGGTGTTATAATCATTAGTCCAGATAGAGAGACAGCCGCACTGTCTGTCTGCGGCAGGGAATCTATGAGAGTACTGCAGATGTTCTCTGCATGAGGGAGACAGGTCTCTAAAGATAAGACACAAACAAAAGTGCTCTAAATATTCGAAAGGTCCCTGACTGAGAGAGCTGCTGATTCAGTACTATACTGTCTGAAGGATCATGGCCAGAATGACAGTGGAAAATCGGAACTTACTTATTAGCATGCTTGAAGCTTTGTGTGAATGTGCGTAGTGTAAAGGGTGAACTGACTTTCTCATAAAATCAGTTTTATGAGTGTTTTCACAATGCTGTGCAAGGACTTGCTGTTTTCCAAACTGACGGCCACTAGGTGGTAGTGTGTTGATTTTATGTTAATTGTTCCTCCTGTTTAGTAGTGATGAGAGAAACTGAGCTTTTTTTAAAACTCAGCCGAATCAATTTCTTTGCAAAATGATTCACTCTAATTTGAAACACCACATCTGGCAACGCTTACTGGTCTAAATGCAATAAGAACAGCCTAAACACACAATCCCTGAAAAATCCAGCAGTTTCTGATCACCAGCATAAGGGACCAGCATGGGATGCTGGTTGCTGGTTTGCTGGATTCAAGCATGGGATGCTGGTTTGCTGGTGGACCAGCATAATGTATGTTTTGCATGCTGGGACCAGCTTGGGATGCTGGTGTGCTGGTGGACCAGCATTTTGTTGACTTTTGGGGGCTGGTATGATCAAACAAAACTTGTGTATGTGTTACATATCACATTTCTTTTGTAATTGGTTTGTGTTTGAAGTTAGTGTCCAAGACAATTTTCCAAATTAATTTAAATGAACTGGTTACATCCCCAGTGTTACATATGGTCACATGGTCCTCCTGATCTATAGAGATTAAAAGTAAAATAAAGTAGATTCACTCTACAAGTGATGACTGAACATTAGTGATGATACCTACGATAGGCAAGCAGAATCACTGAGAATAAGAGAAACAGAAAGAACAACAACAACAAAAAAAGTAAATAGGTGAGCAGAAACACAACAAATACTCACAGCAACACAGTCTTAGATGAAATCAATCACCAGCGGATTAATCAACTCCAAAATCAGAATTACATATTTACTTATTGCAGATGAGTTTGGCTTTATTTCTTTCATATGGTACATGTACAAAGGTTGCTGAAGTCTGTTACCATTATGGTAATTAGCGTTCATTTTAGTTGGGCACTTGGTCCTTGACTTTGGTTGAATTGGCTGTATTTCAGCAGTTGCACAGAGAAAGTGCATGCTATCACTATTTTCAGTAATATTTCATGATCCTCACTTCACTGACATACCTTTTACTGTGTACTTTTTGAAGTCAATGATAGCTGGATTTGGACATATGTGACTTCCCAGATAAGTATGAACATCTTTAAAAACAACAACTTTCAGTTCTGAACTTTCATTATCAAGTTACTAACTGTCCCATTGAAAGAGCTCTTCTCATAACCCCTGCTATTGAACAAATTGCTTATGATTAAGCTTCTGTTAGGGAATTTTTGGTTTTCATATCTCTAAGTTAATTTATTATGCAATGTACTCAAGCTCCTTTTAACTGATTTTAACTGATTTGTGTACAGATCTTGTAAAACAGGACAATTCCTTTGAAGCTTTGAAACGTTTCACCAGTTTATCAGTGACATTAATTAATAATGTAATCCTAACTAAATCAATTACAATTTTCAGTTCTACTTTCAAAAGAAATTACAAATTTATAATATAACTCATTACGTCATGTTTTAACCTCATATTGTTTTTCTGTTACATCATTAATCTGTTAAATAGAGAAATATGCAAAACATGTCCCCAAAACATTACTTGCTTACAGACAACTGGCCTACTGACACTCAACCCTGCAAGACCTGGTGAACCAAAATCACCAGCTCCATTTTGCTTGAGAACAGCATGAATATGCTGGTCCACCAGCTAGACCAGCACTATACCAAAATAAACCAGCCTAGACCAGCACTAACCAGCATAAACCAGCCCGGACCAGCACTATACCTGCACAAACCAGCCTGGACCAGCACTACTCCAGCACTATACCAGCAAACACTAGCATAAAATAGCTTAGACCAGCATGTAATCCATGGTGGTTTATGCTAGATTTTTCAGCAGGGATGACACACTCCTTTTACAAAGCTTCATGAATTTGTGATCAATTGAAGCAGCCTAATTTATTTTCTGTGTTTTTCAGGTTTTATTTATTTATTTATTTATTTTTTTACAAGAGGAATTGGCTAAAGCAGGGCACACGCTACAAGATAATCTGTCTAATTTAGGGCTGCATTTCTCCCCTTCCAACAATGTTAGGTAAAGTCCTGATTATCTTGGTGGTTCTACAGATTGTCTTCTGATTTTCAGATTTTCCTGATCAAATCTGCTTGGAAGAGCATCTGGGCCAGGGGAAACCCAGAGGGACAATCAGTCTGTTGTCTGCCATTTGTTTACTTGTCATGTTGGACCCTGAAAGATTTTGCAAGATTTCCCGTATTCACAGTCAGGACTCTGGTTGTTTGTGAATGGAATCGGTTAGTGTGCGATGTGCTCTCCTGGGGGGTATTCCAGAAAGCAGGTTATGTGACATACCCGGGTATGTTTAATGGTAAGTATGTAAATAAACTCGCTTTCGATTCCAAAACCGGAGGTAATTTTCAGGCTAAGTACCCATAGCAACTTACTCTCTGGACATAACCTACTCCGGAGCAAATTCTGTTTCAGGGTTAGTTTACTTAAGAGTTATCAGCGCATGTGTGACCAGTGTTGCTGGATCGCCAGGAAATGTCCAAGTGTTGTACCAGAAGCTCCAAGTTACTGCATTTGGCAGAAAATTATTGTGCACAAGTCAAATGTACAGAATACAACTATTTATCTAGACCAACAACTTTTTGACATGACCTGCAAATTATGCAACCTGGTCTCATGACTAAAACATACCTGTGGAAACCCTTTTCACAAGACGCAAAATACGTACCAATAATTACATATCACTGCAGCTTCCAACCAAAATGAACACCAGCGGCGGTAAAGCAGCGAGCGCTTGTAATCGTTTTCGCACACAGTTATGATTTCAGCTCCATGTGTTTCGTTTTCTGGGGTTATGACTAATAATGGTACCTATTAGATTATGCTACCAACACTGTACTTTTATTATAAGGGTAGGTTTAGGGTTGAAGTAGGTTTACACAACAGGGTAACAAATTGTCAGAACACCAGCCGTAACAAGCTTGTGCGGTAGCTCAGCTCACACAACATTGTTTTAGCGCCACTCAGTGGACATTTCTATGAGGCGCCACATAGGATTTAAATCAAGCTTCACTTATCAATACATACATAAAACACGTGCATATACACCTAGAAATTACTTGCATATACATGTATACTATTGAATGTTCAATATATATATATGAAATACACTTGCACACTAATATGAAATCCATACCAATACATCTTATGTTAGTAATGAATACATATACATAATGTGAATAACTTGTATATACATATATACAATTGTACATACATATAAACATATACATATAAACGTAACGCATGCATATGCTAATAGACACTCGCTTATACGTATAAACTTGATCCATGCATATACACCTACAACAACACGCACATATACATAAACTCGCTGCATGCAGAGATACCTGTACATGCTGGATGTAGTAGCGGTCATTGGGAGCATGGGCGAAAATACGGGAGAAGTGTTGTGGCATTGGGGCGCTATGAGTGAGGCTCCCGAGGGGGCGGGCACTGCTGCGGCAGTGGGGAACTTGAGAAAAAGGCTCCTGCGGGAGCGGGCACTGCTGCGGCAGCGGGGAACTGAGAAAACAGCCTCCTGCGGGAGCGGGCACTGCCACAGCAGTGGGAACCTGAGAATGGGGGTCCTGCGGGAGCGGGCACTGCTGCGGCAGCGGGGAACTGAGAAAAAAGCCCCCTGCGGGAGCGGGCACTGCTGCGGCAGTGGGAACCTGAGGATGGAGCTCCTGTGGGAGCGGGCACTGCTGCGGCAGTGTGTGGATGAAGGCGAGAGGCTCCTACTGGAGTGGGATGCTGAGGGGATGGTCGAAGTGGGGATGCGACGTTGTGGAAGGGAAATTAAAAGGGGTTGCTGTGGAGGATCTGGAGATCGAATGGACGGGAATGGACTGGCATTAAACGGGTTGGCCGACTAAGGTTTGGTGGGCTTCCTTGATGAGGGAGCGATCGGATCGGATATAGCTCTTGAAAGCTTCTGATGACCAGCGACCAAGTGCTTGGATCTGCTGCTGGGAGAGGCCTTTTTGGGCCGCTGTGGTTGCGGCACCTATTCGGAATGAATGGCTGGAAAAGTTGTCGGCTGGGGTACCAGAGAGGAGCAAGACAGACTTAAGGTGCTTTTGGAACCAGAAGCAAGTGGCGGGGCGGTTGAAGTCGTCTGTAAAAAGGGGGTCGGACGGGAGTTTGGATTGGGATTTCCTGAGCTGGAGGAAGGCTAGGAGGGCTTGGAATGGTTGGATGGGCGATTGGAGGTTAAAAATATAAATGAAGTGGCCTTTCTTTGTTTGGTCTGTTTTACTTTGTTTTATGAAGTAAGAGATGGTTTCGTCATCTAGCACTGCTAGATCGAAGATGGTTGGATGGATGGATGGCTGGGTTAAAGCCAGATGTAATGGCGAGCTCAGAGCACTGAGGAAACTGAAGAAAGCCAGGATAAACATGGCGTCTAATGTGCGGGCAGTGTGGATGGAATGGTAACCTTTACGGAGGGTGGAGATGCACTTGGTTAAGATTTTTAAAGTTATAGGTTGCCTGGGGTCTGGGCGGTTGGGATGTTTTTTTTGGATACCTTTGATTAGAAGGGAGGTCTGTGAATTGGTTATATGGGGTGAAGGCGAGCCGTATAACAGTTTGTGGAAAAACTGGATTCCGCTTAGGTATCCTTTAATGGAGCTGATCTGGAGGTTTTTGTTGAAGTTGAGATGGGAAATAAATGAGGTGATAGAGAGCAGGGAAAAATCAGGGAATGGTAGACTATAAGCAGAGAGGAATGTTTTGAAACATTTTAATGCTGAAAGATAGGATTGGAGGGTCCTAGGGGAGACAGCTTGAAGAATGGAGTTAATGGAGGCTTCGAGAAGAGGTCTCAGAGGGTGGTTTATGGGAATATCAGTTCTGAATAAGGAGGAACTGGGGTTGAGAGCGGGTCTGCCTTGGTGCCAGCAATCTGAATTTCTGCCAGAATCTGGGTCCTGATGGAGCTGGGTACGGGGGGCGGTTCCAGAGCTGGTGCATTTGGAGGGACTGGTAGGGGCGTGGCTGAGGCTAGTGAGAAGGGAGTGTGGGTCTGAGGAGGAGGAAAGGTGGCTGCCGGGACTGCTAGCGGAGGCATGCTCACACTGCGGATGTCTCCTGGGACGGATGAAAGTGAAAGGAAGAGAGGGGGTATGGCGGGCATCGGAGCCTGGGTCATTAGCGGAGGCAGGCTCTCGCTAGGGATTGCTCCTGGGGCAGATGAAAAAGAAGAGAAAAGAGGAGGTATGGTGGGCACTGGTGCTTGTGCCATTAGCGGGGGAATGCTCACGCTAGAACTGGATGGCGGTGCTGCGGGCCATGGGTTGGGGAGGGGGTTGGGAGAATGGTGGGGCAAAAGCTGCGAACTGGATTTTGCCGCCGGTGGGAGCAAGCTCGCGCTGCAACAGCGGCTTGTAGAGGCGATGGCCAGCTCTCCGCCGGCATGAGCAGCGAGCTCCCGCTTGGATGATCGAGGAGGAGGCGTGGCCCAGGCTGGTTGACGGTCTTTTGCTGCGTCCTGATGGCCGGGAAGCTGACCTCGGAGGAGTGGTGGTTTGCTCGGGCCGTGAGTAGGGAGCGCTGCGGCCCGTGCATGCTCTGCCTGAGGCCCTGGAGGGAGGAGTGGAGTTTGGATTTTCCCCCGCTTCAAGGGAAGCGTAGAGGTCAAGGAGATCCGGGACGGATCGGGACGATGATGCCGGAGTCCAGCTACGGTCCATTTCCCCTTGGCTGGGGCGGAGGAGAGGAGGTTTCGATCTCAGACATATTTGCGCTGATTCGGTGTGCCAATGCTGAAAAGACTAGAAATAATGGAGGTAGGACTGCTTGGCTATTTATAGGGATTCTCTCTTGTGGTGCTCGGATAGGGAGTGTGATTGCTGATGGCGAATTGGCCGTGTTAATTATCTGTGCGAGCTTCTCCCGAAATTTGTTAATAAAACATCACTTAAAATAGTGTTTTATAGACCTTTAATATAGCATACTATGTACCAGGGGCGAATTTCCACTGGGCACTTTTAAAAATCCCGTTCAGCACCGCCGACAGTTCGTTCAAACAAAACCGAAAGTAAAACGCGCACGCGCCTTCAAAAGCAATTTTAATACCCCGCGTTTAGAGCGCGACTCCCCAATGCATGCAAATTGGCTACATAACATATTTAGGATGTTATTAGTATGTAGGCTATAATAGGTTGTGTAGTTGTCTATAGCTCTGTATCATGTTTGAAAAATGTAGTCTCTGTTTACAATTTGAATATTGAGAGAGTAGCCTACTTTGATTATGGTTGCACTTATTGTTCGCACTTAATACGACTAAGAAAGGACTGTTTTTCACACACACACACACACACACACACACACACATATATATATATACCGTTTTTATTTATATGTTACATTTGCGAAAAAGAGCTTTAGTTAGGAGGTCAAACATTCTAGAAGCTCATAATTCATGTACAGTTCTAAGGTCTGAAGAGACTTACGAAATCATACAGGAGAGAATTAAGCCAGTCAGTTGAGTTTGTAGCAAAACTTTTTATGGTGCTTGAGTGTTGTTGTCTTTTACTGCATGTGATAATTCATGCTCAGAAAGTAGAACAGAAATTATGTAGTTAAAACAATTCAAATAGAGACCAAAATTTTTCAAGCATGATACAGACCTATAGACAACTGCACAACCTATTATATAGCCTACATACTAATAACATCCTAAATATGTTATGTAGCCTAATTTGCACGCGTTGGGGAGTCGCTCTTTGAACGCGGGGTATTAAAATTGCTTTCGATGGCGCGTGCGCGTTTTACTTTGGGTTTTGTTTGAACGATCGCGCGAACCGTCGCGGTGCTGAAGGGGATTTTGAAAAGTGCCCAGTGGAAATTCGCCCCTGGTACATCGTATGCTATATTAAAGGTCTTTTTAAAACACTATTTTAATGCATTAAGTCACGTTAAGCGTTTTAAAATGCCTAGGCATCTGGAGATTCCGCCGGAAGTGCCGCTGTTTCCGTTTACACTGAAATGTATGAGGCGCCACGTAGGATTTAAATCAAACTTCGCTTATCAATACATATATAAAACACGTGCATATACACCTAGAAATTACTTGCATATACATGTATACTGTTGGATGTTCAAAATATATATATGAAATACACGTGCACACTATTATGAAATCCATACCAATACATCTTTTATTAGTAATCAATACATATACACTTGTGAATAACTTGTATATACATATAAACTTAACGCATGCATACGCTAAAAAACACTCGCTTATACATATAAACTTGATCCATGCATATACACCTACAACAACACGCACATATACATATAAACTCGCTGCATGCAGACACACCTGTACATACTCGCACATACATATAAACTTGACCCATGCATATACACCTAAAAACACTCGCACATACATATAAACTCGTTGCGCGCATACACACCCATGAAACACTCACGCAAACATACAAAATAAATTTCAGGTAAGACGCATGCTTGAGTTATGTATATACATATATGCAAGTGATTTCATATGTGGATGTGCGTGAACTTTTCAGTGCAAACGGAAGGCATCTCAGTGTAAACGGAAGTCATTTCAGTGTAAACGGAAGGCATCTCAGTGTAAACGGAAGGCATTTCAGTGTAAACGGAAGGCATCTCAGTGTAAACGGAAGGCATTTCAGTGTAAAAGGAAGCAGCGGCACTTCCGGCGGAATCTCCAGATGCCGGGGCATTTTAAAACGCTTAATGTGATTAATGCTTTAAAATAGTGTTTTAAAAAGACCTTTAATATAGCATACGATGTACCAGGGGCGAATTTCCACTGGGCACTTTTCAAAATCCCGTTCAGCACGCCGAGAGTTCGCGCGATCGTTCAAACAAAACCGAAAGTAAAACGCGCACGCGCCTTCAAAAGCAATTTTAATACCTTGCGTTTAGAGCGCGACTCCCCAATGCGTGCAAATTAGGCTACATAATAAGTGCAACCATAATCAAAGTAGGCTGCTCTCTCAGTATTCAAAGTGCAAACAGAGACTACACTTTTCAAACATGATAGAGAGCTATAGACAACTACACAACCTATTATAGCCTACATACTAATAACATCCTAAATATGTTATGTAGCCTAATTTGTACGCATTGGGGAGTCGCGCTCTAAACGCGGGGTATTAAAATTGCTTTTGAAGGCGCGTGCGCATTTTACTTTCGGTTTTGTTTGAACGATCGCGCGAACTCTCGGCGGTGCTGAACGGGATTTTGAAAAGTGCCCAGTGGAAATTCGCCCCTGGTACACCGTATGCTATATTAAAGGTCTTTTTAAAACACTATTTTAATGCATTAAGTCACGTTAAGCGTTTTAAAATGCCCCGGCATCTGGAGATTCCGCCGGAAGTACCGCTGCTTCCGTTTGCACTGAGATGCCTTCCGTTTGCACTGAAAAGTTCACGCACATCCACATATGAAATCACTTGCATATATGTATATACACAACTCAAGCATGCGTCTTACCTGAAATTTATTTTGTATGTTTGCGTGAGTGTTTCATGGGTGTGTATGCGCGCAACGAGTTTATATGTATGTGCGAGTGTTTTTAGGTGTATATGCATGGGTCAAGTTTATATGTATGTGCGAGTATGTACAGGTGTGTCTGCATGCAGCGAGTTTATATGTATATGTGCGTGTTGTTGTAGGTGTATATGCATGGATCAAGTTTATATGTATAAGCGAGTGTTTTTTAAGCGTATGCATGCGTTAAGTTTATATGTATATACAAGTTATTCACAAGTGTATATGTATTGATTACTAATAAAAGATGTATTGGTATGGATTTCATAATAGTGTGCACGTGTATTTCATATATATATTTTGAACATCCAACAGTATACATGTATATGCAAGTAATTTCTAGGTGTATATGCACGTGTTTTATATATGTATTGATAAGCGAAGTTTGATTTAAATCCTACGTGGCGCCTCATAGAAATGCCTTCCGAATTTGCACTGAAAAGTTCACGCACATCCACATATAAAATCACTTGCATATATGTATATACGCAACTCAAGCATGCGTCTTACCTGAAATTTATTTTGTATGTTTGTGTGAGTGTTTTATGGGTGTATATGCACGCAACGAGTTTATATGTGCGAGTGTTTACAGGTGTATATGCATGGATCAAGTTTATATGTATATGCGAGTATGTACAGGTGTGTCTGCATGCAGCGAGTTTATATGTATATGTGCGTGTTGTTGTAGGTGTATATGCATGGATCAAGTTTATACGTATAAGCGAGTGTCTATTAGCTTATGCATGCGTTAAGTTTATAAGTTATTCACAAGTGTATATGTATTCATTACTAGCATAAGATATATTGGTATGGATTTCATATTAGTGTACACGTGTATTTCATATATATATTTTGAACATCCAATAGTATACATGTATATGCAAGTGATTACTAGGTGTATATGCACGTGTTTTATGTATGTATTGATAAGCGAAGTTTGATTTAAATCCTACGTGGCGCCTAATAGGGAACTGCAGTGATATGTAGTTATTGGTACGTAATTCGCGCCTCGCTAAAAAGTTCCCACAGGTACGTTTTTGCCATGGGACTAGGTTAAAGCATACTTTATTGTTAAACTATTGACCTCAGCTTGGAAACAACTGACCTAAGCATGGCAGGAATGTTAGTAATTTCTATAATTAAAATACACATTTGATATGTCTTATTATATAATTACCAGCAAACAAACAATACAATTCTTATTCTCAGTGATTAAAAATTAAACAAAAAAGACTGAAAAATGATTGGACAACCACCAGTTAGGTGGTGGTATGTACCAAGTACCATATGTAGATGGACACTGCAAAAGAAGAAAAAAGTAGCCGTATGGCATGTTTTTTTTTTAGCCTCCGTTTCCAAGGCGATTTGTTGATATGTTGCTCTGCTGAGAATGTTTTGTGTGTTAACCGTGCACATACTCTGAGCTGTGAGCTGACTAAACTTGTTTTTGGAACCAGTATACCTCAAGTAAGCAAGGTTTGGGTTAATCAACCGTGAGTTCAGGGTATATGTGATAGTAAGTTAACCTTGCATTCTGGTTACATCGCAGCACTCCACACACTATAGGAACAAAGGGGTTAAATCTATGCCATTTTAACTTTTTTTTTTTTTTTTTTTTTTTTTTTGGAAAGTCTGAAGATTAAAAAAAAAAAAAAAAAGATCTTTTAATGTGAGCCAGCCTTAATCAGACTTGTGGTGGCAAGAAGAAACCTCACAAAGCACTAAAGGTTTTCAGCTAAGTGATTCACATTTCTCGAGGCTTCATTTGCGCACAATACCACCTGGTGACCGAAGAGTGTAAAACAAGTAGTTACCCAGTTAGTACACATACGTCTGCAAGATGTCTGTTAGAGATCACTTGATCTGAAAAGCGTCTGCTGTGTACAAACATCTGACAGGTGTCAGTTTTACATACATTATAAATCATAAACGTCTTAAAGACATTTAATAGATGTCTATTTGACATCTGGCAGGAAACGTCCTATAGACGTATTGCAGATGAGCAAACACTAAAAATTATGTCTTGCAGATGTAAATGTAGACCTCAAATAGACGTCTCTGTGATGTACATGTGCTAACAGGGATACATTACAGGTGACCTGATGTGATCTGTGATACACTGCATGTCAGGTAGGTTTTGATGCTGGGATGCTGGTTTTAGCTGGTTTATGCTGGTCCTTAGCTGGACATGTGCTGGTTCAAACTAAGGACCAGCAAAAAGCCAGCATAAACCAGCAAAGGACCAGCAAAAATCAGCTAAGGACCAGCTAAAACCAGCATCCCAGCATCAAAACCTACCTAACCAGCATATGCTGTTTTTTTCAACAGGGGTCTTTCATCATAATAGGCAGGAGGGCAATACTATTATTCTAAAACTGGAAAGTGGTTGGGTTTAACTGGGCATAGGACTGTCAATTTGCAAGATTCAAACTGCTTCCTGAACCAGTCAGGCAGAAGCGAGGCTTCGGACGTCATCAAAGACGTCTTTGCTCTAAAGTGATACAAGCCTCGACACGAGCTTGACTAAAAGCTTCTGGGATTTCTTGACACACACTCCGAAGCCTTGGCACAGAACTGAATCAGACCAGTTAGAGACAATTTAAATTACAAATCTTATTTTTTTTCCCTTGTGTTTAAAACTGAACCTAGGTTATGAAACTGACCCAAGATCAGTTAAAACTTTATTGGACATTTGTTCATGCCTCACTGGATCAGTGCACCCAAAGCCTTGGTTGCTGTAATCGCGTGACTTGGTCCGTTTGATGCACCTTCTGACCCATTGATTGAAACAATTTAAAAAAAAAAAAAAACCTTTACGATGCAGGGTTTCAAAACTTCTAGAACAAGGGCCAGAGTTGAGAACCTCTGATTTATGTCAGGGTTGTCCAATTCTGCTCCTAGACCTAGAGCAGGGGTCCCCAACTCTGGCACTTGAGATGCACTTTCCTGCAGAGTTTAGCCCCAAACCTAATCAAACACACCTGAACAAGGTAATCAAGATCTTCAGGATTGCTAGAAATTTACAGGCAGTTGAGTTTGATGAAGGTTAGAGTTAACTCTGCAGGAAAGTGGATCTCAAGGGTCAGAGTTGAGAACCTCTGACGTAGAGGGCCACTATACTGATCTAGAGTTTAGCTCCAATCCTAAACAAATCCCATGAACCAGCTAGTCAAGGTCACTATGGTTTTAGTTAAACTCTGCAGGGCAGTGGCCTTCCAGGACTGGATATGAGGAGCCCTGCCATATAGCAGTTTAAGAACCCAAAAGTTGTTCTTCATGAGCATATTTTCTCCAGAAAAAATCTGAGAAAAATATTTATTAAGAGTGAACATGTTGAACTGACCTGAAGGTAAAACAAACCCATGGTACCTGTCTTTTTGCAGACACATTTCATCCAAAGCACGTAGTGCACACTGCATGCTGGGACAGCTCCCCAGGGCATCATGGGCTAAAGTGCCTCACTTATGGACATGATGGAGCTTTTAGGAATTGACCGATTTTCAATTTTTCCTACAGGGTCTGTATTTGACTTGCTTCCATTACCAGCCAAGAAACTACACTGCTACAACTGCTCAAAAACATAAACCATGTAAGCACAAATTTACACTGACTAAACCTCCCAGGACTTGATGAGTGTATTAAAGATAGGATTTAAAATAATAATAATAATAATAATAATAAAACTAAACAATCACGTTTTAAATAATAATGCTGGATTCAAGTGAAGCTGGGAAACATAAGAATCAGGCATTTGCTATTATGAATATTATGACAGCTAACATTAACTATCTATTAGCAATATAGTTGTTACAGTGTTAGTTAGCTATAAAAATACTATATATAACTTCATTCTTTGTTAATATTAGCTCGGGTCCATGAAATGATATTAGCAGATACAACTTTTGTTTTTAACAATGCATTAGTAAAAGTTTACAATAACATTAACTAAGCTTTAGAACTATTATATATTGTTAGTTCATGAGAAATAATGTTAACAAATTAATCCTTGTTATAAAGTGTAATTAATTCAATTTCATTGGCATTTATTTGGCTGGTGGCTGGGATTTTTCCCTTCTGATCACATTGAAAGAAGTAAAGAAACACTGATGTTCCTAAATTAGCTCACATGCAAATGAGTTAGCCTTAGGATGGCTATTAGCTAGACTTGTTAACACAACTAAGATCCGAGGGGGAGCAGACTAAACATAGTACTTTTAGTGCTTGTCTGTTTCTCAAGAGACTGTGAATCTTGTAGTTTGTCTACCAGATGCTTTCTCAGATTTTAAGAAAAGCGAATTTTGAATGCAACTTTGAATCTTTGATAATGATTTTTTAAAATATCATTAAGTATATTAATTATTGGAGGTAAAAAAGCGCTTGTCTAAAGCGCTGTGGCAGAAATCACACATTCAAATTTATAGATTTGGTCAATGAAATCAAATCCTTCATTAGGGTCACTACCACCAAGTCGCACCATCTGTTTTAATTAAAAAATTCTGTCGTCATTAACTCACCTTCCTTTAGCTAAATCTTTATGACATTTTCCTCATCAAACACAAAATTAGGTAATTATCTAAATGTCAAAAAAAGAATGAGAAAAAAGGGGCCAGGATTGCACTGTTACCCTCAACATACAACACTGTTTGCATCAAATTTGGTTTTAGCAGCTATAACATTTCAAGGCATTTTCAACATAAGCTTTAGGCTACTATATATGGTCCTGTTTATTGATTTTGATTGAGAGGGAGAATTCAGCACTGATGATCATTTATAATCTAATCAAACCGTTAAAGAGTCCTGCTGTGTCTCCCATCTTTCTGAAAATCAGCATTAATAAATTTCATCTGAAGTATAGAAGCTCTCTGCCACATCTGTAAGCGTAACACAGTCGAGCTGTTTATAGCAAAATGATTAATGACATCTAAAAATGAAGAACAGAAAAATCACATCTCTCCTTTTCAGACCCTTTAAGAGTGAAATTACATGACGCTGTTGGAAATCTCATCACGTATAAAGTTAATTCATTTCTAGTCTTTCAAAACAATGATTGTGGACAGGACAAAAAAAAAAAATCTATTTTAGCATATTTGAGACATGAGAGATGTTTCAAGTAATATAGTAATTTCAGAGGCTAAACTCAATTTGTTAGTTGTAAAACTCAGATACGCTTGAAAGAATGTGAATTGTAAAGCTATTTGAGTGCCTTTCTTGAACCAGCAGAACAGAACTAATTCTAACCCTAAGACATGCAAATTAATTTAAATACACCATGTGAATATTAATATTAGCACCATTAAAACAGTATTAAATGCAAGTCCTTTAATTTTGTAATTTACATAATCTACACTCATTATTATTGGTAGTAGTTATAGTAGCACTTGCTTTTCCTAATTATTATGTACTGAAACCCCATGTTCGTCCCAATAGGCCCTACACTTTAAAAATTCTGGGTTAAAAACAACCATTTCTGTATTATTTGGCAACACAGTTCTGGGTAAATATTAGACAGAACACATGCTGGGTTATTTCGACCCAGCTTGTTGGGTTTTATACATTAACCCACTTGCTGGGTTGTTGTTGTTTTTTGACAATGTGCTGGGTCAGTTAACCTTCCAAAGGTTTTTCATTTGAAATAATAAAAATGTACTCTAAAATCTATTTTATATATGCAGGACAAGAACATATGATATACAATATTTTTTATTCAATGTCAAGTCTTTTACAATCAAAATTTGAAATCTTCAAAATCATTCAGTAAAGGTTTTAGGATGTGACAGGAGCAGCAAGAGCAGCCAGTGGGAATCTGTGGCGAGAAAACTGCAATCATTACGCTGTTCCAGTTTATTATATGACTTATATTCATGTTTGAAAAGTTACATCAAAAACAGCTTTACCTTGTGCCATCTTGTCTGTCAGACATTTAAGTTTCAACCTGTCAAATGCATAGTGCGACCGCAGCTGCAATAATGACGCACTATCAGTAGTGCTACTACTGTATCCAGTGGAGCGTCCAGTCATTTTGTTACATATAACAGCAAAGTCGTGTCGTGTTTTAGCCCTGGTCGTGCATTCAGTTGGCTGGAGGTGAAACTTCCATGGTGGTGTTGGTGTGTTGTTCACTTTGAGTGGAGATCCAGTGAATGCTATGTTTGTAGAAGGCTAGCATTCCAAACAGACGTTAGACTACAGAAGGTTTTCTATTTAAACAGTAATAATTTGATAGGAATACAATGTAATACAAACCTTACTTTCAAGGAAGTTTATTGTCGGTCAGTTTTCTCTCAGGACAGAACACAAAATGACTGCTGATGAATGTATCCAGTTTTAACTGGTTTGGCACATACTACTGGGTTACACTGACCAAATGCTGACAAGGTATGTGAGGAGGTTCATCATTCGTACACTCTAAAAAAAGCTGGGTTAAAGCCAACCCAACTTGGGTTATTTGGCAATCCAGTGCTGGGTAAATATTGGACAGAACACATGCACATTTTTAACGAAATAGCGCTTATTCTCATGCCGGTGTGTCAGTGAAGTCTGAGCTGGTGAAGCACTGCGGTAACACTTTACAATACAGGTGCACAAATATACATTAATTCATGCTTAATTCATTTATTAATCACGAGTTAATGTATAAATCATGAAGAACTAAACCATTTATTAGTGATTACTACATCAGCAACTAATGAACATTCTATATTATTTCTAGATTAAGTAATCAATAAATTGTTATTAGTTAAATGTGTCATAATGTATTAATTCCCTAATAACTTATTTTATTAACTAATGATGTAAATTGATTGTTAATTACAACAGTGGTCAAAGCTATGTACTTAAACTTACAGTTGTCTGCTTTAAATACTCATTAGCTAATGATTTGTAGATGTATCATTATGTTATGACTTTACTTGTTGGGGTACATGACTAACTAATTCTAAATCCATAACCACAATGACATATTACTTAACAATTATTTATTAGTTCTGTGCCTCAACAAGTAAAGTCATAACATAATGTTATCTTTGCAGATCATTAATTAAAGCAGACAACTGGAAGATGAAATGTGTGGCTTTAACCCATTGTGGTAATTAACGCATGAATTTACACTATTAG
Source organism: Cirrhinus mrigala (assembly GCA_036247105.1). Lineage (NCBI taxonomy): Eukaryota > Metazoa > Chordata > Actinopteri > Cypriniformes > Cyprinidae > Cirrhinus > Cirrhinus mrigala. Next base: position 6,343,600 of record CM070026.1, read on the forward strand.
TTAATAAAATAGGTTATTAGGGAATTAATACATTATGACACATTTAACTAATAACAATTTATTGATTACTTAATCTATGAATCATATAGAATGTTCATTTGTTGCTGATGAAGTAATTATTATTAAATTGTTAAATTATGGTTTAGTTCTTCATGAGTTAAATATTACCTCATGATTATCTCTGCATTAGTTAAGCATGAATTAATAAATATTTGTGCACCCGTATTGTAAAGTGTTACCAGCGCTGCTATTCGCTGGGTTAAAGGAACACTCTACTTTTTTTGCTAATAGCTTAGCATAGATCATTGAATCAGATTAGACTGTTAGCATCTTGCTCGATCTAATGGTCTAATCTGATTCAATGATCTATGCTAAGCTATTAGCAAAAAAAGTGGAGTGTTCCTTTAACTGTGAACTTCAGACCGTGGCCTCGCGTTTCACTCATAGCTAAAAGATGCCATGACTGACTCCAAAACCTGCCCGTAAACAAACAGTACTGACATTAGAGAACACATTTTAAGATGAAACTCAGTAAAATAACAAATAAAATCCATTTATTTTATATAAGGCAAAAGGCATTTTCATTCTGTGAAACAACTGCTGCTGCTGATGCAGCTGACTCACATTTCGTCCTTGTGTTGCGTTGTGTAAAATAATACAATTTACTGCACAGTAAAGACTTTATAAATGAAATAAAATCTATACAAACCTTTATTTCACTAAAGAAGTGCAAATTGGCAGCGTTGAGAACTGGTCTCACCTGTAGAGGACTCAAAAAGTCTGCACTCTGACTAACTGTAACTCAGCAACTGGGTTGTTTCGTTAGAGACAGGCTCAACCCAGCGGATGGGTGGGAAAAAAAATAACCCAGCATTTTTTTAGAGTGCAGTGGGCCGAGTCACATTTCTGCAGCCAAATATTTTTAAGACATAGGAGCGGGGCTCTTTAGACTTGGGGTATTGTGGTACTGGTACAGAGTGTTGGAGCTAAAATCTGCAGGATGGTGGTCCACCAGGAGCAGGACTGGACACTCCTGCTCTATGATATTCTAGTACAGAGACATGACTGGGACCCCCAGGGTCTGGTAGGGGTTCCAATCATACCTCCGCACCAGATTATCACACAGACATGGGGGCCAGCTCTTTTTCCTTGTGATAGTGTACAGAATCCCCATGTTGGCCCCCAGTGGCCCTTGGGGTCCCATTCATATTTCTACATTGGTTAAAGGAGAAGTTGACTTCCAGAACAAAAATGTACAGATAATTTACTCACCCTCTTGTCATCCAAGATGTTCATGTCTTTTTTTCTTCAGTTGTAGAGAAATTATGTTTCTTGAGGAAAACATTTCAGAAATGTTCTCCATGTAGCGGACTTCTATGGTGCCCACGAGTTTGAACTTCCAAAATGCAGTTTAAATGCAGCTTCAAAGGGCTCTAAACAATCTCAGCCGAGAAAGAAGGGTCTTATCTAGCAAAATGATTGGTTATTTTCTAAAAAAAAAAAAAAAAAGAAAAAAAAGACAATTGATATACTTTTTAACCTCAAATGCACACCTTGTCTAGCTTGGTTATGTGCATGCATAATCCAGGTCAATACAGTTAGGGTATGTCGAAAAATTCCCATCTCATTTTCTCCTCCAACTTCTAAATACCTTTTTTTCTAAAGGGTGTTTGACCTTCTTTGCATGTTCACTTTGTAAACACTAAGTTGGTACTTCTGCAGCCATGTAAGACGATTTTGAAATTGGAGGAAAAAAATGAGACAGGAGTTTTTTGACCTACCCTAACTGACATGGTTAGCCACTTGCGAGCAGTAGCCCGTTTACATTACGGTACGTAAGATTTCACTTATTACATAAACAGAGTATGGAGAGATGACTGATAGGACGATGTCAAATGATTTGCAGATCCTGAGGACCACTGACAAACATCTAATCTTGTAAAATGTGTGGTAAGTGCTGCCACTCTGTAGTATACACTGAGTATGTGTGCTCAAGAATCTCGAAACTGAAAGTAAAATGCGAGTGTACATTCAAAAGCAAATTCAATGCCCAATTAATAGTGGCTCCCTGATGCCTGGAATTCATATACAGTATAATTACCCAACAATATAATTCAGAGAGAAAGCATATGTTTTTCCATTGGTTCAGATAGCTTAACGGTTAGAACACTGACATATAGTGCAACTGCACTTCTGGCGACCCGAGTTCGAGTCCCGACTTGTAGTCCTTTGCCAATCCAGTTCCCAACTCACCACCCCACATTTTCCTGTCAGTTTCTACTGTCCTGTCTGTTAAAGGCCAAAAGAAATATATTTTTCCTCCCATCTCATATTTATTACCTTAAGGGGTTCTGTATTACACATCATTTCCTTTCCAGACACGCTATTCAGATTCTGGGAATATAATAGAGACAGGAGGTGGGCTCTTGCAACAGTGCAGTGTATTGCAGCTCCATGTTGGACTCCCAGCAGCCCATGGGGGCCCCAGTCATATCTCTGTACCAGAATATCATAGACACATAGAAGACAGCTCTTATTTCCTTGGGATATTGCTAGAGTTAATATGTGGGTCCACAAAGCCCCTGGGGACCCCAGTCATATCTTTGCATGGGAATCATAGAAACGAGGTGGGCTCTAGCACCCTGCTGCAGTGTACTGAGGCCCCCTGTAGGATTGTAGAGAGTCCTTGGGGCCCAAATCATATCTCCATAACAGAATACCATAGAATCATGGGTTCTGGCTCAATTTTTCTTGTGGCAGTGTTTATAACTATAACAACATCTTGATGGTGCATTGTACACTGGAAAGCACCACTCACATTTTGTTCAGAAAATGTACTTATCTAGTGATTATTATCATTATTATATGGCACAGAGGGGTCAAAAGCCCTGGAGCATTATGCACTTTATGACATAGCATTTTATATCACTCAGTTATTAGGTTTCCACACATACACACCGGTGGGCAAACACGACAGTGATACAGGGAATGAGACCCTGGGGATGGAAAGAGAGAGGGGTAGTCTAAAAGAGGAATAAGCTTTATGACGCTCGCTATTGAAAAGAGAACAAACTGATCCTGCCAACAAACATCCTTTGATGGAGCTGAACTCAATTGAATTGAGTCAAATCTAATTCCACGGAACTGAAAGCAGGCAGAGAAAGAAAGCCAGAGAGAGATATGGATGGAGGGTGAAAGGAAGAGAGGACCGAGGAAGCGGATTAGAGTCTCCAGAGATGCGGCGGCCGTCTGAACAGGTGTTTGTCGAGGGAGAGAGAGGGAGACGCTGGAGTAAACTGAACTGCAGCGGCGGGTTCTCTGGAGGTGTGTAAGTATGCTGCACTGTTTGATGTGTGGAGAACTGAACTGATTTTGATGTGCAGTCCTGTGTGGATTGAGCAGGGGAGATATGTCACACACATGCGCACCCAGAGATGGGCTCTCTGATGTCTGTAGTTATTGACTTTTTACTTTTCTGACAGCTGCCTGTTTTCCATTCAGGGACAGGCCACACACACATACACACACCCTTCATCCCCGCTATCCCTGATAGCGCCTGTCAGTCAGAAGTAGTTCAGCAAGAGGAAGTTCCTGGGATGCCACTGCCAGGAAATACAAGTGTCTGCTAAACAGAGGAAATGGAAGTTGCATCAAAAGCCGAGGTAGTTGTTAGTGTTAGTGTTAGGAAGTTTTTAGCGTTTATCTATGTCCAGACATAATCACATTTTGGCCATGAGCAGAGCAGCATAATATGTTAATATACAGTTGAAGTCAAAAGTTTACATACACCTTGCAGAATCTGCAAAATGTTAATTATTTTACCAAAATTAGAGGGATCATACAAAATGCATGCTATTTTCTTATTTAGTAATGACCTGAATAAGATATTTCACATAAAAAAGGTTTACGTATAGTCCACAAGAGAAAATAATAGTTGAATTTATAAAAATGACCCCATTCAAAAGTTCACAAATGCTTGATTCTTAATACTGTGTTGTTACCTGAATGACCCACAGCTTTGTTTTTTTGTTTAGTGATCATGAGTTTCTTCTGAACAACTAAATTGCCCGCTGTTTTTCAGAAAAATTCTTCAGGTCCCACAAATTCTTTGGTTTTTCAGCATTTTTGTGAATTTAACAATGACTGTATGATTTTGAGATCCATCTTTTCACACTGAGGACAACTGAGGGGCTCATATGCAACTATTACAGAAGGTTCAAACGTTCACTGATGCTCGAGAAGGAAACACAATGCATTAAGAGCCAGGGGTGTAAACTTTTGAACAGAATGAATTTGTGTGCATTTTTCTTATTTTGCCTAAATATCTTTTTTTTTGTTTTTTTTTTTTTGTTTTATTTAGTACTGTCCTTCAGAAGCTACAGAAGATACTTACATTTTCCAGAATTCAAAAAGTTTTTACCCCCCGGCTCTTAATGCATTGTGTTTCCTTCTGAAGCATCAGTGAGTGTTTGAACCTTCTGGAAGGAAAGGAAAGGAAAGGAAAGGACATGACGTGTGGCCAAGTATGGTGACCCATACTCGGAATTTGTGCTCTGCATTTAACCCTGTAATAGTAATACATTTCTGTAATAGTTGCATATGAGTCCCTCAGTTGTCCTCAGTGTGAAAAGATGGGTCTCAAAATCATGTAGTCATTGTTGGAAAGAAGGATTTTTCTGAAGAACAGCAGCCAGTTTAACTGTTCAGGACAAATAAGGGACTCATGAACAACTATCACACAAAAAAACAGCTGTGGATCATTCAGGTAACAACACAGTATATAGAATCAAGTTTATGTACTTTTGAACGCTCTTGTTGATTATAAACCTCTTTTATGTGAAATATCTTATTCAGGTCAGTAGTAAATAAAAAATAACATGCATTTTGTATGATCCCTCTTATTATGGTAAAACAATTAACATTTTGCGGATTCTGCAAGGTGTATGTAAACCTTTGACTTCAAGTGTATGCATAAATTAATATCACACCGGCAAGAATGATGATATTAAGAACAATAGCATAATGGCGTGTGTGACATTTCTTGTCATACGACAATACATTAAGCAACTGAATGATTAACTTACATTTTAGACAAAATACTGCTAGTTACTTGACTATTTTAGCTTTTTCTAACTAAAAAATTCCAGACAAAGCTCACACAGAATCAACCAGTGAGTGTACTGGTATTTAATTACTGAATGTATCAGTGTTTTTAAATGAATTGGATGAATGAATGACTCAGTGACTCACTCATAGAGACTGTCATTTGTTCTTTCAGAAAGAGTCACTAAGGCTGTGTCTCAATTCAAAGTTGCATCCTTCGAAGGACACATACTTCAAAGGCCACGCCTGGACTTTTTTTAAAGTGATATTAAACAGTCTGAAAACAAAACAGGGCTCACAACCTGTCTAAATATGCCCACCTTTGTCCATTTATGTACATAATAATAAGTATTAACTATCTAAGTAACATAAGCCAAAATAAACTGCTTTAAAGCCCCCCCCCCCCCCCCCCCCCCACACACACACACACAGACACAGACACAGACACATTTGTGTCTTGTGATTTGTTATATATTTGCGTTTAAACATGTAATCCAGCATTTTCACACAAAAAACCCTGTTGTTGTTGGCACGAAATGAATCTCAGGATAACTTGGGCCTCAAAAGGAATCCATCAGTTGTACCCTTCACTGCCCGGGAAACTAAGGATGCATTTCAAAGCTGCATTTGAAAGAGCCTTCAAATTTGGACAGCTTTGTCGTGGTGATGCAATTGGTTGTTCAATGCAGCCTTCGAAGGATACAGCCTTTATTTTGCAACAAATGACAACTGGTCAGAATAACAAAAAAGATGGAGTGTTTTGAGAATGCAAAGAAAACAAGTTCATATTCATTTTTAAACAACACAATACTAATGTTTTGGGAAGAGTTCAGAAATCAATATTTGGTAGAATAACCCTGATTTTCCATCACAGCTTTCATGTGACTTGGCATGCTCTCCACCTTGCTCTCTTTCGCATTGCTGTTGATGTGATTTTATGCCACTCCTGGTGCAAAAATTCAAGCAGCTTGGATTTATTTAATGGCCTGTGACCATCCATCTTTCTCTTGATCACATTGAGGTTTTAATGTGGTTCAGATCTTAAGATTGGGCTGGCAATGAGAGGGTCTTGATCTGGTGGTGCACTATCCACACCCATTGACCTGGCTGTGTGGCATAGAGCATTGTTTTGCTAGAAAAACCTTAATCCTTAGAGTTGGGGAACATTCTTAAAGCAGAAGGAAGCAAGTTTTGTTCCAGGACACCTTTGTTCCTCCTCCACCAAATCTCACAGTGGGTGCGAGACCCTGTGGCTGGTAGGCCTCTCCAGGTCTCTGTTTAACTAATAGGTGTTGATGAGAAAGTCACATGATGAACCAAAGCCCATCACAAGCAGCTTTCAAATGTATAACACATATAGACGGTGCACAGTGTCATTCACACTAAACACCATCATAGTAACACACATGAAACTGAAATAATGCAATAAACATTCATTTTCAATAATGCAACAAGAAGAAACAGTTATTTAAAAAAAAAAAATGTGACCCTGAACCACAAAACCAGTCATAAGGGTAATTTTTTTAAAATTGAGATTTATACGTCACAAGATTTCCATTGATGTATGGTTTGTTAGGATAGGAGAATATTTGGCTGAGATACGCCTATTTGAAAATCTGGAATCTGAGGGTGCAAAAAAATCAATGTATTGAGAAAATTGCCTTTAAGTTGTCCATATGAAGTTCTTAATAATGCATATTACTAATCAAAAATTAAGTTTTGATATATTTACAGTAGGAATTTTACAAAATATCTTCACAGAACATGATCTTTATTTAATTTACTAATGATTTTTGCCATAAAAGAAAAATCAATAACTTTGACCCATACAATGTATTTTTGGCTATTGCTACAAATATACCCTAGTGACTTAAGACTGGTTTTGTGGTCCAGGGTCACAAATTTGAAATGTAACGCATGGAATTCTGGTAATGTCAATTTACGGTTATTTACTGTCAATTTTACATTCTTTTTCCACTTCCAAAAACGGTATACTACTGTAAAATTACATGCAATGTCCAATACAGCTTTTCACCATACATAATTGGGGAACTTACTGTTAACCATTTAACAGGTTTTTACGTTAGCATTTTTACAGTCTTTAACCGTTAAATTCATGGTCATTTTTACAGTGTAGGAGCCTGGAGGGTAATTTTCGCCCTCTGTTGGTCTGTAGCTTTGTTGTCCCAAAGTCTGCAGCTTGACCTTGAAATTTTAAGGATGGAAGCAACTCCCTGTATCCCTCTGCCAGTAAAGCCAGAACTGAATCCTTCTTTTCCTCACTCAAAACCTTTTAAATCTTTTGATATCATTTGACTCCAATTACTTTAGAGGTACTACAAGCACTGTTTTTGCCATCCAGCTGATCCTAAAAGGATAGTCAGTTGTTTTTATGCTTGCCCTTGTTAAATAAGATTTGGTTGAGGTAATCCCTAATCAGTACTTCATTAAGCAGAATGAGATGTGATTATGTTGGAACTTAGCAGACACTGGAATGGAATGACTGCCATAAATGTAGTCTCATGTAGCCAGACCTTCAGACTGATTGGCTGCTTTGAATGGCCAAGGCCCACCCAAGAAGCCATATGACTGACAGGTAAAGCAACGAATCATGTTTCGTTTAGTGCCGCGTCATGTTTATGGGCGTGGATATGTCGCCACAATAACAGACTAGTGTGTAAAACTCTCTGACATATTTTAAAGATTCTATGGCACAAACTTTACATTTTTCACATACTTTTGATAAGTGCTCATTGTCACAGCTGTAAACATGATGGTTTTCTTATTTTGTGAGGGGGTTTGGCCACACAGCATTTTTGTTTCCAGGCGGAACGTTAAAGAGCGCAACACACATTTCCTGTATAATCTAACCAATCCAATGACGACTTTCGAAACTCCTGAAGTGTTTCCAGCTAAGTGTGCCTTATGCATCAGACATTTAGCCAACGTTCCGTGGGCGTGACATCTGAGGCTGAGACTACCATACATGTAGAGATGCTGATTAAAACAAAAAACAAAAAAAACATTTAAGTGGTCTCTTATTTTTTTTTCCAAAGCTGTATAACACCAAATATATATCAAAAACTGAACTACCATAGTTCTCACAAAGATAGATATCTACAGACTATGCTTAAAAACAGAAATGTTGGTCACAGCAGTGGGTTTGAGGATAGGCAGTAATTGTTTTGAAATGTATTGAAGGTGGTGGATGTGTTAGACAAGTAGTGGGTTGACGGCTATAGTAGCTGACTTTAAAGGGAATAAATTCAGAGATGCAGCTTCTCTGAGTCAATTTTATCATGCAAACATATTTTGCCATTCTACTGTGCTGATTTTCAGCAAAAAACACAGTACAAATGGCTTTCAAGTTAAAAAAGTTTGAACCTATTTTTTTTTTTAGTCCACTGCCCTTCATTTAACATTTTCAAACGCAATAAAAGCGTTCAGTGTGAATGGCCCCTAAGACTTGTAGCATGTGTTGGACCAGTTATGTTTAGCCTTGTGAAATCTACGGCACGTTCAACAGTGAGAGGAGCATCATTTCCACAGTCTCTGTGGTTGTGGAGTGAAGACATCATCCTGATGAGAGCTGACAGGAAGAGGTGAACAAGAAGAGAACACAGACTAACGAGAGAGAGAGCGAGCTGCAAAGGAGGTACCGTGAAAGGGCAGATCTCCACCTATCGCCGTTCTTTTTTTGTTCTGTCTGTTTGTCATAAAGATGAAAGAGTTTAAACTTCAGACAGATATCAAAGCCTGTCAATACATACACACATATCACTGCAACTCTAATAAAGACATCACCTGTGAGACAAAAACTTCAAGCGAGAGTGTGTGTGTTACATCAGCCCTGCTAACAAATGCTAATATGCTGATATACAGATGGTAAGGGATGACGTGGGGAGGTCAGATCCAGTATCACGTCCACATGGATTCAAAAGATATGAGCTGTGATGAACTTCAGGCTTGTTGCAAGCAAAAACTTATTTTGACAGTGTAGTCTGAAAATGAATATAAATAATATAGCAACATGCCAAAATATGTGGATTCCCCTACAAAAATGTTTCCACGAAAATATCATGTTTCTCTACAGCTATTGTTACTGTGGTAGATTCATATTTATTTGGGATTCACAATCAGTTTCAAACTTCCACAGTCTTAAGAGAGTGGGAATTTTGTCCAATGTCTCCAATTGTACAGCATTATGTTGTAAGTGTATGCCAGTGGGTAATCAAAAGATTAAGTCCACTTAAACGCTTAGGCTGGGACACACTAGATGATTTTCAAATCTTAATTAATTTTAAAACAATGGGAGACCATAGAAATGAAGACCACATGAAGAGTTTTCATTTAATCTTCTGAAAGTGCACACTACAGTGCCCTCCACTAATATTGGCACCCTTGGTAAATATGTGCAAAGGCGGCTGTGAAAATAAATCTGCATTGGTTATCCTTTTGATCTTTAATTAAAATAAATAAATAAATAAATAAAAATGAAAATAAAATAAAATAAAATAAAAATGTTGGCCACAATTATTGGCACCCAGTTACTGCAACATCCTTTTCCCAAGATAACAGCTCTGAGTTTTCTCCTATATTGCCTGAAGAGTTTGGAGAACACCTGACCAGAGATCAGAGACCATTCCAGAATCTCTCCAGATCCTTCAGATTCACAGCTCCATGTTGGTGCTTCTTCTCTTCAGTTCACCCCACTCATTTTCTACAGGGTTCAGGTCAGTGGACTGGGACGGCCATGGCAGAACCTTCATTTTGTGCTCAGTGACTTATTTTTGTGTTGATTTTGATGTTTGTTTTAGGTTATTGTCCTGGTGGAAGATCCAGCCTTAGCCCATTATAAGATTTCTAACAGAGGCAGTCAGGTTTAGATTTTATATCTCTTGGTATTTGATAGAATCCATGATGCCATGCATCGGAACAAGATGTCCAGGAACTCTGGCAGAAAAACAGGCCCACAACATTAATGATCCAGCAGTGTATATTTAACCATGGGCATGGGATACTTTTTATCCCTGTCTGTACTAAACCCATCTGGTGAGTTTGGTGCCAAAAAGCTTGTTTCCTAGTTTTATGTGACCATAGAAGCCAGTGCCATTTGAAGTCCCAGTCGTGTCTGACAACTGAATATGCTGGAGTTTGTTTTTGGATAAGCGAGGAGGATTTTTCTTGAAACCCTCCTGAACAACATGTGGTGATGTAGGGGCTGTTTGATATATATTGGCCACATAAAACTCTCCTCCTCAGCGTGCATTAGAACGATATAGACACATGTCCTCTTTCAGGCAGATTTGTAACTTCTTTAGGTGATTGGAACTTCTTAATTATTGCCCTGATGTTGGAAATAGGGATTTTTAATGCTTTAGCTCTTTTCTTATAGCCACTTTCTATTTTGTGAAGCTCAACAAACTTGTTCTGCACATCAGAACTACATTCTTTGGTTTTACTCCTTGTGATGGATAATTCAGAAAATTTGACCTTTGTGTTCCTCATATTTATAATCCTGTGGGACAGGAAGTCATGGCTGGACAGTTTCATGCTCCTAGCTCCACCCTGGTGTGCTAAAAATGTAAATATGAATGGGAATATACTTCAGAGATATTTTGCTCATAAGAATTTCTAAGGGTGCCAATAATTGTGGCCAACATGCATTCGAGAAAAAACATTTATTTCATCATGAGATTTTCTCCCCGCTTTCAGTTGTTTTACTTTAATGATAGGTTAGAATTCGGTGTTTTTTTGAATGAAAGATCAAAAGGATAAACAATGCAGATTTATTTTTCACAGCCTTCTTTGCTCATATTTACCAAGGGTGCCAATATTAGTGGAGGGCACTGAAGATGATTCAACCAGACCACGAGACCACACACTTGTTGATTGTAGAACCAATTTCACAGTGACACGAGATCTCATGGAGACATGAACAAAAAAAAAAAAAAATATAAATATATATATAAAAAATATATATAATATATATAAAAAAGAAAAAGAAAAAAAAAAAAAAAAAAATATATATATATATATATATATATATATATATATATATATTTATTTATTTATTTTTTTTTTTTCGTTGATTGTCCTCCATGTGTTTTTCTACTCTAGTCATATTTGATCTTCCGAGTCTCCATGAGATCTCGCGTCACTGTGAAATTGGTTCTACAATCAACAAGTGTTTGCTATTTACTATTTGAGTTCAGGATGCTCTGTCTCAATCGTGTGCAGTTAAATAATTGTAATGACACCACACAATAGAGGATTCTTTGGACAAAAAATCATTTGTGACAAGACTTGAATCGGGCTTGAAATCGGCCTTAAAATCTTCAAGTGGCCACAAGGTCAAGTGCAAAGAACGCAAGTTGGGACAGACCTATTGTTTTTTCCTTTACATTCACTGCAAAAAAAATGCTTTTCTTACTTAGATTTTTTGTCTTGTTTCCAGCCAAAATCTTTACAAAATCTTAAATCAAGATAGATTTTCTAGAAAAGTAAACATTATTGTCTTGTTTTCATAAAAAACAAGTCAAAACTAAGTGAGTTTTTGCTTAGAACAAGCAAAATAATCTGTCAATGGGGTAAGCAAAATAATCTTATTTCAAATGGGAAACAAGATTATTTTTCTTACCCCATTGGCAGATTATTTTGCTTGTTTCAAACAAAAACTCACTTAATTTTGACTTTTTTTTTTTCCTGAAAACAAGACAATATTTTTTACTTGTCTAGATTTTGTGGATATTTTGGTTGAAAATTTTTTTGCAGTGTTGTGCACTACATAAGTGTATCCAGCCTACGACTTGATTCACAAAAGGCTTGCATGCATGACAACGTACAAACATGCACACAAAATGTGTGAACTGATCTCTCAAATGTGCAACACAACACATCTTGTCAGGTGTCAACGTACTGTATATGTAAAAAGATTACGCATTTAAAAGACCCTGCTCCCCCACCTTTAATTTTAACTTTAAGGGGTTTAAAACTTTAATTAACACCCCGCCCCCCATAATTCGCACCATGCTCACAAATGATTAAACAGCTTCGTGCCAGCTTTCAAAATCCAAACTGCAGAAACTGACTGCAGATTTTCTCAAAATATCAAGTACAAATTTTATTTGTTTTCTCAAGGGGGAACGAATGGTGTATTAAAAGACAAACACACAATAAAATAATACACACAGCAAAAATAAATATTTAGGGTGCAAACCCACTTTGCATTCATAGATTTTATTTTTTTTTAGACTTCTTTTAAAAAAAAGGATTTCTTAAAAAAAATAATTGAAATTAAAATACATATTGCAGGCATAGGTGACACTTTGAGCTGTTTTCATCCATTCACACGCCTCTTTTGCCTTCTGTTCATACGTGTGCAGCAGCTGCGGCCCTTGCAGACAACAACACCGACAACGACAACAAATTCCACCATGCGAGGAGCCGGTCCTATTCTGAGCAAATGCTTGCCACCAAACCTTCATCTGCAGATAAAACCATTCAGTGTTGCATATTTTGTTATAATTTATTCTGTAGATGGAATATATTGTATTTGTATCTGGTCTCTGAGTCCAGGCGAACTGAACACTGCAGGTCTGTTTGGGAATGAGTTCAGCGGAGTGTGTAAGGGATTCATCCCTCACAATCTCTCGATGTCTCTGTATTTCTTGCGTAGGATAGAGACCTGGTCTTTGAAGAGGACGGGATCCAGACGCAACTGAGAGTGAAGGAGAGGCATGAAGCCAAACCAGCTCGTGAAAGAGTTCATGCAGGACTGACGCTGTGCAAAGTGGTCTGGGTCGGCCCATCGAGACGCCTTAGAGCCCTGAGAGAGATAGAGAGAGAGGGAGAGAGAGGTCTGTGTATGGTTCACCAGGCAGATTATGAATGAAAGCAGGAACGTGTTACTGGAATTGGGCTGGAATTGGGCAGCACTTTAGAAGACACTGACAAACAGAGCGAACACAGAGTGTTCATTTCACGACTCAGAGAACAGACGACAGTTATGGCCCTTACGTTCATGAGAAACACTGTGAAAGGATGTCTAGCTGCTTGTTAAAGAAGCTTACAATGTTCTAATACAGACCTACATGCAGCCAATCCTTTGGCCAAATTCATTGCAGAATTTTAGAGAAATCGAGAAATCACAGACCAAAATTTGATCAATCTGAGATTCAAATCAGCTATTTAGTTTCTATCAGCGTCCATTAGATATGAGACACTATTGGAAATAAAGTAAGAATGTACAAGCAGAGTATTGAGGGAGGAAGAGATGGAGAAAAACAGGTGAGACAGACAGAGAGAAGGATAGCACTGCAACCTTGCTGTCAATCATTAATCTCGCCTTACCATGAAGACATTCATCAAACAGGCCAATACTGCTGAATCAGATCCACACACACTCACAGCCCTGGGGCTTTTCATCCATCACACACTGCACAGACGTTTCTGACCTCAATAGGGAATCACTCTGGACACACACTTGTCTATTTACAACCCATATACACACACAGACTCATACCTGCTGCATCATGGTCTCCTTGTACTGTTTTTTCTGAGTGACTTTGATTGGCGGGAGTTTGGTTACTGCAGAGACGAGGAAATTCATGAGGATGTCCTCACAGTTGGCCAGCTGGTCCACCATTGACAGCAAGGATGTCGGCAGGTAGTATGTGTACAGGTGATGATAATACCTGACCAAGAAAAAAGAGAATAAATAAAGATATTACTTAAAAAACAGAGGATAAGAGAAAGCAAATAAAAATAAGGACATTTTTACTGTTTCATTCTGAATGCTGGTCAGAAACTCTGTCATTAAGGGACAGTTCACCCAAAAATGAAAATGCTAACATCAATTTCTCACCCTCATGATGTTCCAAATACGACTTTCATTCATCTTTGAAACACAAATGAACAGTGTTGGGGGTAACACATTACAAGTAACATGAATTGCGTAATCTGATTACCCCTCTTAACTAACTTTGTTTCCCATTAACTGACTGACTGCTCTCCAGTCCCCATGCTGAGAGAAACAGAGAGAAAGTACAGAGACATAGTTTGTTTGTTTGCTTTTTGAATTTCATTCACTCTGAGGCTTATTTATATCACTTTTGTAATGAAAGGGCTATTACGTTTGCCAAAAATAGAACTTTTTTTTATACTAAAAACAAACAAGCAAGCCCAGGCCAGATCAGTAAGTGATAAAAAGTAATGTAGTGCATTACTTTTCATAAAAAGCAACTAATAATGCAATTAGTTCCTTTTGCAGGCAGTAATGCAATATTGTAATGCAATATTTACTCACCCTTATGTCATCCAAGATGTTCATGTCTTTCTTTCCTCAGTCGCAAAGAAATTAAGGTTTTTGAGGAAAACATTCCAGGATTTTTTTCCATATAGTGAACTTCAATGGTGGTCCAAATTGCAGTTTCAATGGCGCTTCAAAGGGCTCTACACGATCCCAGCTAAGGAATAATGGTCTTACCTAGCGAAATGATTGGTCATTTTCTAAAAGAAAAATAAATAAATGAAAAATTTATATACTTGTACATTTTGCACTAGCTGGACCTCACACATTACGTAGTCACATTGGAAAGATCACACGGGATGTAGACGGAAGTTTTGACACAGTGTTTACAAAGCGAATGTGCAATACAAGTCAAACACCCATTACAGAAAAAGGTAAAACGATGTTGGCTGATTTTGAAGTTGGAGGAAAAAATGAGGTGTGTTTTTTTGGCCTACTCTACGTTTTTAAATTGAAGTACACAGATGAAGAACTAACCACATGTGACCTGTCCAAAGTGATTATGCAATGCGTAAAAACGTGCATACGCATTGCAGAGCTAGTCCAAGATGAGCATTTGTTGTTAAAAAGTATATAAATGTATAGAAATATTTTTTTAGAAAATGACCGATCATTTCGCTAGACAAGACCCTTATTCCTTGGCTGAGATCGTGTAGAGAGCTCTTTGAAGCAATACTGAATCTGCAATTTGGAGCTTCAAACAATTGACCACAACTAAAGTCCACTATGGAGAAAAATCCTGGAATGTTTTCCCCAAAAAAAAAACGTAATTTCTTTTCGACTGAAGAAAGAATGACATGAACATCTTGGATGACATGGGGGTGAGTAAATTATCAGGAAATTTTTATTCTGGAAGTGAACTATTCCTTTATTAAAACAGATTTTTGTTCCTGATGACATGACATGATATATTGCATGTGCTTTCATCAATGTTGATGTGTGAATAAAAGCCTAAATTAAAACTATCAAGTCTCTTCAGAAGACTTGTTCAATTCATATGGATTACTTTTATGGTGCTTGAATCATATGGATTATTTTATGGCATCTTTATGAACTTTTTGAAATGTTAAAGTTTAAAGAGGACCGAAATCTCTAGTTTTCATCAAAAATATGTGCATTTGTGTTTTGAAGATGAACAAAAGTTATAGAATAATATGAGGCTATGAGGTTTTTGCATTGTACATGGGCAGGAAAAATATATCAACTTAATAGAAAGTAATTTTCGAGATAAAAGTATACACATATTTACATAATTCTTTGTCAGAATGCCCTAGAAACCACACAGCAATACATCAACAACCCTTCTAGCATCATAGCAGTGAGCATTAATTGAGCAAGCACCCTTTAGCATCCTATAGCATTATTCACTTACAGAGATAATCCACCCAAAAATAAATCCCCTACTCACCCTTGTGTTGCTCCAAAACTGAATGCATTTCTTTGTTCTGCTGATCACAAAATAAATTATTTTGAAGAATGTTGATAACCAGAGAGTCTTGGTTCCCATTGACTTCCATTGTATTTATTTACTTATTTATTTATACTATGGAAGTGTCAGGATCTCTACTGTGCCAGAGGCAAGGAGCACAGAGACATAGGAGAATTCAGGATAACAGTCTTTAATAGTCCAATACAAGGGTGGCGAATGTCAGTCCTGGAGAGCTGCAGCCCCACAGAGTTTTGCTTCAACCCTAATCAAACACAACTGAACAAGCTAATCAAAGTCTGAATGGTTACTAGGAAGCTACAGGCAGGTGAGATTTTATTAGGGTTGGAGATGAACTTTGCAGGGCTGTGGCTCTCCAGGACTAGAGTTCACCACCCCTGGTCCAAAACAAGGGTAACACAAGGCAGGCAGGAGACACACGTACCACATGAAGGTAGAGGTAACACCGGACAAAGGAAAC
Source organism: Cirrhinus mrigala (assembly GCA_036247105.1). Lineage (NCBI taxonomy): Eukaryota > Metazoa > Chordata > Actinopteri > Cypriniformes > Cyprinidae > Cirrhinus > Cirrhinus mrigala. Next base: position 6,359,920 of record CM070026.1, read on the forward strand.
ACGGGGCAGACACACAATAAGAACTCAAGACACACAGACAGTCCAGATATAGCGTGATATATCATCCTTGTGCGGTAGGAACAACAGAGGAAGGGATAGGTGGGAACTTGGGAGGAGGCCCGGTAGGAGGACGGACACCTGGGAGGGGGCCAGCAGAGAGAGTCCATTGTGGAGACAACGGAGGGAGGAGCCAGGGAAGAGAAAGGAGGAGCCAGGGCGGAAAAGATGTAGACAGGAGAGGTTTGAAGCAGGCGGAGCCAGGTGGGACCCAGGCCACAGCCGTAAAAGGCGACCCATGGTGGAGCCAACGGAGGAAGGAGACATGGACAAAGGACCGACAATGGCGGAGCAGGTGGTGGAGGAGTCAGAGGCTGAGAGCTGATGAGCTAGGGCAACGAGGAGGACCGCAGTGAAACTGGTGGCTTAAGCCTCCGGGGTGGAAGAGTGGACTCGGAAGGCCATGTTAGAGCTGGAGCGATAGAGGACCAAGGTGGAGCCGAAGGGAAGGAGGAGCCTGACGGAGCTGGAGGGACGGAGGGACGAGGCACAGCCGGAGGAGTGGAGCCCCTAGGCAATGGATGGTCGACGACAGACCAAGGCGTAGCCGGAGGGTCGAGGGAGACCGGCGGAGCCAGTGGACTGCCAGGCCACGGAGGAGAGGAGGGAGCTAGGAGCCAATTTTTGAGCCACTTGGTCGACGGGCCGAGGCAGAGACAGGGGATCCTCCAGCCACAACCCCAATGAAGACTGGCAGACCCGCGGTGATAATGGGCTGAGGGTGAGCAGAGGGGCTGCCAGATGAAAATGGGGGAGGGGGTGGAGGCAGGAGTGGGCGGGTACATGGGCATTTGTAAGTCTCCAGGCTCGTAGGGCTGCACTCCAGAATAAAAGCCCTCCCTGGGCCCTATCTGGGCTGGACGTGGAAATAGGGGAACAGACTGACAGAGGGCTCTGACGTTCCAAATCCACAATTAACTTACCCTTCAGTCATGGTGCAGTGGGCAGAGATCCTCTCCACAATCTTACTGTACACAGCTTTTTTCCCCTCATGGCAGGCGTTGTAAAAGGCACGCACCTGGTCTGACCTCACTAGCAATTTCGGCTCTATGGTGATCCTCTGCTCTTTCGCTCCATTTGGTAATGCCTTGACGGTCGCGGCGGGCTCAGGCTCTCCGTCATTGGTGGGCTCAGGCTTGGGCTCCGCACAGTGGGGAGATGGTGGGCTGGGCTCTGGGTCTGGATGTGCTCTAGATCGGGGATAGATGCTCTACCGACACCACCGGACTGAGCTGGAGGGAAGCTATCATCCGGTGGTGTCTGGGAGGTTGACGGGGCGGTGGTAATTTCCTCCGATCCAGAACAGTCAGTTCAATGCAGCGTCATACAACGCCGTTAAAATGGCGAGCTGGCTGAACTCAGCCACATACTCCAAGAGGGGAAGGTCCTTACGGGCTAGGGAGGTGAACAATGAGGTAAGGGGATCCATGAGGGAAAACAGAAAACAAAACACAGAAATAAAACGGAGGATAAACACAAAACTAAACTTTCTTTTTTTTGTTGTCAATCCAGTGCTCTGTCAGGATCTCTACTATGTCGGAGGCAAGGAGCACAGAGACATAGGAGAATTCAGGATAACAGTCTTTAATGGTCTAAAACATGGGTAACACAAGGCAGGCAGGAGACACACGTAGCACATGAAGACAGATGTAACACGGGGCAGACACACAATAAGTACACAACTAAACGAGGGTAATAAACAGGACACACCTGAACCAAATGACTAATCAACGAGAGGGAGAAACTGGGTCATGTAGAACACATGGGGAGAAAAACACACACAGACAGTCCAGAGGCTTGACAGGAAGTCAATGAGAATCAAAATAGTTTGGCTGCTAACAATTTTCAAAATAGCTTCTTTTTTATTCTATAGAAGGAAGAAATAGATACAGATTTGGAACAACATGAGGTTAAGTAAATTAGTACAAAATCTTAATTTTTGGCCAGATTATTCTTTTAATGATCTATTAATTATTGCACATTTTTCCATATATTCTTTTAGGACAATCTTCAGAGACAACTTAAGTGAGTGCTCCATTCAGAGCAACCTATGAGTAATAAGATGTTCCTCTGGGTGAGACTCGAGAGTATAGTCATGATATCCTACACAGACAGAGAAGCCACCCTGCTGTGAGAACCTCAAAAAGACAGATGTTTTAATTTCTGTGAGTGACATCTACTCTCTCTCTCACCGTCCTTATTAAACTGAATCTCCTTTCCTGCCTGCAGATGTCTTTTCTGTTATTCTCTTTCCTTCCCTCTCTCTTTTTTTCTCTCTCTCTTTGAGGGACAGCCGTCAGAGCGTTCCTCTCAGCCCTGCAGGTGGCTTATCTCTCTTCACACGTTTATTTATGTCTTTTTCTCCTGCACACTTTAAGCTGGGGTCACTTTGCAGGTGGCGTGTCAGCTCGCTGACCAGTAGCAAAGCGGTTAATCTGTGTGTCGGGTGTGTGATGTGTCAGTCTGAAGGTCTGTGTGTGTGTGTGTGTGTGTGTGGCTCTGTTGTGAGTGATGAGTTCAGAGACCTTCAGCTAAAACAAACTGTGAACTCCATCTCACCTGTGCCATTTATCGTTAAAATATGGCTAGTGAAGCTGTCAGACTGAACATTTATTACCTGCTTTAATATCAGCCTGTCTCTGAGCGATCTCTATCGCAGCAGGTCGCACATTCGGCTTTTACAACACCTGACACTGACCTCATACCAGCCTCTTGTCCAAATTCTGTGAGAGCCGCAAAAACCTGTGACTGAAGATTCAACAAGCTGTGCATCCCTGCTGTGCTGTTGCTAGGGTGTTATGGATGGTTACTACAGTGTTTCTATGTAGTTGCTAAATTGTTCTGAGTGTGGCTGTTGCTGGGATGTTGTGGATGGTGTTCAGGGTGTTTCGGTGGTCGCTAAGGTGTTTTAATGCACTGCTGTTGTTAGGGTGATGTGGATGGTGTTTAGGGTGTTTCGGTGGTTGCTATGCTGTTGCTAGAGTGTTGAGGATAGTGTTTCTGTGGTTGCTAAGGTGCTTTGTTGTATAGTTTTGCTGTTATTAGAGTGTTGTGGATTGTGTCCAGGGTGTTTCTATGTGGTTGCTATGCTGTTGCTAGGATGTTGAGGATGGTGTTTATGTGGTTGCTAAGGTGCTATGTTTTATAGTTTTGCTGTTTCTAGGGTGTTGTGGATGGTGTCCAGGATGTTTCTGTGTGGTTGCTATGCTGTTGCTAGGATGTTGCGGATGGTACCCATGGTGCTTCTGTTGTTGCTAAGGTTGTCTAGGTTTTTAGGAGTGTTACTGTTGCTGAGGTGTTGTGGATTGTGTCCAGGGTGTTTCTATGTGGTTGCTATGCTGTTGCTAGGATGTTGTGGATGTTGCCCATGGTGTTTCTGTTGTTGTTAAGGTTGTCTAGGTTTTTAAGAGTGTAGCTGTTGCTGAGATGTTGTGGATTGTGTCCAAGTGGTATGTGATTGCTATGCTGATGCGGATGGTGTTGCTAAGGCGCACTGAGTGTTTGACAGCATTGCTGTTGTTAGGGTGTTGTGGATGGTGCCCAGTGTATTTCTATGTGGTTGATAGGGTGTTGCGGATGGTGTTCAGGGTGTTTCTGTGGTTGCTAAGGTGGCCTAGATTTTTAAGAGTGTTGGTGTTGCCATGGTGTTGTGGATTGTGTCCAGGGTGTTTCTATGTGGTTGTTATGCTGTTGCTAGGATGTTGTGGATGGTGCTCAGGCTGTTTCTCTGGTTGATAAGGTACTCTGAGTGTTTTAGAGTATTGCTTTTACTAGAGTACTATGGATGGTCTTTAGGATGTTTCTATGGTTGCTAAGGTGTTGCTAAGGTGTTTTAATGTATTGCTGTTGCTAGGGTGTTGTGTATGGTGTTCAGGGTGTTTTTTTTTGTGGTTGCATAAGTACGCTGAATGTTTAAGAGCAACATTTTTACTGGTGTGTTGTCCAGGGTGTTACTATGTGGCTGCTATGCTGTTGCTATGTTGTTGTGGATGGTGTCCGGTGTGTTTAATTGTGGTTGCTAAGGTGCTTTGAGTGTTTTTGGAATGTTATTAGGGTTCTCTGAATTGTGTCCATTGTGTTTTTGTGTGTTCTTTTGTTTTGGATGTCTTTCTATTTTCTTCAAACATTCAAACATTTTCTTTCAAACATTCTTCCAAACAATGTTAACTCTAGGATGCTGGTTAAAGTGTAACATAACTAACATATAAGGTTCTCACATTTTAACTGCCAGCAAACTTGCTAGATTTTATCATGGTGATGAGTCATACAATCTTAATATAATAAAAACTGAATGAGTTTTAAATCTTTAAAATGTTTAATAAATGGCATTTCATGTAATCATCTAGTTTAAAACCCATTCTTTACTTTTGCTGAACAGCTGAGCAAGTATTTTTTTTATGAAACACTGTTTAACTAATTTTGCATAATTATAATCTAGGTACAACATACTGCAGCTTTTGCTGTACATACATATTCTTTACAGATATAAGAATTTATACCATATTCTGTAGTCTAGTGGTTCTCAGCCAGGGGGCAGGGGCCCACTGGGGGGTTTAGAAAGCCTCCAAGGGGCCCACTGGATGACTCAAAATGAATAAAACTGTGGTTCTCAATCTTTTTGACTCATTGTCCAGAACTATATTTAAAGACACACTAAAATAAGGTAATATTTCCTATGCCATTGCTGCTGTAATTATGACAAAGCTATTGTGTACCAACTTTTTATGAGCAGAAACTGGGAGTATTGTCACAGATACTTGCTTCTTATACCAAAGGTTCATGTAAGTATGAAGAAAAATCTAACGTTTACCCCGATGTCCCTAAAGGCTAGAATTAAGAGCCAATATGTTTTCATGATGAAAGATGAATTCACATCGAGATCACTAGAGAGAGAAAACTGAGAAATGTTTATGTGCTAGATTTTAGAGAAAATATTTTACTCAGTCTAGCTTTATGTGGAGCTTGAAGATTCTTGATGTATCATTTGTATTTCAGAGTTATATTTAACAAGCAACAAAAACAAATCAGTCGCTTCTACAGGGAAATCAGGGTACTGTATTAAAGTCTTTTGTGATATCTTCAGAGGGACTTTGGTTCACGACTCTGCATGATGTTCCAGCTATAAAAAATGTTATAGAATCATATTTCACATGTGAACATGTAGCATGTTCAGAGACATGTTAATGTCGTGCGTGACTGTTTAGATATTTTTCCTTCTACACAACTCACTGAGGATTGAGGTGTTATGATAACAATTGTAAAGGAAGAGGAATATAGTAAGAGAATGTATTAACACTTATCTCCATGGTCAAGTCCATTAATTTGCTGACATATCTTGTCATTATTCATTTGAAATTTGATTTAAAAAAGGACACAGTTTTACAGGTTTGAAAAATGTTCATATATATTTTTAATAATAGAAGCATACAGAGTGAGGTTTATTAAGCTCCGAAAAGAACAGAAAAAAAGTTTTTTTTTTTTTTTGAAAACAGACTTAGTCTAAGAATAGTTCACACAAATACTATTTGAGTTAGTTTCTTCCTTAAAACAGATTTGCTCACTAAAGGATCCTCTGCAGTGAATGAATGGGTGCCATCAGAATTAGAGTCCAAACAGCTTCTAGAAACATCACAATAATCCACAAGTAATTGCATGACTCCTGTCCATCAGTTAACTTCTTATGAAATGGAAAGCTGTGTGTTTGTAAGAAACAAATACAAAAAGCCATTGTTAAAGCAATTTTAACCATCACTTCTGGGCAAAATATCAGTCCCTAATCCGCTTCCTGCAGTCAAAAATGTTGATGTGAGATGACAACTCCATGCCCTGTTGTCCTCACACAACAAAATCCACCAATATATTTGTTTAGAATTTTTTTGGACAGTTTTTCTTGTAAACGCTGGTTCATCTGTGTATATTTCTCTCCTGATTCAGACGAGATAAGTGATTTAATGCTACATTTCACCAAATTTCTTCCAGTGAAGGAAAACAATACTTTGATGGCCTGACAGTGAGTATTTTCAATACATTTGAATTTTTGGGTGAACCATTTCTTTAGTCATTATTCACTAAAAATTCTTCATCGTACCTCTCAAATGTCATTTGCACTGCATATTCAGTCTATCACAAGACAAGCATTAGTGTTTAGGGTCAGACATGACTCTATGGATCTTCCCCAACTGAATATGCAGAAGTTAGTGTTATTTTTTGGTTATTGTGTATGTAATGCCCTGTGAAGAAGCTAAGCAAGTAAGCAGATTAAAATAAGCAAAGGATTTTGCTTATTTTTGTAAAGGATTAGTAAACTCAGCTAATCAGGTTGTATTAGCTATGGCAAACTGACTACGGATATTTTCAGAAGACACACACTCTAATCCACAACTGTTCCTGAGTCTCTGAAACAATTAGAACAAATGAAGTTCTTTGCAAAAAGTTTTATACATTTCTTTCTGCCTTTCTTTCATTCCTTCCTCTCTTGCTGTTTTTATGGAAACCACGAACTGCAAGGTGAGAAGATTTGTACATTTATATTAACAAGTTCAGTAAAACTACACTTTCTTACTATTTTTGTTTAAGAAAAATTATATCATTATCGTGAGTCTCATTTATTTCCAATGGAGAGTTTTATAGGAACTGCATGGAGTTCCAGCCGTAAAAATAGTGCGAATTTTCCGATCTGAATTAAGCTTTTAAACACTATTTCTGTAAACTGGGCAGTTAGGTATAACTATGCACAAAATAATTATTTTATAAGTCATTACATAACTATTTACGTCGCTTAGCTCTAGAAAACCTACTATGCTTTTCTTTCAGACATATTGGCAATCATTTGTTTTGTGTGGATATATTCATACATTCATTATTCATGGATTTTACCATGAATAAGCAGAAGGCATATTCTGTATTGTCTGATCACAAATATTACCAACCAGTGATCATGGTTGATGTTAAAAATTATTAACTGCTATGTAATATGCTTTCTGATTTCAGAATATGGAGTACACTGGTCACATTTGTCAAGTCAACCAGTTATGTAGAACTAGCTCTTAAAAAAGAAACACTGGAATAATTAAAGGTCTACATTTTTTTTTTCTGTTGGTAGACATTGATGTTATCTTGTCAGTGAATATGGGTGAGTGTATATGTGTTTGGTTTATATGTGCAGTTTTGATGAAGAAAGGGGAAAAAAAAAAATCAATCTATAACAATTAAACTACTGATATTCTGCCACCCTGTTGCTAGGTATAGAATTTAATGCTAATTGTTAGCTGGCAAACTACTTTGTATGTGTTTTGTTGGAAAAAAGGAAGCATTGGCAGAATACAACAGAAAAAAACAAAACAAAAAATGAATTGTATTGTGTTGTCTGGAGATTACCTGTGGTAGAACGCAGCTCCTGTGAGCACCATGGAGTATTCATTGGTCCATTTAGAGGTATAACCCCACCTCCCTTTCCCACTGTCCCAGTAATGGCTGCGTGCTGGGTAGCCTACGATCCGATCTGGAAAACTCTGCCAAACGATGAAGGCAAAATCCACCTGCAAACCCAGAGAAAACAGAAGTGCACAATTTTGATTGCATGGCTATTTCAGAAGGTGAGTAAATAAAGACAGATTCTTAACTATTCCTTTACGAACAAAGACATTATGTTCACTTTCATTATATCTTCAAACTTCAGATAAAACCTAAATGAACACACTGCTTAAGAAACTCATCAGAAGAGATTAAAGAACTAGAATTAACAAAAGCAACACTAGCTCTTTTGATAGTCTCTTAAAAGAACTGACATGGGCTCACTTTCAGTGAGATAAATTATCAAAGGAGCCAATGAGAGCTAAAAGAGAACAAGCCTTTTCTAACTCAGCTCTTTATTTAGCCTTGGATTTTCTAATGCCTTCAGACATGCTTCAGCATCAACACAACTGACTTGTCTGCATGCAGGGGATGAGAGCAGTTCTTGCTCTGTCAAAGTCAGCGTGCACACACATTAAAAAATGAACCTTCAAATCAGAGGAAAAGGTTGCAAACGTCCCCCTTAATGTTACAATAGATTAATCGCTGCGTTAGCAGCGGTCTCGGAGCCAGATTTATGACATCATGCAAATAACGTGGCCTTAAGGAATTACAGCTTTAAGGCGCATCGTTGCAGCAATGCATTGTGGGTAACACACTGAAATTTGCTCCATTCGTTATGTGTACCGGACCTTGATTATGGATCTGAGTGAGTGGGAAAGATGAATGGCATCTGGAGTCACGACTGCTTGGTCTGAGATGAACAGAACTCACAAATGGCTCACAAATGAGTTTAACTAATTGTCTAGCTCTCTTATTTCCGAAGGTCATAAATTGCAAAATTAAAGTGTGTCCCTGAAATTTTTGGTGACATGTCTCATTCTAAAAAGGTTCATTGTCAATAATGCACTCACACAGAAGTCACTTTTAAACCGAGTAGTTTTATGTGTAGTTAAACTAGTTTTGTAAGGAAGTGACATATTTTGTCCATTTATGTGGGGGCTTCAGTCTCTTGGTTGTTGATTGGTTGGTAGTCTCGCGTAGCCAGACCTTCAGACTGATGGCAGAAGGTCTAGGAACCTTGACCATTTTGAATGGCCAAGGACCGCCCAAGAAAGCATAGGTTTGACAGATAAAACAACCAATCATGTTTCACTGGGTGTGGAAATGTGCCCACAAAAACAGACCAGTGTGTACAACTCTTGGTCGTATTTTAGAGTCTGTGCCGCAAACTTTACATATTTCACATACTTTTGAAAATCCAGTGTTTAGTTGATCCTGATAAGTGCACATTGTCATAGTTGTAAACACGATGGCTTTCTTCTGCTATGAAGTGGTTTGGCATCACAGCATCTTTGTTTCCAGGTGGAACATTAAAGAACATGGCAACCACGTCTCCCGAAAATCCTGTATAATTCAACCAGTCCGATGACGAATTCGAAACTCCTGAAGTGTTTCCAATTTTGTGTATCATATGGATCAGACATTCAGCCAGTGGTCTGTGGGTGTGATGCCTGAGACTAATTGGATGGAGGCAGATCAGAATGCAAATTAATTAATTGCAGTTAACTGTAAGAAAGAGGCAGAATTTAAAGCCCAAAGTACTGTTTGTTTTTTGCACATTCCGTTGGATAGCCTGCGCCAACTCAGGCGCTTGACAAATGCTCACTAGAAAGATTCATCAGTGTCTGTGCTTTCTCTCTCCCGAAGATATGATAGCTTAATTAGTGCAAAAAATAAAAAATAAAAAAAAGAAGGTTTGCATGTGTTCGTATACTCTAAAAAAAAAAAAAAAAATGCTGGGTTATTATTATTTTTTTTTTAATTGCTGGGTTTAGCTTGTTGTGTTATTTAATTGGGTTATTATTAATATTTTGACCCAGGTGCTGGGTTCAACTTGTTGGGTCATTTTATTGGGTTATTTTCAATGTTTTTTACCCAGGTGCTGGGTAGTTTTTCTATAGCTATGTTGCTGGGTCATTTTTAATGCTGGATTATTTTTTGTCTACCCTGGGTGGAGCCTGTCTCTGATGACACAAACCAGCTGCTGAGTTACAGTCAGTCAAGAGCACTGGCTTTTTGAGTCCTCTACAGGAGAGAGCGGTTCTTGGTGCTGCCAATTTGCACTTCAGTGAAATAAAGGTTTGTATACATTTTATTTAATTTATAAAGTCTTCACTGGTCTGTAAATTGTATTATTTTACACAACGCAACATAAGGACGAGATGTCAGTTAGTTGTTTCGCAGGATGGAAATGCCTTTTGCCTTGCATAAAATAAATGAATTTTATTCATTATTGTACTTAGTTTAATCTTAAAATATGTTCTCTAATGTCAGTACTGTTTGTTTATGGGCAGTTTTTGGACTCAGTCATGGCATCTTTCACCTACGAGTGAAACACGAGGTTGGAAGTGTTACATTTTTTATGTCTAAAATGCTTGTTTAACGAGTTTAAATGTATGTAATATTGTAAACTATGCTGTATTCACCCAAATAAATTCAATTTGTCTTGTATTTTGTCCATGTGTTCTTGATTAATAATAAATATTTATCTTTTGATTATTGCTGTTGCCTCTGTGTGTGTTTTTATAAGTTCCAGTCCATTTTAAAACAGCAGTATAATAGTTTTAAACAATAGTTGACTTAAATAAAATAACCCAGCATGTTTGGTAAAAACATTTAATCCAACCAGCTGGGTCAAAATAACCCAGGATGTGTTCTGTCCAATATTTTCCCAGTCCTGGGTTGCCAAATAACCCAAGTTGGGTTGTTTTTAACCCAGCATTTTTAGAGTGTACTACGCAGATTACAAAATTTTTGTCACACACTCAGTGTAGGCGTAAAAACCAAAGTATACTTTGGGCTTAAACAGACTAACTGAGGGGCATTATCCTAGTCACTTGGCATTCAAAAAAAAAAAAAAAAAAAAAAAGGGGGCAAAGATGGCAGAATTGCATTGTGGGGATCATGCACCAGCCAAGCAACTGCCATTGAGATGAATGGGAATGCTATCCTCTTTGACAAGCACACATTCATAGGGTCAGATGTGCAATAAAGATAAATGGGAAAACAAATACACAAGATAGATGAAGACACAAATTCACCTGCATAAATATGCACAAACACTAGATTAATGCTGTAATTTATATTACTCTGTCATTGTACTATAACAATTATTACCCTTTCTGGTCAATTCTTCAGGCCATTAACTGCAGCACAGACATCATAACCCATGGGCTCCGCTGTGCCGCTGTTATGCCGCACATGTGCCTACAGTCTAATGATGCTTGGCGCACAAAAAAAAACTCAACCCCTATATTACATTTCCCATTTTAATAAGCCAGTTAATGAGTCGAAACAATGCAATTATCAATTCTGTGGAGCCATAGCGCCGCACAGCCTTAAAAAAATGGAAACAATTGCTAAATATGCCATATTCTCACATTCTCAGCACTTTTCAATTAAAACCCTCTCAAATGCTTAAAGGGCAATTACTAGGGCAGATTACTGTGCAAAGCGAGCAGAAGCTTCCCTCCAAATGTTGCTGGATTTGTTTAAAGCCATAGAGCTTCCCCACTGAAACTGAGACTCATTAAACTTTTGTAATACGGGTTCTGTAATCTTGTAGCGCTATAAAAGTTAAGTGGATATTCTGGCCAGGCAGAGGTAAAGATGTACTGGGTGCAGTTAATAAAACATCAGTATGATGAATTATGAATAGCAGGTTTCAAACGCACACTGAGCTTTGCCATACGTAATGAACTTGAGAAATTAGAAGCTTTCCAGCTATCTGATCGGACACATTCTCACCAAATGTGACACTTGAAATATTATTCTGAAGTAGATTATAACTTACAATATACATTGTAGTACAGCCTGTGCATTTTAAAATTGCTAGTAAATTTCACAAACAATTACAAGAAATGTCAAGTAACATTGATTTAAACACTATACTTTGAAGTGGAGAGAGATCCGTCTTTTGGATTTAATTTGTTTTGCTAACTTCTACTGCTGAATGGTGCAGCTTTTCAAAACTTGCACCATCAAAGAGGATCAACAAACTCTTTCAAGATCCGACTGCAATGGAGATAACAGTACATTCCATAACCAGATTAATTCCCACATTGTTTTTTCCTCCAACCCCTGCCAGGAATTGACAAACAAGCTTCATGTTCCCATAGACCCTGCCAGGAAAGCTGCCGAAAATGCGTTTCTTTTGTTTTTAACAAACCCTGCAAACTGTTGGAGAATCACATTGCCAACAAATCCTTCCTGGCCCTTGGATCATCTCTGCCTTAATCAAACTTAGACCTATGACACCCTAATCATCAAAGCACCCTGTTTGTTTTGAGAATAAATAAATCCCAGAATTCTTCACATTGCCTGAAACATCTTTGCCAGATGGTGCAGCCATGTTTTGTGAATTGGCACTGCAGCCACTTAGATTTGCATATCACAGCTCGAGGAATGATAGTTGTTAACTACACATTTATAATCCTTTTAAATAATAATTACTCCAGATTTGGCCAATTTGCTGGGAAACTGGAATCTCATTCAGGCACTTAAAGCATTAACTATTCATCTAAAATCCTAAGGATGTAGCTCACTCAACTTTTAAGATGTGTGTTCCTTTCTGTCATGTCATTGTTCTCATCAAGCTTACTACGGAAAGAATAAAAAAGTACTTCCAAGGTCAATGGAAAAAGAGGCTGTATATGAACAAATGAATAAAAGGTGCAATGTATTTAGTGCAATCATTTGTGTCCTGAGTTGCTTTTGATACCATTATACCATAGGTCTAAATTAAAAACATAAATGAAATCCCTCTTATAAGCCAGTGTGTAGGAATAAACTGAAGCAAATAGTCAAACAAAAATATACGAATCCCACACATCGCTATAGCTATATACAAATCATATTTTCCTGCAATGTTTCAGGCATGCAACCTTTATTAGGCATTGTTTTCAAGCAGATAAACACACCCAAATTTAAAATACAAAGCAGCCAATGAGAGCATAACTACAATTAATAATAGCCAATAATGCACCAGGAGCAAAAAGTGACAGAAGTTCAGAATTTAACTTTTTTTTTTTTTTTTTGGAAAATGATGTAGGCTGCTTTCCACCAGGATCAGTATAGGGATACCAACATCTTTTTATGAATTTGGACGTCCGATTAGAGACGTTCTCTTTCCTTGTCTCTCCATTTCTTTCTCTTTGTCTAGCACATATTTTTGTCTGATTAAATTATACAGCTGAGAGCAATTAAAATGAGACCAGCAGGCTGCTGATGCTGCAGTGTGCAAATATCATCTCTTCTCTCAGGGAAAGTGAAGACAGAGAATTGACATTAACAAAGTGCAGAACAAACACAAAATAAGCCAGAAATGGACAATACATGCAGCATCACAAATACCACTGAATACAAGAGACAAAATAATGAGGTGAAAAAGGACAGGACAAAGGAACCAGAAGACTGGGAGAGTGAAAGTTTATTTGCGAGTGAGAACAAGACCAGTGAAGTATTGCTATATTAGCAGAGCAAATGTGCTAAAATCAAACTCAGTTGAAATTAGTTCTGTGTTTTCTTTCATCTCATTTCATATAACATTTCTTATAATGAGTGAATGTGTGATCTCTCACCTCATTGGTGGACAGAACCGAATCCTCGTCTAGGCTGAGAACTGCATCAGTTTTGATAGCTTGATGAGGGAAAAAACGGCCACTCATCGTCTGAAGAAAAACAGGAAATAACATTGGTGATTGACTTATGTTAAGCACAGATTCTGGTTGAAATTAGTTAATTTGCACATTTAATTTGGGATTTGCATTTTTTTTAACATTCTGAAATAACAATGCATGTATTAATGAAACTTTACTTTGACACATCCTTGTCAATCACCGCCTACGCCAGTGACATCTGTTTGTGTCTTATCTGTTCATCAAGTGAAAGTCACACTAGTTGAACATCTGCCAAAGTACACTATGCTAATTTACACCTTGTGCTGAAACTTTTATGCCATTTGAGTTTATCGATCATCCACTTTAATGGTGGATTGCTGAATAGTGTAGTGTGGTGTTGCTGAATTGCGTACATGTACTGCATATGTATTTGTGTCTGTATACCAGTGTCAATTCAAGTGTTTGTAGTCTCTCAGGGTGCAAATGCCAATTCAGTAAGCCATTTGGCCCAAGAAATTACTATTTTATGGAAGACTGCATATTTACAATATACACTATATAGCTTACTGTCATACCCATAGACTATTGACTGTCCTGTCCATTTGATGCGATTTCCAGGAGTCAGGGACACAGGTTTTTATGTGGCGAGAAACAAGGTGTTGTTGCAAGGCACAAACTAGGGTAACACTTTACAATATGTGTGCACACATATGCATTAATTCATGCTTAATTAGTGCATAGATAATCACAAGTTAATGTATAATTCATGAAGAACTAAGCCATTTATTAATGATTATTACATCAGCGACTAATGAACATTCTATATGATTCATAAATTAGGTAATCAGTAAATTGTTATTAGTTAAATGTGTCAAAATATATTAATTCCCTAATAACATATTTTATTAGCTAATGATGTAAATTCATATATTAATTTCCACAGTGGTCAAAGCTCTTTATTTCAACTTCCAGTTGTCTGCTTTAATTACTCATTAGCTAATGATTTGCATACGTATCATTATGTTATGACTTTACTTGTTGAGGCATATGACTAACTAACTAATTCTAAATCCATAACCACAATGATGTTACTTAACAATTAGTTAATAGTTCTGTGCCTCAACAAGTAAAGTCATAATATAATGATATCTTTGCAAATCATTAGCTAATGATGAATTAAAGCAGACAACTGAAAGTTGAAATGCATGGATTCAACCCATTGTGGTAATTAACACATGAATTTACACTATTAGTTAATAAAATAAGCTATTAGGGAACTAATACATTATGACACATTTAACTAATAACAATTTATTGATTACTTAATCTATGAATCATATAGAATTTGTTGCAGTAATTATTAATAAATGGTTTAGTTCTTTAGTTTAGTTATATTAACTCATGATTATCTCTGCATTAGTTAAGCATGCCAGGGCTCAACGATAAGGATTTTTCTGCTGGCCGGTTGGGCCAGTGGTTCAAATTTTTATGCCACAAAGAAATAAAATAGTTGCTGTTATCATTGTTTTTGGCTCATGTTATCTTTTATTTTAACAAAATAGCTTATATGACACCAACGTTTTACATACCAACTAAGCAAAACCTACTAGCCTAACAAATATAAAGTTCAAACATTATTTGTTTGTTCAAAAATTCTTTTATTATCATTAATATTTTATTATAAATGAAAAGATGTTTAGGGAAAAACAGTAGACAGACTGAAATAACGCAAACTCTGTCTCTGCCAGCAGGTGGCGCTTATGGAATAGCAGTAATATTACATTTCCCTGGTTACCACTGTAAACAAAGCAGTGCCATGCTTATGAACGCTAGATAAATGCATTATACAGAGGCAAATGGAAAGAAAACGGCATGTAAACTTTTCTTAAAATAGTCAGTTCCCCTCAGAGACACATTCATATAAACACCCGTTTCAATATTTCCAATATTTCGTGCATTGTAAACTGTGATCTTGCTCTGCCTGCTACAGTATTTTTTCCTCTGTGCGTTCATCTTCAGCGTCTCTGGCCTCTGTTAACAGATGTTTAAAGAGTTGGTAATATTTTCACACACCACATTTTGAAAAATGATTGCATGCAGTTCGTGGTTGAAATATGTCCAGTCGATTGGTGCATCTGTACTTCACTGTATAAATCAAATATAATTTAATCATTGTTAAAGCTACAAGGTTAATCGTCAAGACGAGTATTTTGACATACTTTTGTATGCTATTCGTCCGTCAGAGACACATCTCTCTGTGATCGCTTGAAATTTTAAATTAACAAGGCTTAAAAACACATGCAAATGGTAAACTTTCATGACGACGCAGCAGTGGCCCGATCGGGCCAGAGACCGATTCGTCAACTGTCCCGAGCGTCTTTCACGCTGGCCCCGGGCCATCGGGCACTCCTTATGGTCGAGCCCTGCATATATTAATGCATATTTGTGCACCTTTATTGTAAAGTGTTACAATACTAGTTACAAACTAGTTTGTGAATTTGCCAGTGAATAAAATCTTAATTTTTAGAGTTTTGTTTGAGGCAAATAAACAATATGTACACTACTACAGCACAACTGTAAATTCTGTTAATGTTTTTAGAGTAACGTCAATAAAATAATCAGTACTCATTGAATGGATATTCTGACTACAAAGTCAACACACATTTCTATACTCCTTTTTTTCCCAAACCCTGATAGCACACATACATCACAGAGACGTCTATGTGAAATCTGCATTTACATCTGGAAGACATATTTTTTAGTGTTTGCTCATCTGCAATACGTCTATAGGACATTTCCTATCAGATGTCAAATAGATGTCTATTAGATGCTTTTAAGATGTTTATGATTTAGAATGTATGTAAAACTGACATCTTGCATACATCTGTCAGATGTTCGTACACAGCAGATGCTTACCAGATCAAGTGATCTTTAACAGACATCTTAACAGACAGCAGACGTACATGTGCGATCTGGGAAGGTCATCCAACAGTTCCCAATTGCAACCTGTTCTTGTTGACGTCTGCCTAATTTATTGTAATATATCGTAGAGTTTGTTTTGAATGTAACAGCCTTTGACATCAACTATATAAGATCAGATTGACCTGCTTCCCATTTTTGAGATCTAATTGAATGACTGTTTGCCAGGCAGTCAAAAGTACTGAGAACAGGTTATCCCAGCAAAAGGGACGTCAGCAGGGCATTGGATTTGGTCTTAAAATATCTTACAGATTTTCTCTGAAGGTCCTGTTTATACTGCCAAGCCGTTGAGAGGTTGACTGGCCACAGAACACTGTCGTAGCAAGACATGTTTAGCGAACAGTGTGACTTTGTGATATCAGTGATAGAGAGAAGGGGGGCTGTGTTCACCCATCATTCCCTCTGTGATTAGCCATTCATCACTGCCACAGCACTCCAGAGAGATGATGACATAACATGTTGTAAAAAGTCTCCTTCCACAGATAAAAAACTGACAAATGATGTCTAGAAATGTTAGATTCTGTCAACAAATGTTAGATTGTGCCAGCATATGCCAAAATGTTAGATCAAATCTGTACACCAGGAATACGGGATTCAGTCTTTTTATCAGATCCCTTCAGAGGATATCTGTTTTGTCTAGCATCCAAAACCAGTCAGCAGAATTTTGTCTGAAAACGAGCTGACAGTAAGTTTTGTAAAATTCTATCATCATTTACTTGCCCTCATGTTACTTTCTAACCTGTATGACTTTCTTTTTTCTTGTGGAACACAAATAGAGATATTTTTGACTAACGTACACAGAAAAAAAAAAATCCAATGTTTTCAGTGGCCAATTTTTTATTATATCTTGTAAATATAACCAAATTTGGATTTTTATGGCTCTCTTTGTGGACTTAACAACTTGAACTCTTCTTGGAAGGGTTTCCACAATATTTTGAAGCATTTCTGTGGAATTTTTTTGCCCAATTATCCAGCACAGCATTTGTGAGGTCAAGCACTGATGTTGGATGAGAAGGCCTGACTTGCAGTCTTTGTTCCAGTTCATCCCAAAGGTGTTCGATGGGGTTGAGGTCAGAGCTCTGTGTGGGCCAGTCAAATTCTTCCACACTGAACTCATCCAACTCATCTTTATGGACCTTGGTTTGTGCTTTGTGCACTGGAACACAGTTACGCTGGAATAGAAAAGGGCCTTTTCCGAACTGTTCTCACAATATTGGAAGCACAGCACTGTACAAAATGTTTTGACAAGCTGAAGGCATTAAGATTGGAATTAAAGACCTATCCCAGTCCCTGAAACAACCCCATACCATTATCCCTTCTCATCCAAACTTTACAGTTGGCACAATGCAGTCAAGCAGGTAACATTCTCCTGGCATCTGCCAAACCCACACTCGACCATCAGACCAAATGGAGAAGTGTGATTCGTCACTCCACAGAACGGTTCCACTGCTTCAAAGTCCAGTAGTGGCGTGCTTTACCCGACTACATCCAATAGTAATGTGAGGTTTGCATGCAACTGCTCAGCCATGGCAACCCAATCAATGCAGTTTCCAACTTGAATCAGCAGAATGTTGATGACCTTTATGCACCTTGCGCCTCAGCACGTGACCCCAATCTGTAACTTTACGTTAGTGGTTTCTCTAGGAATTCTGGGCACTGGTTTTTGCTCAGTCATGGCTGGGTGCTTTCATACACCTGTGGCAATGGATCTGATTGAAACACCTGAACTCAGTAATGAAGAGGTGTATCACAATAATTTTGTCCAGTGTATCTTTTACAAAAGAAAGTCATATAGACAGTTTCATCAGGCGTACGTGCCTTGGCCTAAGCGCCACACATTACAAAATCAAAATGTGGAACAGGTGTTTTTATATCACTGTATTTCTGAAGGAAACCGACTGTCTTCATAAAATGTTTGATGTATTTTTTTTATTTTAGCTTGCATGTAATGCCTGATAAAGCAGCGTTTGTGAGATCAGTGTTTGTGTTACCGGGGAAACCTCTATTTCTCCCGCTTCAAAAGCACCTCCTGCTGGCAGAGAATGAATTTACATGTTCAGTGAGCTTATCTAATGGGCGTAGCAAACGTATTTTACTTATCAGAAATAACCTAATCTAGAGGGACTTTGCTGTTGTTATTGATTTTTTGAGGAAGTCTACTGAAAGTTAAGTTTGGGGCACAAAACTTATGTGTAGTAATGTTTGTTTATGTTGTCGCAGTAAAAACCATCTATAGGTTTGGAATGAAATGAGGGTGAGTAAATGATGGCAGAATTTTGATTTTTGTGTGAAGTATCCCTCTAATTTGCAGAATGATTTTCATAGAAAATCATTTAAATCACTAACAAGAACAAGATCAGCACCAAGAATGCAATCAAACATTCAAAATTGAGGAGGACCAAATGTTGAAATTGAATTTAAGCTGGGATGGAACGGAAGTTGCAATAGTATTTTCTTTCCAATTGTGATGTATATCCGAGTGAAGCGGCTTCTGGAATGTAAGGCGGGGTTTCAACCTTTGCCAGGAGTTTGATTGACAGGTGATCTGATAATAATGCCAAATTCACCATTTTGTCTGACAAACAACCCAAATAGGTCAGTTAGATCAACGTCAGTAGACTATTAATATTGTCGCCTTTCTGTGGTTGAGGCAACATAACTCTAATGTTTATTCATGTTTATTTCATGCTATAACTAGTAGTAAAGAGGAAGAGATGATCTGTTTATGTGGTAATTAGTAGCATGCTAGTTATAGCATGAAATACACATAAATAACAGCGGGAATATTGTCTTAACTGCGCAAAGACTTCAATACACCATTTTCAAGTTCGACTTAATCTATTAACTTTACTTTCTGGTTTGTTGAACAAAATGGCAGATTAGGCATTATGACTGGTCTGATAGTCTATCAATCAAACTCCCAGTGAAGGGTGCTAAAAGCCTAGTCATTGGACAGTCAGCATAGTCCAACCTCTTTTTCGAGTCTTACGTCATGAAGAAAAGAGATGTCGTTGAGAGGGGTGGGGAGGTTGATGTTTCTGATTAAAGTTTACAAGCACAAATGTATTAAAACAAACAAACAAACAAAACCAAAAACAAAACAAAACAAAACAAAACATATGATGTGCATGGATAAATCATTTATAATAAATACTTATAAGGAGAAGTTGACTTCCAGAACAAAAAATTACAGGTAATTTACGCACACCCCCCGTCATCCATGTCTGTCTTTCTACAGTCGTAAAGAAATTATATTTTTTGAGAAAAACATTCCAGGATTTTTCTCCATATAGTGGACTTCAATGGTGGGCACGAGTTTGAAGTTCCAAAATGCAGCTTCAAAGGGCTCTAAACAATCCCATCCGAGAAAGAAGGGTTTTATCTAGTGAAATGATCGGTTATTTTCTAAAATATTTACAATTTATATACTTTTTAACTTCAAATGCTTGTCTTGTCTAGATTTCTGTGAACTGTGCATTCCGGTTCGATAAAGATCGAACAACTCACATCTCATTTTCTCCTACAACTTCAAAATCACTGTATTACCTCACTTACATTGCTGATTTACCTTTTTTTTTTTTTTTGTAAAGGGTGTTTGACCCTTCTTGGGCATTCACTTTGGTCGGAACTTCTGCAGCGATGTAGAACGAGTTTGAAGTTTTGAAGTGTATTGAACCGGAGCTAGACAAGATGAGCATTTGAGGTTAAAAAGTATATAAATTGTAACTTTTTTTTTTTTTTTTTTAGAAAATAACTAATCATTTTGCTAGATAAGACCTTTCTTTCTCAGCTGGGGTCGTTTAGAGCCCAAACTCACTTTTTGATTTCATGGTGACTTGAAAGTCAAAGGGAATTGCTGCTTGGAAACTATTTGACTTCATGTCACCCATGTTCCAGTTTCCTGTCTTGATTGTTTTCAGGTGTTTCTTGTTTTAAGATTATGTGTGTAAGTAAGTGTGTGTAACCTGTTTGTCCGTTGGTTAACAATAGCCAATTAGCTGCATGGCCTTAGTGACATCAGCAGAGAGGTAAAGTTGTCTCAGTGGAAGATTAAGTTATTAGTCTTGATCTGGATCTGGCCTTGAAAGGTCTAATCTTAGTCTGGCTCTGGACTCAAGCTCTGCAAATATCCCACTGTGTGTCCAACTGCCTTTAATGAACATAGCACAGTAGAAATTAACATTTCTACTTTCATTTAGCAGTAGCTTAAAAATCACTGTTTCCCACAATCGATCCACCGCACCATTAGGACAACACTGTTTTAATCCATTACAGTAAATGTAGGCTACAGGGGAGGTTCAAACCTAATTACAGTATTGACTCTTCATTAATACCTCTGAATAATTAATAAAACTGTTCATGTGAAAAAAGACAGATTTTTTAAATGAAAATAACTCTACATACACCCCTGTTCCAAGGATGTATTCTCATTAGCATAACAAGCTCTGAACCACCAAAGGGGCAAATATAGTTTCAGAGTAAAACAGGCAATAGAATCAATTGACTGCTGAGTTTTGGTCATTAGTGAAGATATTAAATGTCTACAAGCTGTGTAAATCACTGATGCATAAAAAATTGAATCACAATGTTTTAAACTGTTTAAAATCCATCTGGCTTCAGCTGGAAACAATAAGAAATATAAAACATAGTGAAGATTTAAAAAGATTGCCCTACTGACTTCCATTTTATGTGCATTATTTAAAAATATTCATTATTATATGTCACAGATGCTGTGACTGCAGCATGTAATATATGCATATCACTGCATTTATCATTCTAAGTCTTCTCTCATATATGTAGGGGTTCTGGAAAGGACTATGTAGTTATCTGGGAGGCCAGCTGTCTTTGTTGACACATGGCTCCTTCCTCTGATATCACTCCTTTTCCCTCAAGACACGCTTTATTTAACTGTAAAGCTCACATAATCTTCCACAGGGACTGTCTGCCCTTTACTGTCTCGCTCTGTTTCCTTGCCTCTTCTCTTGCATTATATATTTTAGAAATGGTCAATATTACATATTTTTAAAAATAGACTACTAGTTTTATAGACGCCCTGAGACATGAGTTGGTTTCGGGTTCACCTGACCCTGATTAGACACAATTCTTAGGGGGCATTTAAATAAGACATGTGAAAAACTGCTGGATAGGGTTTAATAGAATGGAACACAATGTGGGGTTTCGAGACGCATTTTTAAAGCGTTTTATAAATGTAGCCCTTGTGGCACTATATAGATTTGTGACACTAAAGACTTCACAGCATGGCAGTAGTGCTTTAAAACAGTGCCCAGACAGAGTTTTACTATGCAAACAGTTAAAGCACTCCATTTAGCATGCTAATTTAAGCACTGCCGCTAAGTAAAACAATGCTAAAATCCAGTTTAGCCAGTAGCTTTCTTAACTGGTATACCTTTGTGCCATGTGTGTTTAAATAAAGTCATTACGATGCAAATACACCTTCTTTTTATGTAAATGTATTTATGACTTTTCCCACAAAAGTCAGTGTAAAGACACTAGTAACTTAACTATATTTTTTGGTAGGATGACCGTAACAACAACAGAAAAAAACTACTTCCAACAAGTCGCAGTTTAGCACAACAACCTGAGGGAATACTGAAACATACTCACGCAAATGTTGCAAATTTAAAATGTCTACAATCATTCTAGTGAAGAGGCTTGTTTGAATGGTTAATTTAAATATATAATAGTAAAAATATTTACAGATTTGAGTTCCTCTACTGTTACTGTTCAAGTTATGTCAATTAGGGTTTTTGGTTTGAGGCTGCATATTTTCCAAATGCACATCTTAACGTGAACATTATTTTTTTTTCCACCTCATAATTCCTAATCAAAATGTCATAACTCAGTGTTCTCTCCAATCATTTCGTTTGCATACTTTCTTACAACTAACTGTAATCTTGCATTCAGATCTTGCTCAATCAACAACAGATGGATAGAACCAAGTCCTACTTTTTTCCAGTACATAATGTGCGACACTCATCGCAATATGGTAGAAAAGATCTGTTTCACTGGGATTTTAATTTACCGTTCAAGTTCATTGTTTTTGTGCAAACAATTTACGACTGCAATTTATTATTATTTTTCATATTTATTTATTTTTTCATTTAATAGCTATTCTTTATCCGTAACAATATATTGGCTCTTCAGTGTGGTTAGCTACTTTTTGTTTGTAGCTTGTAATGTAAAAAATTACTTTTTCAAGATGGTAGGTTAACTAATGATTAGCTGGTAGCTTGTCAATCTACACTTTTAAAATAGTAGCTACGCCAATAAACTGACCTGCTGCACCAATTGATGCGAAAATTGTGTTCTGTGTTGATTTTAGCTAATTTTATCTGATTTTATCAGATTTTTTTCACCATGGAATAAAAAAACATAATTACATACTTTGATAGTCCACTTTAGACATTCTGCTAACAGTAAGTAACTTTGCAACTGCATGTCAACTAGTCATTAGAGTATTAGTAGACTGTCTGCTTAATATCTTCTAACACTCTTCTAAACTTTGCAAGTATATGTCAACGTATTCTACTAACCCTAAACCTAACCTGACAGTCTGCTCTGAGAGTTAGTAGACATGTAGTTGCAAATTAATGAGAATTAGTTGACATGTAGTTGCAAATTAATGAGAATTAGTTGACATGTAGTTGTCTAAAGTGGACTATCAAAATAAAGTGTAACCTAATTACATATTTTCATCTCACAGTTCTGAGCTTATATCTCACAATTCTGAGTTAACATCTCACAACTCTGATTATCTATCAGTCTGTCATTCTCGACGTCACGTAGGTAATGACTGACGAATTGGGATCCCAATTTTTCGGTCATTACCGACATGACATCTCCGTTCCCTCGTTCAGGGAACGAGGGTTACATGTGTAACCGAGACATTTTTTATAAACTATACAGAATTGCAAGACATAAACTCGCAGTTGTGAGAAGAACAGTCTTTATTGGACATTTGTAACTCACAGTTGCGAGATATTAAGTTTTCCAGCAGAATAAAACACAAAAGTGTATGTGACTTTTTATCTCACAGTTTTGACATTTTCTTGCTATTCTGATTCTGAATTTGTTTCAGAATTGCAGTTGTGAGATTAAAAATTCAGAATTCCCTGTTAAAAAAAAAAACAGCATATGCTGGTTAGGTATGTTTTGAAGCATGAAAACTGGTTTGAGCTGATTTAAGCGGGTCCTTAGTTGGTCCTGAGCTGGTTATGAGCTGTTACTTATGACCAGTTTAGGACCAGCTTAAATCAGCTCATGACAAACTAAGGACCAGATTAAACCAGCTCAAGCCAGCTGCCATGCATTTTAAACATACCTAACCAGCATATGTTTTTTTCAACAGGGTTACCTTTTATTTATTTATTTTTTATTCTGCGGCAGAAACAAACTTTCATAAGAAACAATCTAGTCAGCACATGAAAATTATGCATCAGCATGTGCAGTTTATTTTCCCACACTCTATCATTCTGTTTATGCCATCAAACATGTCTAAGAAACCTCAATATGATGCCACAGGACATTACTTCTCTCATTCACTTACACATGCAAACTCAAACACGCACACACACATGCACTCAATCTGCCTCTGGGATGAACTCTCTTCCTCTCATGACCTCTACAGATTCCACTTCTAGTGAAAACCAAGTTCATGCTTCTCTATTAAGCTTTTATCTCAGTATTAAACAACTCCAATTTATCTTGATCAGGACTCAGATAAAAGCGTGTTATGATTTGGATGTGGCGTTTGATAGCTTATTAGTCACAATATGATTTAATTTTGACAAATGGCTTTTGATTAAAACTTTGATTATCTATTTCACACTTGTTTGACACATTAATTCACACTCCTTTCAAAGTAAGTAGCTGCATTTTATTTAGAGCTCTGGATTGTGTGCACGCTTCTGATCTAGATGGTTTTGAAAACCATTTAGTATTTTTAATTATTATCACCAGTTATATCACAAAAGACTAAATATGGACTACAGAATTAAGGCAGAATTCAATAGAAAGATGGAGAATATATACCCAATTTTTACATATCACTTGTCTATAATGCATATAGTAACATATTAATGTTTGCAAGTACATACACTGTTATGATGCTGCTTACACGAAAAAGCATATGTAGTACCAGCACATTATATTTAAATGTTATGTAATACATCTGAATAAAAGTTTCAGCTGCAATTTTTTCACAAACAAATGAGATGGATTGTATGGTTAGATTTATATCATTCAATCCTTCTCACACAATCTCCAAAAAGCAAATATGATTCCTGTAAACTATATGGAGGCAAATCCATTAATGCAAATTCAAAGAGCTGTTAGCATCTTGATGAATGATACTCAGATCTGCCTGTCAAGATGATGATAATTGAAATGTCAGTCTCATAATGAATCTCGTGAGATGATAAATTGTTATGTTGGGTCATTAATGTGTTTGTGCATCAGACCTTTTCGGTTCTCCAATGAAAAGGCATTTTCAAGTGGTCTACATGACCCTTGAACTTTCCCCTTTGACATTTCTTATGTCTGACTTGATAGCTTCAGTGTCCCACTACCTAGACCTACATAATACAATAACAAATGTGTACAAATGTGATCCTCATCATCTTTTATAGATTTGATGCCTCTAACCTGGTAAACTTCGATAGATGGTAGTGGAAAGGATGGTGGGTGTGTTTAGGAAACATGCAGATACCTCATGAATGTATATCTAGGTAACATTTCTATTTACATCAAACCTAAAGGTTTATTTATTCTCTGCATATACAGTTTTATGCAAAAGTTTGGAAACCCCTTGCAGAATCTTCTATTAAAAACAGAACTATTAAAAAAAGGTTCAAACACTCACTGATGCTCTGGAAGGAAACACGATGCGTTAAGAGCCGGGGGGTAAAAACTTTTGAACAGGATGATTGTCCACATTTTTCTTATTTCGTTGAAATATAATCAACAGACGCATGTGTTCAACACTTGCATGTGTTCCGGAAGACAAATTAAGTACAATTGATCTAAGTTCTTTGATCTTCAAATTCAAAAAGTTTTCATAATTCTTAATGCATTGTATTTCCTTCTGGAGCATCAGTGAATGTTTGAACCATTTTTAATAGTTGTGTTTGAGTCCTTTAGTTGTCCTCAGTGTGAAAAGATGGATCTTAAAATCATATAGTCACTGCTGCAAAGGGTTCAAATATGCAAAAGATGCTGGAAAACTGAAGAATCTGCAGGACCTGGAGGATTTTTTTTTCTGAAGAACAGTGCTCAGTTTAACTGTTCAGAACAAACGAGGGACTCATTAACAGCCATCACAAAACAAAAAAACAGTCATACAGTCATGGCCAAAAATATCGGCACTCTTGCAGTTCTGTCAGAAAATGCAACCCTTCTCTCAGAAAATTGTTGCAGTTGCAAATGTTTTGGTACACTACAGTGTGAGCTGACGCTGTTGTATCCTGTGTCTGCAGATCAGCTTGAATTTGTTTAGAAGTTAATCGGTGTTCTTTATCTTCCATCCGAATAATCCTTTGTTGTAATTTTTCATTAATTTTGCTCTTCCGTCCATGTCACGTGACACACAACACAAAGGTTGAGTCAACTTTTCTCCATTTTAACTGGTAGCAAGTGTGATTACTATATTGCCCACACCTGTTACTTGCCACAGGTGTGTCTAAACACAAATTATAGGATTATCACATGCTTGAAAAGCAATTATTTCTTACAATTTTGATAAGGTGCCAATAATTTTGTCCAGTCCATTTTTGAGTGCTGTGTGAAATTTGATCATGTTTGACTTTTCTTCTCTGTTTTTTATTTTTTTTTATTTATTTTATTTTTTGTGTGTGTTGTTGCAGTGCAAACAAAACAATAAGCACGTGAATAACAGAACATTTGCAATTGGAACAATTTTCTGAAATAACTGTTGCATTTTCTGACAGAATTGCAAGGGTGCCAATATTTTTGGCCATGACTGTAGATCATCCATCATGAAAATGTATATTGAATAAATAGTACATCT
The DNA here is from genome assembly GCA_036247105.1 of Cirrhinus mrigala. NCBI lineage: Eukaryota > Metazoa > Chordata > Actinopteri > Cypriniformes > Cyprinidae > Cirrhinus > Cirrhinus mrigala. Next base: position 6,386,194 of record CM070026.1, read on the forward strand.
CCAAGGTAACATATGCAGAGATTATTAAGGTTGCTATGGCAGACATGCAGAGCTGATACCTTACATAACAGGCTGTTGTCCACCTGCATTTGATAATGTGTTATATTTTCATTTCGATGTTGACCAATGTGCAACAAAACAGAATCCAATGACTAATATGGCAATCTACTTTTAAATGGCACACACCTACTAACTTAGATGAATTACATTTATCCTCTGGAGAAATGTAGTTGAATTATCACAGGCTTTACTGAGATACTCATCCCTGTCAGTGTGGTTTTAAGGCACAGTACAATAATAAACTGTCAGGTTGATTTATGAGAAATCTGCTTACAAAAAAAAAAAAACCTTAGCTGTGTGAAATTAAGGACTCCTGTGATTATTTTGGATGTGTTCCATGCTCCACTTAAACTACATGTGCAAACAACCTGAAGCATAACAATGAAATTATGGAATTGGTGTGTGTTAATATTGACAAGGTGGTGCACTGATATATATTTATTTACTGCATGTCAGAAACTAACAGCATATGCTGATTAGGTAGTTTTCCTTAGCTGGTTTAAGCTGGTCCTTAGCTGGTCATGTGCTGGTCCTATGCTGGTCCTGAGCAGGAGGTCCCTTAGGACCAGCACATGATCAGTTAAGGACAAGCTTAAACCAGCTCAAACCAGCAAAAAATAGGCAATAATTTCTCCCTAAAATTGATCTTATGTGTGTTATGTGTATGTACGTTCCCCATGTCCTGCCAAAACAGCTCTAATGCATTCAGAAGCATGGACTCCACAAGATTTTTGAAAGTGTCCTGTTGTATCTGGCACCGAGACATTAGCAACAGATCCTTTAAGCCCTGCAAGTTGTGAGGTTGGGCCTCCATGGATGAGATTTGTTCATCCAGCACATCCCATAGACGCTCAATCGGATTGGGATCTGGGGAATTTGGAGGCCATGGCAACACCTTGAACTCTTTGTCATGTTCCTTAAACCATTTCAAAACAATATTTACAGTGTGGCAGCTGCATTAGCCTGCTGAAAGAGACCACTGCTATCAGGGAGTGCCAGTGCCATGAAGGTGTATGTGGTCAGCTACAATCATTATGTAGGTGGGACATATCAAAGTAACATTAACTATAATGCATGGACCCAAGGTTTCTCAGCAGAATAGGATACAGTGCCTTGCAAAAGTATTCATACCCCTTCATTTTTTTTCTTACATTTTGTTACATTGCTGCCTTATGTTAAACTGCTTTAAATTCCTTTTTTTCCACATCAATCTACACCATAATGATAAGAAAAAAACTGAATTGTCACAACTTCATACATTTATTAAAAATAAAAAAAAACCCTGAAATAAGTACATTGCTTAAGTATTCATACCCCTACCTCAGTACTTAGCTGAAGTACCTTTATAGCCTCAAGACTTTTGGTTATGATGCGACAAGCTTTGCACATCAGCGTTTGCCAATTATCTGCCATTCTGCTCCTCACCTTTTCACCTCGCAAGCTCTGTCAGCTTGGATGGGGGCTGGCAGACATTTTCAGGTTTCTCTAGAAATGTTTGATTGGGTTCAAGTCCAGGCTCTGGCTGGGCCACTCAATGACATTCACAGAGTTGTCTATAAGCCACTCTTGCTGTGTGATTAGGGTCATTGTCCTGTTGGACAGTGAACCTTCAGCCCAGTCTGAGGTTCTGAAAGCTCTAGACCGGGTTTTCATTAAGGCTATTGCAATTTTTTGGTGCATTGAGCTTTCCTTCTCCTCTGATGAATCTCTCAGTCCCTGCCGCTGAAAAACAGCCCTACAGCATGAGGCTGCTACCACCACACTTTACTTTTGGGATGGTATTCTGCAGGTGATGAGCAGTGCCTGGTTTCCTTCAAACATGATGCTTGGAATTGAGATTCATCAGACCAGAGAATCTTGTTTCTCACATTTTTAAGGGTCCTTCAGGTGCTTTGTTGCAAATTCCAAGTGTGTTTTCATGTGTCTTCACTAAGGAGAGGATTGAGTCTTGCCACACTACCATAAAGCCCAGATCGGTTGAGTGTTGAGGTGATGTTTGTCCTTCTGTAGGTTTCTCCTGTCTCCACATATGATCATGGAGCTCAACTAGAGTGACCATCAGGATCTTTGTCACAACTCTAACCAAAGCACTTCTACATCAGTTGCTCAGTTTAACCAGGAGGCCAGCTCTAGGAAGAGTCCTGGTTGCGTCAAACTTGTTTTTTTTTTTTTTTTAGTTTTATTTTTTGTGCTTTGCCATTATGGTGTATGGAGTGACGATTGATGTGAAAAGAAAGTAATTTAAAGCAGTTTAATATAAGGTAGCAACATACAGTAAGAAAACGTGAAAAGAAAAAATTAAGGGTATGAATACTTTCGCAAGGCACTGCACATATGCACCCAGCCATTCATCTGATCTAAAAAAAAAAGTGATATATCAAATTAAGCAACCCTCCGAAAGGTCTGCAGTCAAACAGCCAGTATTTCATCAAAAATATCTTAATTTGTGTTCTGATGAGCGAAGGTCTTACAGGTTTGGAACGTCACGAGGGTGATGACAGAATTAACTGATGATAGAATTTTAATTTTTGGGTGTACTATCCCTTTAAGTTCTTCAGCAGTTTTGAACTACAGTAGCTCTTGTGTGATCAGAGCAGATGGAGTAACTTTTGCTCCCTATGTGCGTCAGTGAGCTTTTGGCACCCATGACCCTGACGCTGGTTCACCATTTGTCCTTCCTTGCACCACTTTTGACAGGTACTATTCACTGCATACCAGGAACATCCCAAAAGACTTGCCATTAGATGCTCTGACCCAGTCGTCTAGCCATCATTATTTGGCCCTTCTCAAAGTCACTCAGATCTTTTTATTTCACCCATTTTTTCCTGCTTCCAACACATGAAAATCAAGAATGGACCATTCACTTGCTGCTTTAATGTTGTGTCTGATCAGTATAGAATATTTGGAATTCTCCAAATTATCGAAAGTGTAAGCGACTTTTCTAAAAATTCACAAATCTACTGTAAATGTGCTCAAAGTTAACACGCAAATGTGTCAACTTCACAAAAATACTGTGTTAAACTCATAATTTTTCTCCTAAGATATTTTTTTTTTCCCTCACACTTTCCACTGACTGTATTTAAAAACCCTAAATGCCTAAATAGTTACATTTTCATACAAGATAAAATAACTAAGAGATAAGTGAGGAGACAGAGTAATCAATCACATTAAGTTGCTCAGGCTAACTGTTTCTGCAAATAACACATGACAAGAAGATGTAAATGAGTAAAACATGTGCAAAGAAGGATGACGGTGAGCAGACAAAGTCTGAAAGGTGCTAATGATAAGATACATTCAGAATATTCACATAACCACCCACACACAGCTGTGCAGATATCACACATGCACACGCACAATTTATTTCAAATCATTTTAGAGATTTTAAATGGTGACATCTGTCCTGTTATGTTATTATGTTTCCTTTCCACCAGAAAGTTTGAGTGTAACTTCACTTACCTGCACTTCATGCACAAATTTGTCTCCAGAAGTTAACATGACAAAACCTTGCTTGAGGAAATAATTCAAAATGATTTATGCACTACATTATCATTATTTTAATTCTGAAATTGGAAAATATCTACAGCAAAGACTATATCTAATATCTATTATAATTACACAGACAAAATATAACATAAAATAAAAAGTTTTTATCCCAAAGGCTAGTGAGTGTTAATGTGTGCATATTGTTTTTGTTGCATGTGTGTGATTGTGCCAAGAACTACATGCCAGGACTTAAAACCACCACGCAATTCCTGTCTTTATTTCATCATCTTTCTCATTCTCTCTCCTCTATCTCACCTTTCTTTTGCCCTCAATGATGGAGAAAGGTGTTGTGATGGAGGGCCACTTGTTTCTGGGTGGTGGAGGCTTCTCGCAGTTCCACAGCAGTACAATCTGAAAGCACATTAAAACATATGAGCTGTACTGCACATTTCCATACATGTGCAAAACATGAGTGTTCATTGTTAGACTGCAACTAGTTTTGTAGGTGCACGTGTGAAGTATTACAGCCCACATGCAAAAAGTAATCAAAATTTCTCAACAAATCTCATATTCATTTATTAGTATAGAAAATAGGTGTGAGAGCCACTAGAATAATTTACAACAAACTAGAAATTATCAAGAGACTTTCCATTTTTAGTAACTGTGTTAATTAAGGGCATTTGCAGATACAGTCTAGTGTTAGCTCGTGTGAACAGAAGTGTGTTTAATTGTAAAAGCGTCCTTTTTTAACAAAGAGAACTCATGATCTGAATATTATACAATTTAGTATCAATCTATTATAAATTGAACCGATGCAATCCCTTACCAAAGAAGTATACTTCAAGTTTATTTTAAGTGTACTTAAGTAAAGTTCAAGTATATTTTTAAGTATACTTTAGGTAGTAAGTATATCAGTGTACTAGTAGTATACTTGTAAGCGTACTTTTTCAGTACTAAATTGGCCCACTTTCTAGTATATAAAACTATACTTTTAAGTATACTTTAAGTATAACTGTAGTAAACTTTGAGTATACAACTAGTCTACATCTTTGTTTTTAGTTTATACTGCAACTATACTAAAAGTGAACTAGATTTACTGATAGCTTACTAATTAAATACTTGTAGTATTTTCAGTACACTTTGAAGTATAGTCTCAGTAAACTGCTAGTTTAGTAGTTTTGTACTGCAAGTATACTCATAAGTTTTCTTTAAGTGAACTTTACATCATACTTTAAGTATCCTACTATGTTCCTTTTTAAGTATTAATTTGCATATATTTTGTTATATGAATAACTAAACATACAAAACATCAAAAGAAAGATTAGGGTATCTGATTGTCAACAAAAAAATGTTATTCTAGCTTCATGGGTTTTTTCTTTTTTTTTTTTTTGCGGGTAAGTTTCATAAAAACTATGAAACTTACCCACAAAAAAAAAAAAAGAAAGAAAGAAACATTTTGAACAAAAAGCTGAAAAAAGACTATGAATTGGATTCAGAATGATAATTAAAATGTAAATGGATTTGAACATTCCAAAACTTGACAGTCATTAATATATCTTCATTGGTTGACATTTTATTTCAGAACGTTACACAGTTTTGATGCTGGTTTATGTCGGATGATCCTGTTAGATTACATGTGGAAGCATCTATTGTTTCACTTTCTTCTTCACTTGTGTTTTTTTAGAAATTCTGTACAGAAGACATGCACTAGTGCCCCCTACCGTATAAGAATGAAAACATGGATTCTAGGAGCACAAGTATAGCTCAGATATATTTAGACTTTTTCTAAGTATAAGTCGAGTATACTTAAATGTCATTTTAAGTATATTTCTGAGAAATACATAACATACATGTCTAAGAAAGAACATAAAAAGTAGACTGAAAGTATACTTTCCTATTTTCAGTTTAAAAGAAGTATACTAATAGCACACTTGGATAAACTTTTTTTTCGTAAGGGATATCAGCTGACAAAAAGTTATTTAAAGTATTTAAACTTTATGCAAAGGAGCAGTGACCCATTAGTAACACAGACAGTGAAGCTAACATGATCTGTCACTTGTCAGATACCGCGGCCAGACTGAGTGTATACTAGTTTTGCACAGCCAGACGTTTGACTAGTTTTACATGATTAGTTGCTGCCCACATACAGGGACATAATAAAAAATGATGTGTGGAAAACCATGTCAAAAATCGTGGGCATTCTAAATGAGTTTGATTCATGCATTGATAATAATTCATCTTGTTCAAGATATGATGCATTAGGCAGTGCTGCAATTAATATACCCTATAACACTTTCCCTCCAGAAAGTAAAAGGAATAGCACATTCAAAATGGAAAATCACCTACACATTCTCATACTGCTCCAAAACCATAATTTTATGTATTTGGTATAAGGTCATACTTATGTACGTAATAACAATATCCTGCAATTGTTTTTATTTTTTTAATTTTTTTACTTAAATTCTGCTAAATTGGAACAACTAATTTTGTACTTAATGCACTTTAATTGTGTAGAAGTAGTGCTGAGATCCAACTAAAGATATATATTTAAGCAGAGATGGCAAAAGTACACACATCCTTCACTCAAGTAGAAGTACAGATACTCATGTTTAAAAATACTCACTATTTTACTCAAGTTAAAGTAAAGAATTATGGGCTCTGATATGTACTTAAGTAAAAAGTACCCTATACTACCTGTTTTAGTGTCACGCTGGTAACTGGACCTCACATCATATTAACACATTAATACAAAATAACTTATATTTAAAATTGTGCTAGCTAATGAATGTATCACGGCCAAATGTATCAAGGTCATCACATTAAAAAAGGTTTAAAATCTTAGGCAGGGGCCATGCAAAATAATTGAAGGTTCTCTCTTGAACTACACCTTCACTTACATTTACCTTTTTGTGTTACCTTGTTTTTGTGTTTTTGTTTACTTTTTGCCCCCACTAATTTTCTTGTACCTGTCACTTTTCCCATCAGCCATTTACTGTTATGAACAGAACTGTCTCCACCATGTTGCAAAACAACCACCTCATTGTATTCTTTTTGCAATAACATAACTTTATTTTAGTCCAATTTAAAGTATCACATTATGACCATGTGTTGTTAAAATCTTTAAAATAACTTAAATACTATAGATTTAACAAAACTATATTTTTTAAATTGTCTAAATAATAATTAAATCTTTACAGAAAATTCCTAATACTGAACATGCTATTGTATTAACATTATCATTTTTTTTTCTCTCTCTCGAAAATGAACCGTGGTTTATTATAGTAAAACTATAGTAAGTAACGATGTTTTATAACATTTGTCTGCTAAATTACCACTGTAATTTTACAGTAGATGATTATGTCCCTTGGCATACAGTAATTTTTGAGTGATTATAGTAATTTAATTTAGCCAAGCTTAGTTTACAATATCATAAAGCCTCTGGCTGCTACTGCTAAGAGTTGCTAGCGGTTTAATGCTTAACTAAGTAAACAAAGACAAAACTACCGTAGCCTGTTTACAGATGAAACTGACCTGCACTCGAAGTCCTGAACAGGTCAGTAGTTTTGCCTCTCTGATCCACCGGGCGCTTCCACCCCATTCTCGAGTCTCTCGCACTGATTACTCTGATATAAAAACATTTTGGCGGAGACACGGAGACGCGCAGCGCGCGCGAGCCGAATCGCGTTGCCAGTACAGCCTAACCGATTCATGATTAGTGATTTGTTATCGAATGGTGATCCACCAAATGCAGATTAAAATGTAAAGTAAAGTAGTCTGAAAAATAATTAGTGAAGTTAAGTACTGATATCTGAAAAATCTACTTAAGTACAGTAACGAAGTATTCGTACTTCGTTACTTCCCATCTCTGTATTTAAGTATATTTGATTGTGCTAAAGTGGAACTATTGTAAGTAGGTACTATTGCAACTTTAGGTACAGTTTAAATATCTTGCATTTAAAGACAGATATTATTCAAAGATCATATGATTCTCATTAACAGTGACACTGGCTTAATATTAAGAAATGTGCATTGTGCACAAGCAGTACTCCAAACAAAGTTTAATTATTATTTTTGTATACGTAAGCCTTGAGTGATATGTCAGTAAATATGTTAATAGATTTTAACTATACTTAGCAGAAAATAAATGTATTTTAAGTTGTTAAGTAAAACTAAAACCATAAGAAATAATAACTTGAAATAACTGACCTGAAATAAAATAAAATACATTAAAAGCAACATTTATCATTTATCATTCAAGTACTGAAACAACTAAAACTAAATTAACTAAAATTAATAAAAACTATTAGTGCTGGGCAACGATTACTCGTAGCATCCAAAATAAAAGTTTTTGTTTATATAATATATGTGTGTGTACATATAAAGACACACACATACAGTATACATTTTGAAAATATTTGCATGTATATATTTATATCCATATAATTTATTTTATATATAACATGTTTTTCTTAAATATATACATGCATGTGTATTTATATATACATAATAAATATACACAGTACAAACTCATATATTATTTACATAAAAACTTTTATTTTGGATGCAATTAATTGCGATTAATTCTTCCCAGCACTAAAAATTATATTATAATATGGTCATAATAATAAAAATGACTAAAAACTTAAACTTAAAAACTTAAAAACTTAAAAACTTAACTTAAAAACTTAAACTAAAATTAAAAACAATAATATATTAAAAACAATGATTTAAAAAATAACAAAAACAATAATAATATATGAGTGATACTAAAATAGCACTGCTTTGGTGAAGCATAAAAGCAGAAGCTTGGGAGAATGTTCAAGCCTCTCATTTACATACAATGAAAGTGAATGGGGACCAAAAGCCTGTCAACTTCAAATAACAAAAGGCACCATAAAATTGATTTGTAATTGACTGATGTCTTGTAATTCTCTTAATGCACCAAATTGTGAATACGTGCATATTCAAATCAGGTAAATGAGATTTGAGAGCTACACTGAAGATTTTCAGCAAATAGAATAATATTTTAGACTTTTCCTCACACAAAACTATCAAAGGAGTTGAAATATTATGAATATTGTAGCGGATAACATTATGACATATTATGCAAACATGTCGTATTATGAAACTTCAGCTGTGTTTTGTTTTATTTATTTATTTATTTGCCAAAAGCACTACCGAAGTCATATGAGTTTGAAACGACTTGAAGACAGACCCCCCCTCTTATTTTTACCAGTGATACATCTCATTTGTGATTTAATATAGCCAGCTGTGTAGGCCGCCAATAAAGCAAGAACTCTAACCAACACTGTGACCTCCAGCAAACAATCGCTGACAGTGTGAATGGCCCTTAACTTGATGCACACTTGCAGCATGGATAATAATGGAAGCGTTGTCATTGTGTCTCATTATTTGCTCTCATATTCTCACCTGCGCACAGAACTTGGACTTGGCGACGGCATGGATCAGTTTGAATATGGGCTGCTGTTGGGACTGTAGAGGTGTGACCGCTTGAATGACGGCTGTAAACTCCTGAGACGGACTCTTACCTGCAGAAATCACAGAAATGACTTTAGTGCTTTTGGACAGTCTTTTTTTTTGCTGGTGAATTTCTTTGCTTAAATCACGAAGCACATAAAAATGCAGTTTTCACACACTGCGAACGGCAGATTAGCCTTTATGAAATCAGTCTTCAGCGGCATCAGCCTCCGGTGTGTAACATCTCTCAGCATTTGTATCAGTTTGCTTTATGGCAGCCGTTCAAAGAGAGCACCTGTTTATCTTTGTTCCTCCGCAGGGATTCACTTCATTTATCTACGTTTGCGTCTGCGACTCCAGAAAGCCGACAGCTACATTAAGTCTCTATTACATCACAATAAAGGTTACTACAAAGAACAAAAGAGAAGCAGGGAGGATAAAGCTAGTAAAATGAATTGATCAAAGCTATGAAACTTTTCTGGTTAGGCCATAAAACAAAAGAGAAGTTCATAATATATCACAGTGACAGTAATTACGCTTAGTCAGAACATCTATTATCGCTGTTTCCCCTCTGCAGGGATTCAGACTCTATAAAACAGAACAAAACAAGAACATGCGAACAGACGCACGGTCTTAAACACGTGAACAAACAGGCCACACACTCAGACCACACAGAAACAAACCACACACACAAACACAATGAACTACAAACAGGCAAATCCACATGCACTTTTGGTTTGATTTTAAAACGCATTATTTGAATGTAATGTTAATGGTCCGCCCACTAATTGTGGTCACATCTGGAAGTACAGTCAGTCATAAGAGGTCATTTGGTTCACAGCTGAACCACACACACAAACACATAAGTGGCAGATGCAGAAAATGAAAGATATTCTCTCAGCAAGACTATTAAGGATCACAGCTAAAGTACTAATCGTGATAAAATATAAAATGTGGCATATTTTTGTGATAAACATTATATAAATACAACTACATTATTCATTAACCATTAACTACACCAATCAATGCATTAATTATGAAATCTCAATAATATTATATATATATATATATATATATATATATATATATATATATATATATATATATATATATATTCAAAACAAATAATTATTATAAAAAAAAATTAAAATTATTATAAAAACACAGAGTTAGAAGATACCTCTTGTGAAAAGTGCACTTAATCGTACTGATTATGCACTTATATCTTAAAGTAGAAGAATATATATATATTTAATGCATGTAGTGCACTTATTTTGATGTATTGACTAACATATTGAAGCGCATGTAAAGTACTTGATTATATTTTTAACTGTAGTGTGTTAATAAATATTATATTGAAAGTTAATAGATTTATATTAAATGATATTTAGGTTTACCACAAATGCTTGTCAGTAGTTTAGGGAGGACAGTTCAACCATTTGCAACTTTTTTTAACTATATATTTCATCTACTTGCAATGTGCTGAAATAAAACCACAAGCAAAGAATAAGTGTTATTATTATTATTATTATTATTATTATTAATTGCTGAGGTGTTTAAAAGCTCAATGATCCAAATGTTTGTTTGGTCAAATATTCTGATAAAAGAGGAGCAGAGCCCCCTTCTTGTGATTTATTGCTTTAATAATATTTACTTCACTGAAAACGTCCATCCCCATGTTGTCCTCATCAAAATCCACAAATACACTTATTTAGAATATACTATTTTCCCTTGTAAATGTTGCTTGAACTGTGCATATTTCCTTTCTTAATTAGGTGAGACAACTTTTTCACTGGAGAAAACAATATTATAGATAAAGTAATCATATTTTTTCAACAACGTCTTGATGAATTTGTTTATACGTTTAAAAACACACAGATTTTTGCTTCAAAAGACATTAATTATTGGACTTCATGTGAATTATTGTAATGTTTTCATCAGCTGTTTGGACCCTCATGATGACGGCACCCATTCACCTCGTAAGATAGATTGTCGAGGAAGTGATATATTGCTAAATTTCTTCAAATCTGATCTGATGAAAAAACTCATCTACATCTCGGATGACCTCACGATGAGTAAACTGTTCTTTTAAAAACAATTATATTGCATGTTCAGAACAACCACAAAAAGAACCAAAAAAATTCAAACCAGAAGATTCGTCTGAGCTGTGTACTACAAAACATCATTATGTATGCAAGGCACAACATCTAAAAGATTTTCAAATGACTGTTTCAAGGAAGACAGGGACACAGCAAACCATCGGCGTAGTCCACGGGTCATGTTGGATGATGTCTCATTGCCTAATAAACAGCATGTATCACAGGTAGCCGGATTTATAGTGTTGCCCTGGCTGAGCGAATCACGCTGTATATCACGGCACACTGAAGTTCTCTCAAGTTATGGCCACGGACAGGGAGTCTAAACTGCCCTGTCATCAAAATTATGGAAAGTGAGACTAACAACGCCTGTGACAGCAGAGTATAGACCATCCATCACTCCTGCAACACAGATTTACTGCTGACATGTGAAGCCCAGGGACAAATCCGCTACAGACCCCTATATGCGCATGCAAACACACACAGGCCGGGTTTAGGAAGGAATATGGCGGACACATAAGTCTATGATCCACTTGGAGATTACACACACACACACACACACACACACGCTGCTTGGAGGGAAACCAACATCTATCTGAGTTATGATTTCATTTTCACTGCAACAAAGTTTTACGGCATTGAAGGTGGTGAAGACCCGCACACACACACACACACACACACACACACACACACTCACCGAGTGTCGAGTAGTAGAAGGGGAAGAGGGTGAGGTCACTGGAGAACTCAGGAAGTGCGTAGAGTCCTCCAGGCAAAGAATTCCACATCAACCTGCTCCTGGACATGTGCGTCCGTATCCTGTCATGAATAATCTGCAAAAACAACACATATATCAATACTTACAGTCACTATTAGCATTATGGGTGCTGCGATTAAATAATCATGAAACTGAAACTTAGCTCAGCATTTGATACGATTGACCATACACTAAAAAAATGGTGGGTTAAAAACAACTTCTAACTCAATTTGGGTTATGTGGCAACCCAGCACTGGGTAAATATTGGACAGAACACATGCTGGGTTATTTTGACCCAGCTGGTTGGGTAACCAAACATGCTTGGTTATTTTAAGTCAACTTTTGTTTAAAAATTATTATATTGCTGGTTTAAAATGGACTGGAACTTATAAAAACACACACATAATTACTAGAGGCAACAGCAATAATCAAAAGATGAACATTTATTATTAAGCAAGAACAAATGGACAAAATACAATGCAAATTGAATTTATTTAGGTGAATACAGCATAGTTTACAATATTACATATATTTAAATTAGTTTAACAAGCATTTTATACATTAAAAACGCAACATTTAAAAGTAGAATTTAAATTTTAGTGTATTCAACCGTCCTCTGTAATCTTTTACCGGAATAGCGCTAATTCTCATGCTGGTGTGTTGCCGAAATCTGAGCCGGTGAAGGGCTGCTGTTCGCCGAGTTAACTGCAAACTTCAGACCGTACCCTCGCATTTCACTCGTAGCTGAAAGATGCCATGACTGACTCCAAAAACTGCCCAAAAGGTGTTTCCATCCTGCGAAATTAAATAAAATCTATACAAACCTTTATTTCGCTAAAGAAGTGCAAATCGGTGACGCTGAGAACTGCTCTCTCCTGTAGAGGACTCCAAAAGCCAGCGCTCTGACTGACTGTAACTCCACAGCTGGGTTGTTTCGTCAGATACAGGCTCAACCCAGCGGTTGGGTAGAAAAAAATAACCCAGCATTAAAAATGACAGAGCAACTAGTTACAGAAAAACTACCCAGCACCTGGGTAAAAATATTAAAAATAACCCAATAAAATGACCCAACGGGCTGAACACAGCACTTGGGTTAAAAAAAAATAACCCAGCTTCTTTTAGAGTGTACTATCCTAATTGAATGTTTGAAGTGGTTAGTTGTTTTGCCTCTTATCTTCAAAATAGAATATTTTCTGTTAAAATTGTAAACTTTTTTCATCATTAATAGCTTCTATTACCTGTGGGGTTCCTCAAGGTTCTGTCCTGGGACCAGTATTATTTTCTTTGTATATATATATACTCTTGGTTCTTTTTTAAAAGGAACCCTGGGTATTAAGATTGTATAGCTTAATATAACGTAAATGATGTCTCTTATTAAATATGTAGTAGAAAACCCAGGAAAGATTAACCTTATTTAAAAATCAACATATATACATATTTTGGACTATGGGGAGCACCATTATTTTGATTATGTAGAACGGTTGTATTTAGTGAGCTACTGGTACTGAGCTACGCTATTTTTACCGCAACACAACTTGGAATACACAACTCGGAAAATAAAATGCTGATATAATGATCACAGGTACTGAAAGAGCTTACAGGTGGCAACAAATATAGCATAGGCTTAACCAAATGCTGTACCATTGATTTTCACTGCACAGAGTGTAAATGCGCCCAGATACCAAGTGAAATCCGTGCTGGGAAACTCCTTAAGTGGCTGCGGCATCATGACTGAAAATTACAATCAAGAGGCGCAAAACATGGCATCTTATCTGTCTTATCTGAGTTGTGTATTCCGAGTTGTGTTGCAGTAACAGATAGCATCAACAAGAGAAGCGATGTAGCCTAAGTCTTCACTGCTTTCCTTGCAATAAGAAGATTAGAAAAAAACAGGAAGCCTGTGGATGAATAAAACTTCCTAAAGACCTGTGTCTGTGTTCTCTCCACTTTAGTCCTGATGCCTTTGAGGCTTTTAGCAGACCACAGCTACTGAAAAAGCTTACAGATGATGTAAACATGCCGACTTTTGTCATGTCGCCACAGCCACTGAAGGAGTTTCTCAGCACGGATTTCACTCGATATCGGGGTGCGTTTAGACTCTTTGTGGGAAAAATCAATGATACAGCATTTGGTTTAAGCCTACGCTTATATCCATCGCCACCTGTAAGCTCTTTCAGTATAGCTGTGGTCATCGTATCAGTATTTTATTTTTCGAGTTGTGTATTTAGAGTTGTGTTGTGGTAAAAACAGTGTAGCTCAGTACCAGTAGCTCACTGAGTGCAACCGTTCTACGTAATCAAAATAATGGCACCCCCAATAGTCCAAAATATGTGTATAACGATGTTGAATTTTTAAATAATGTAAATCTTTCATGGGTTTTCTACTACATATTTCTGTAAAAGACATAATTTATGTTATATTAAGCCATAAGGTTCTCTTTAAGAAATACCACTTTCATACTGTTACGATGACAACACCCAGATGTATTCGCCTATAAAGTCTAGAGATGAAGCATGTGTTAAATCACTCTTTAAATGTCTACAAGACTTAAAGGAGAAGTCCACTTCCAAAACAAATATTCACATATAATGTACTCACCCCCTTGTCATCCAAGATGTTCATGTCTTTCTTTCTTCAGTTGTAAAGCAATTATGTTTTTTGAGGAAAACATTTCTGCATTTTTCTCCATATAATGGACTGATATGGTACCCTGATTTTGAACTTCCAAAATGCAGTTTAAATGCAGCTTCAAACAATCCCAAATGCGGTTGTAAATGATCCCAGCCAAGGAAGAAGGGTCTTATCTAGCGAAATAATCGGTTATTTTCATTTAAAAATTACAATTTAAATACTTTTTAATCTCAAACGCTCATCTTGCCTTGCTCTCCCTGAACTCTGTGTATTCTGACTCAAGACAGTTAGGGTATGTCGAAAAACTCTGATCGTATTTTCTACCTTAACTTCAAAAATCATTTCAAAATCATCCTACATCACTGCAGAAGTTCTGACCCAGTCTTTGCAAAGTAAACATGCAAAGAAGATCAAAAACCCTTAACAAAAAAGGTAAAACAGCAATCATTATTAAAATAACTGATCATTAGGCTAGATAAGACCCTTCTTTCTCAGCTGGGATCGTTTACAACCGTGTTTGGGATCGTTTGAAGTCGCATTTAAACTGCATTTTGGAAGTTCAAAATCGGGGCACCATATCAGTCCATTATATGGAGAAAAATCCTGAAATGTTTTCCTCAAAAAACATAATTTCTTTACAACTGAAGAAAGAAAGACAGTAACATCTTGGATGATAAGGGGGTGAGTACATTGTATGTGAATCTTTGTTTTGGAAGTGGACTTCTCCTTTAAAATGCTGGATGAATACTAACTTTCTTCAGTTAAATGAGAAAAAAGCTAGAAATTATTATAGAAAAATATTGCAACAAGTCTAGGTCTTTTGTCATCCAATTTGCATACTTATGTTAAGAGTTTGGGTTTTACACAGAGTTAAAGTTTGACAGACAAATTAATTCAGTTGTGAAGAATAGTTTCTTTCAACTGTGTAATATCGCTAAACTCAAATATGTCTTATCTTTCAGTGATCTGGAGAAAGTAATTTGTTCTTTCATTTCTTTACGTCTTGATTATTGTAATGCTTTGTACCTGGGTGCAAGTCAGTCTTTGCTTTCACGTCTTCAGCAAGTGCAAAATTCAGCAGACTAACACAAGAAAGATGGATCATTTATCCCCTATTCTGGCCTCTTGACACTGCCTACCTGTTTAGTTTAGTGTAAAATATAAGGTGTTTTGTATACTTTTAAAGTCCTACACGGACTGGTACCAAAATATATTTCTGAGCTCATGAGTTCACACAGATCACTGAGATCCCAAAACCAGTGCCTTTAAATTCCTTAGTCACGTCTAAAAAGCAAAGGAGATCGTTCTTTATTAGTTGCTGCATCAAAGTTGTGGAATGGTTTATCAATATCTATCAGATTGTCTACCTCTATAAAGATGTTTAAATCCTGCCTTAAGACACATTTGTTTGATGAGGCCTTTGCTGCTTTGTGAGGACTGGTTCGGATTAGACGCATTTATATTAGTTTATTTTTATTGCATTTTATTCTCTCTGTGTATACTGTGTTTTATGTAATTGAACAGCACTGTGGTAAACTGTGTTTTTAAGGTGCTTTATAAATAAATTGTGATTGATTGATTGAATTTAGGACATGATATCACATTGGATTACAGCATATAATCACTGCTCTAACGTGTTCATTGTTTGTGCTTGAATAAAATGTACATTAACTGCATGAGTTGTATAATCTTAGAAATGTACATTTCTGCCATATGCACATTACTTTGACACAGTCACCTCTGATAAACAGACAACTCTTAATTGTAAGAGAAATATTCTGTAACACTTGCTAACACTAACAAACAATTGCTTTGAAACAGTATAGTGGAAATCACTATACAGATAAATGTGAACTGGACTGAATGTTTTAGCTGTGATTAAACCTTGGAACCAATAACTGCCAGTTTCGGTAAGTGCAAAAGGCAATTTAATTTCTCTAAACACATAAAAACAAACTAATGAGTGAGGTTTAAACAATATGTTTAGTGCATTAGAATGAATTTGGACAGTCTAGAATTAGATTCTAGATTTTTACGTCAATGAAAATATGGCCTCCTGCATATTTATTTATTTATTTTTTAAGAAATACTAAAACATTACTAAATCTATTTATTTTTAAGTTGATTTATTTATTTAAATGGTTACCAATTTATTTAAAACATTACCTTTTTATGTATGTATTTATTTATTTACTTAAAATCTGTATTAAATGAATTGGTAAATAACCTCTGATTATCCAGAGACATTCAATAATTTGAATAATGTAACAACACATTCACATGTTCACAGTTCTCTGATGTTTGATATGGGTACATGACATGCAGGTAAACAAATAAAATATTTTGACATCTTTTAGTAGTTGGCTTATTTTATTTGTTCATATAATCTACTATCTATATATTTGTTCATATCTGTCTGTCGATCGATGGATAGATAGATAGATAGATAGATAGATAGATAGTTTTCTCAATAGACAACATTCTCAACAGTATGCACACAGGCCTAATTACTCAAATTAAACACATTAATCTCATTTTATTACAACACTAATTAATCACAATCTGCCTCACCCCCATCACAACAGGGTGCAAGAGATCTTTAAACCAAAAATAACCTGTAATACACGCACACACACACACACGACCTCGAGTCTAGGAATGCACAGGCCAATTAGGATCAACTACAGTCTAATTAAAGATTCCAGGCAGCATGTGTGTTTGTGTATCTCTACATGTTTTAATGTGCTGTATGT
This sequence comes from Cirrhinus mrigala, assembly GCA_036247105.1. Taxonomy (NCBI): domain Eukaryota; kingdom Metazoa; phylum Chordata; class Actinopteri; order Cypriniformes; family Cyprinidae; genus Cirrhinus; species Cirrhinus mrigala. The sequence goes on from CM070026.1 coordinate 6,403,449, forward strand.
GAACTGTAGTGATTTTGTCATATCCATGCAGCAAGTGAAGCATCTTGCCAGTCTTGTTTTGTGGAGCAGGGAAATGAACTCAACATGGCATATGTTCTAGAGGAAGTACCAGTACACCCGAGTCCATGGAGAGGGCATTTGATCTATGCTCTTAATTAGGCAGCATATATAGCTGCATGCACACAACACATGCACAAGTGTTAAAAGACTCATTACATAGTTAGTCAACATGGTATGTGGACTTCACAATGCACTATTAATTACCAGTCTATGCGGTAGTGTAAATGGTCTTGTCAGTAGAGTGTTGCAGGGATGCTGTATTTTTGTAGGCCTAAACCTGGAAACGAGTTAGCATTTTAGCACTTCTGATTCCATCGTGCTGAATCAATGAATTTTTTGAAAGGGTATTTGGTTAAATGTCTGACATAAGGCTCCTTAAGATATTTTCCCACGTTTTTTCACAGAGTTGAGGACATTAAAGGAGAAGTCCACTTCCAGAACAACAATTTCAGCATTTCAGGATTTTTCCTCTCAGCTGAGAAAGAAGGGTCTTATCTAGGGAAACGATCGGTCATTTTTTTTTTTTTTTTTGAAAAATAATTTTTTTTTATTATTTTTTTTAGAACAAAAGCTAGTGTAGCACAGGCTCTGGCAGCGCATCCACAACACTACGAATAAGTTCATCGTCTGTGTAAAACTCCATCTCATTTTCTCCTACAACTTCACAGTTGTCTGACGTCGTTGTACCTTTTTGTTTGTAAACAGCATTTGACTTACTTGCACTTCCTTAGTCTTTGCGCGTTCGCTTTGTAAACACTGGGTCTGTAGTTCTGCCTACGTTCTGCATGACCTTTCAACATGATTCAATAGTACGTAGTATCGTGGATGCACATCCCAGAGCCTGTGCCAGACGAGCTTTTGTAAACAAATTTTTATTTTCCGGAAAAAATGACCAATCGTTTTGCTAGATAAGACCCTTCTTCCTTAGCTGGGATCGTTTAGAGCCCTTTGAAGCTGCATTTAAACTGCATTTTGGAAGTTCAAAATCGGGGCACCAATGAAGTCCATTATATGGAGAAAAATCCTGAAATGCTTTCCTCAAAAAACATAATTTCTTCACGACTGAAGAGAGAAAGACATGAACATCTTGGATGATAAAGGGGTGAGTAAATTTTTTGTAAATTGTTGTTCTGAAGGTGCACTTCTCCTTTAAACATTGTCACGCTGAACACCTCTACTCATAGGGCTGTGTAAATAATCGGATGCGATTATCACGCGCATCTTGTCAGTAATGCCGGTTCTGTGACTTTCAAGGTACGCAATATCGCATTCATCATCGGATATGTATTGCCTCTGATAATGCACACGATATTGCGTAGCTTGTCAGTGGACTACGGCTCTGTGTAGTAAATGCTGCTCCATCTGACATCACGTGATAGAGATTTACAACTAATCACAGAACCGGCATTACTTACGAGATGCACAGGATAATCACATCCAATTATTTGCACAGCCACCCTATCTACTCACTAGTCTGCTTTCACAAAACTGAAAAAGTTGTCGGATGCTTAGAGACATGGTGCAGTTTCTTAATAGCCTACTTTACATTTGGCTTTTTACTTCTGCCAATTATAGGCGTCCTTATGAACAAAACCTGTAAGAGTCATAAACTTTTGTTGGTCACAGAGCTTCTTTTCTAATTTAATCCATAAGCCGGTGGAAAGATCCTATTTCCTCGGTCATCAATGCAGTGCTGCATCCACCTTATTTTTCAATGCGGAAGTAAGCTGTTTTCTGGTAATGTGTTAGACGTCCGGTTCATAATCCGCCATAGGGAAATAAGGAGAAGAATATCCAAGTGTAGTAGAAGGTAAAACAGTTTGCACTACAAACCAACGTGTTCATAATTAAGATAATACATTAAAATAATATGGTAAGACACACCAGTTTGCAATATCAAGCAGCAAAATGAGCTTTTTGTGCAGCTAAAGATAGCTGGAAGTGGATGAGACCGGAAGCCAGACACAAAAAAATTACAAATGGCTGCACCCACTCTTATAGGAAAAATAAAGTGGGAAAAATAAGGTGGATATGTTTCTATATTCAATTTGTTTCGCTAGTTGTACTTTTACCAATGATCTTCAACTCTATACTGACACCTATTGGTCTGGATGTATGAAGCTTGTTTATTAACTGCTTTTATTAACTTAAAGGAGAACAAATATTTACAGATAATTTAGTCATCCCCTTGTCATCCAAGATATTTATGTCTTTCTTTCTTCAATCGATAAGAAATTACATTTCTTGAGGAAAACATTCCCAAATTTTTCTCCATATAGTGGACTTCAGTGGTGCTCCCAAGTTTAAACTTTTAAAATTCAGTTTAAATGCAGCTTCAAACAAGGGCTCTAAACGACCCCAACCGAGCAAGAAGGGTCTTATCTAGAAAAACGATCTGCCATTTTCAAATTGACAATTTATATACTTTTTAACCTCAAATGCTCGTCTTGTCTAAGTCTGCGCAAACTCTGTTTTTTTTTTTTTTTTCTGGTTCAATATGGTCAACACAGTTACGGTATGTCGAAAAACTCCCATCTCGATTTCTTTCCCACCTTTAAAATCATCCTACATCGCTGCAGAAGTACCAACCCAGTGTTTACAAAGTGAACATGCAGAGAAGATCAAACGTCCTTCACAAAAAAAGGTAAAACAGTGATGTAGGATGATTTTGACGTTGAAGAAGAGAACAAGATGGGAGTTTTTTGACATCCACTAACTGCACTGACCCGGATTACAGAGACTGCACGTCGCAGAGACGAGACAAGATGAGCATTTGAGGTTAAAAAATAAATAAATTGTAAATTTGTTTAAAAAATGACTGATCGTTTTGCTAGATAAGACCCTTGTTCCCCAGTTGGGATCGTTTAGAGCCATTTGAAGCTGCATTTAAACTACATTTTGGAAGTTCGCGTCCGCTTTGCACTAAGTAAAAAGAAAAAAAAATCCATATTCACTATAATATGGGAAGTTTTAGGTTTGATAAAATTATAAAAATGCATATTCACTATAAAATGGGTAGGTTTAGGTTTGGGGGTAGGTTAAGGGTTCTAAATATCTAAATCGCTTATTGATAAAATGATAAAAATGGATTGATATATATATATATATATATATATATATATATATATATATATATATATCAATGATATAAAAGATAAATACATAGTTCACGTTTAATGCAATGCTAAAAATGCATAGAGATTTGTACGTTTTGAACATTGCATTACGTCTAAATTGTATGTTTTAGCATCAATAAAAAACATTTTGTTCTTGTTAATGTTATGTACTAATACCTATGCATAAACAATGAGACCAGGCTGTCAGCTTCAACGTTCATTCACAAACAGCACCATAAAGTATATATTTTTTTTCAGATAATAATAATAAACATACACTACTACTACTACTACTACTACATCTACTACATTTACATTTATTCATTTAGCAGACACTTTTATCCAAAGCGACTTACAAGTGAGGATTACATCAAGTGATTTATCCTAAAGAGGCAAGACGACATAGGAAGTGCTCATAACACCATATAACAGGCATTGTTTAGATAAGTACAAGCTAGAAAGGGAAGAATAGAAAAAGAGTAGAACAAAATAGTATAATAGTCAAATAGTATCGAAAGAGATGAGTTTTCAGCAGTCGCTTGAGAGTTGTCAGGGAGTTGGCATTCCAGATAGGGGTGGGAAGATCATTCCTCCAGGCAGGAACGGTGTAAGAGAATTGTCTGGAAAGTGATTTTGTGCCTCTTTGTGATGGTACAACGAGGCGTCGCTCACTAGTGGATCTCTGACTTCTGGAGGGAGTGTAGATTCGTAGCAGTGAGTGGAGGTAGGCGGGCTCTGAGCCACTACTACTACCACTACTAGATTAGTAGTCTACTATAGACTACTACTACTACTACTACTACTACTACTACTACTACTACTAGATTATTATTTTCATGTTTGAATTGCAAGGTATAACTGGTCATGTGATCTCAACTTGACACCATCCCCCCATGTTGAATAAAAGGTTTTTCTAATCCATTGATATAACTTAAGCCTTAATTACTTTAAACATTTGTCTGAAGTGCAAATCATTTCTTTAGAAGTAAATCTTTTAATGAGGAAAAAAAAAATGTCTTTATTTATTTATTTATTTATTTATTTATGAGTGAGTGAGTGAGTGAGTGAGTGAGTAAACCGGAGATTTGCTCTTTTCATTGTCTTTCTCTTTCGTTTGTCTTTGATATGAAGAATTATGGTTCAATCAGAAGGAGGGCAAATCCAGACATGGCATGGATTAGAATAACTCTGGAAGGAGACCAGCCTGAGGGGCTGCAAAAACACAGCATGGAAAAGTGTCTGTTTGGTGACAGGAAACATATTGTTTACTGATAGTCCCAGAATGTGTGACATAGGGTTTTCAATGTGGTTGAATTAAGATACTAATTGCAGGAGTTCCTGCAACTGGTGGGAAACAACAAAAATGAGTCACAATTCTATTCTCATCACAGACAGTAGGGAAAAACAATGCAGAATGCAAAATATAAAATCAGTGTTATTTTAGTATCACTGATATACTTTTATAGTTTTTATTATTGTTTTGAAATATATTTTTCATATATTTTCTGTTTTTGTTTTAATTTTAGTCAACATTTTAATTTGGTTGTGTGTCTTTATTATTATTATTATTATTATTATTATTGACAAGTGATGGGATAAAATACCTTAAAATACCTAAAAATTAACATTTTAAGCATGCCATATAACAACATTTTAATCTTTGGTTAAAAAAATAATTTTAAATGCACATTAAAATGGGTTATTTACAAATTACGAAAAACCAATTGGATAATGGGTAACACTTTATTATAGGGAATAATTCTGGCTATTAACTGGTTACTTATTAGCATGCCTATTATTAACATATTGGCTGTTTATTGGTACTTATAAAGCACCAATTCCAATTCTGCTTGACCTTATTCTACATCCATAATTCTACCCAGTACCTGAACTTAACAAATACCTTACTAACTATTAATAAGCAGCAAATTAGGAATTTATTGAGGCAAAAGCCATAGTTAATGGCTTGTTAATAAAGTATGACCGGATAATGCTTTACATGCATTTATCTTTTATTTATTTATTACAAAAACTAAGTAAATGAAGTTTTACATTGATTCTTTTGATCTTTTTTTTTTTTTTTTTTTACAGTGATATTTATTTACATATATTTCTAATTGGTACTTCTGGTCCTTCATGAAGCTGGGAGCATGAAACAAATCAAAACTGTCATTTGTCATGTAATGTTATGTTAAATATTAATGCACAGTATATGGTTAAGGACATTTTTGTACATTTATGTCAATTTAAAGACAACATTGGTTCTGTTTTTGGTAATCACTTAATGTAAAATCTGTGTTTTAAAGTAAAACCAGTTGAATCCTGTTGTTTTATTGCACACAGTTTAAGGAAGTACAGCAGTATCTCTATTTCTGATCACTGTGGTGATATTGGTGAAGTTGGCAGAAATACTGCTCTCCCCTGTCTGCTTTCTGAAAACATTTATAGTCAGTCATATTTCTGGCAGTGACGTCTGGCAGTTCTCAGTCAGGGCCTGTTATTAAAAGACTTGTCCAACACCTTCCTGAGATGAAGAGATACCGAAACCAAGCACAAACTTTCCATTCCATCTAGCTGACCAAGACTGGCCTGTACCCCAGGAGAAACTTCTCAAAGAGGCGTGTGAGTGAGTGAGTGAGGGAATGTTTGTGTAAATCAGTCTGCATTTTTATGTGTGTTGGAGAGGTCTGGAAAAGACCAAGTGCGTTTGATCATGGCAGGTATCATCTTCTTATGTGTGACAGCAACTCATGATGAAAGCTTTTGAAGAAAATAGAAGACGTCAGAGAGTGAGAGAGATGGAGAGAACAAGAAATGAGTGAGTGTGAGAGAAAGATAAAACAAAGCATATGTCAAAAAAAACCACATGATCAGCATTAACTACACAAATTACCTACAGTATATGGACTATGAACTCTGGCAGGATTTTATAGAAGAGTTTTGAAGCCTCATGTTTTAGATTTCATCATAAAAGTATGCTTATATCAGGAAGTAACCATACATTAACTTACAAACCCTTATTATTATGCATACCCTTTTGAATTAATTTTATTGATTGTGCACTTGTATTGTACTTCAAATCTTAAAAAGTGTTTTAAAAAAAACTATACTTGCAGATAATATAGTATTAATTAAATATTAGGCCAATTAAGAGTATAAAGAGGTTACACTTTCATGGCACTGACACTTTATAGAACAAATACCTGTCTTTTCTTACAGCCTCTTTCAATTTTGTGAAGCTCATATTTTATTGATAAAATAAAAAAAAATCAGTTTAATTAAAAAAAAACAAAAAACAAAAAAAAAACACCCTAACCAGATGGAAGTTAACCCCCCCCCCACCCCCCCCCCCTCAAATTTCACTCCCCCACCTCCGTCCCCAATTTCCAATTTCCAGCCCTGGTCATCAGAATATCTTATTCTGTGAAAATCATACTTTGTGTGTGTATGTGTGTGTGACATGAGAGTGAGTAAACAAAGAAAATTTCCATTTTATTTCATTTTGTGTGAACTGTCCCTTTAAGTGAGACAGACAGAAAAAAAAAAATAAAAACACCGTACAAATGACATCAAGCAGCTGGCAGTCCCTCATTCACACATTTCCCCCAGTATGACTCATTTGGACGCAGCACATCTCTTTCTGCTGTAAGTGAGGACTAACCTCTAATGTGGTTAAGACTATCTTTGTGACGGAGGAGAAGTAGGCGTCCCACAGGAACTGAGTTTGCTGCCGCAGTGCCAGGATTCTGTCTGAACCCACAGACCTGGTGATAGATGGAACCTGAGAGAAAGAGAGAAAGAAAGAGAGAGAGAGAGATCTGCTTTCAGATGTACTGTGTGTTTGTGTATTAAAGGATGCTTTAGTGGTCATTAGCAGTTTGTTCAACAGTCCAACCTTTGAGCTGTCTCTAATTCTACCCAACTCTGGATCAGTGTTGGGCAGTAACGCATTACTTTGTAACGCATTACTGTAATTTGATTCTTTTTTAGTAACAGAGTAATTTAACGCGTTAAAATTTCCAAATTAGTAATTAGAGTATAGTTACAAGCATGTGTTACCGCTGCGTTACATCTTTGCCGACAGAATGTGTTTTATCATCTAGATTGTAAAAAGAGTGCTGGCTAGCACACGCAACGTCCTTTACCTGAGACCTACTTTGACTGGTGAGCACCTGTGAGGCGGATACTACCAACGAAAACAAAGTCAGCATGAAGAGAGGAAAGTACGCATTCTGTAGCAGGAAATACTATCATTATTTTTAGTTTATTTCTGTCAAAGGTTCTGTAAAACATTATTGTGCGTTGTCAATTAGAGGGGAAGAAAACCTTTTCGACCGTGAAAAACTCCATATCCAATTTAGAACCTCTGAAAGGGCAGCCCGGCATATTAAAACTTATTGAGAACGTACCAGGTGTGGAGAGCAACGCATCAACTTCTATTGTCGAGTCCAGTGGCAGTGGATTAGAGACCTGCACTCCCACTGGACTCAATGCAACAGAGAGCGGGCGGGACAAGACTTGATGGGCGGGTGCGGGCGCAGGCGGGCAGAGACTCATGTGTGTGCGGGATGCGATAGAATAAAATGATTTGCGGGACTCGGGCAAAATAGAACAGAATAGAATCTAAACATAAAATATCTAAAACAAATAAATTGCTATTCATGTATTGCACAAAAGCAACAAGAACAACTAATATAAAACAAAAACGATTAACATGCGTAAGCATAGGTAGAGTTTCTATTTATAACACGTGTTTGCAGAGTTGAACAATGTTGATTTCTTGAATGCAATGGACAATCAGAAAATCCACTCACCGCTCGAAATGCCGTGCATTCTGCAACCACGCACGCAGCAGCCTATTGCTTTTAGTAAAAATAACAGTGGTTTGTGAATGTTGATGCTTTAATAACAAATATTTTATCAGGAGCATTTATGCTGGAATGTTACAAACACAAACTTACTATTTCACATATAAATTTCGTGGATGTACAGAAAAAAAGTAACATAACTAGTAATGTAACTAATTACTTTTGTAACAAAGTAATCAGAACAGTAATTTGATTACTTTTCAAAGGAGTAATCAGTAATCAGTAATTTAATTGCATTTTCAGAGTAACTTGCCCAACACTGAGTTTTCCACAATTTTCCTGGTATGTTTCATATTTTATCAAGATTGTACAAACAATGCAGGAGCTGGAGTCTCTCAAGCTTTTATCTGTCCTGTGTTTCAATAACATCATCAATTACACCGTGACAGATTAATAAAACAATCCAAAATATGACAGACAAACTGTTAATGTAGTGTGTACCATATTTTCATTTGCGTGCTTTAAAGTTGCCTACAGGTTCTACAATGGAGTTTAAAAGCCACACAGTCATGACATTTTCTCAGTTCTCTTCAGAGTAAAATTGCTTATTCAGCTTTAAAACTGCGGTGGCATTTGAACACTGATGTGTCAACACAGTAGAACACAAAACAACCATTAATAAACTCCACATATTCAAAGAAATGTAACATAACTTTTTATGTCATACACAACGGTTTTTAAACTAGGGTTCAACACAACATCTTTTAACATATCTACTAACTTTTTATATTATTAGCACTTTTTTTTTTTTAAACCATGACATTAATCTCAAGTATTTAACAGTGTAAGTAATAAAAGAACAAATCCAAAAAAAAAAAAAAAAAAAAATTGTTTTCTTATGTATTTATTTATTTATTTATTTTGAAGATTTCTAAACCTAACCTAAAGAGCAGATAAAAATAAATGCTGTCAATTTCAAAGTTAATAGTCTCCAAACAATATTTGACAATAAAAAACAATAATACAATAATGACAATACAATGACAGTATAAAGGTAAATTCTTCAGTATTGAAAAGCCTTTTTATAATATGAAGCTTAATATTTTTTTTTCTTATAAATGCATCATAAATGAGTCTTTATTAAAATAGTGTGTGTGTGTGTGTGTGTATGTGTGTGTGTGTGTGTGTGTGTGTGTGTTAATATGTGGTTTGGTTTATATATACCTAAATTGAGGTCCCCATGGGTACAAAAGCTTATAAATCATACAGAATGAGCTTTTCTGAGAAAGTAAAAATGCAGAAAGTTTCCTGTGACGGGTAGGTTTGGGTGTAGGGTTTGTGTAGGGCGACAGAAAATATAGTTTGTACAGTATAAAAACCATTACGCCTACTATTATGTCCCTACAAGGAAAGCTGACCAGACGTGTGTTTGTGTGTGCAAGCATATGTTGTCATTCATTACTGCATTAAATGCTATCAGCAAAATTGTATTAGTCAATTTATTTATTTTATTTTTTATTTTTTTCAAGTTAGAAGAGATCTATTTAATTGCATCACGCTAAAATATGAAGATATCAATTGTCTCTGCAAATAGAGGCTAATTTCTCCTTCTGTATTTTGGGAAAATAGTGAATTGGCTTGATTAACTAAGAGCTTGGGGAAAAGTGTGATATCATTTTTTTAAGGCTTCTAAAGCATCCTGGGATTCATTGCTCAGTTTTTTTCCCCCCTCATGAGAATTTCAGCAGCATTTGATTAAAGCTCTCAGTGCTGTGAGTGGCCATTTTAGAAAAATGTGGGAAAAAAGCAGAATTTTCAGTCTGCTTTAAGAGGAATGATGGAGGCTTTAAAACGATTATATAGTAATGTGCTCTCATTACTGTAAGATTATGTTAATTTGTAAAGAAGACTATGTGTTTGTTAGTGCCTTGGGGGAATTGTGCAGCACTGATAGCTTGATGCGAAAATATGTGTGTTTGTGTGTGTGTGAGTACCTGCAGCAATAATCTCTCATCTCCAATGATGGCGGCTTTACTCCAGTCAATGACCTCTGAGAAGGGCAGCTCCCATCCGTTACTCAGCAGCACAGGAATACAGGCCGCCTGCAGAACACACACACACACACATGCACCCATATCAAATCCTCATCTCTCTACACAACTGCCACCAACAACTGTACAACACTTTCACAGTCTTCATTTCAATCGATAAACTGTTGTCAAAATGTACACTGACACCTTGAAACAATGTAATTTCTTCAGAGGACTTTTTTTCATTTGCCAATAGCTAGTAAATTCTAACATGTTCTAACAGATTCTATCACTGTAGCTGTTCATAAAATTGAATGGACCTGAGAAAATATGAACCAACAATCAACAGTTGTAACTGCACTAACATTCAAGGAATTGTCCACTCAGAAGTGAAAAAATCAGTCATCATTTTCTCACCCTCATGTCAATCTAAGCCTGCATGACTTTTTTGATATTTTCTGATATTTCCCACTGACTTCTATTATGTTGAGAAAAAATAGTGGAAGTCAGTGGGAACCGAAACTGCACCACAACAGTCATAGATTTTTATGGTAATTTTATCCCTCTCTTCTTCCTGTCAAAGTTAGTGGTTCTTTCCATAATAAGCTGCAAAGTGGACCAGATTTTATGTGGATGCCAAAATGACAGAATCTCAAATCCACATGTGCTGAAATTTGGAACTGAATGATTAAGGTCAGACTGACATGATTAGGGATCTTGTTAAAAAACAAAACCAAGCTACAAATTTTAAATGTGAAGAACCAGAAACTGCACAATGTTTTGCTACTTTCCTCCATTGTTTATATGTCTGAAATAATAATAATTTCCTCTGGTGTTTAAGAGTTGAAGTGCATTTGATTATAGGATGGTCGAGTTGTTATAGAGTTTTAATTTTATTTTTCTGAACAGTACTGCATTACAGTATTACAGTATGTTTTCATTGCAAACTGAAGCCTTTTATTTAAAAAGATCACTGCAGTTTCCAACAGAAATGTCCACTGAGTGGGGCTAAAAGAGTCTTCGGCTTTTTCCCCCGGAACAGATGAACGTACATATGGTACATTTATGTGACGTTGGTTTTGCATGTGTTACCACAGTTCTGACTTGAAATGTCCTTTGAGTGGCGCTATAACTCTAATGCTCCGTCATGTTTTAAAATAACGTACCATCTGCGCTACACCCAAACCGATAGTATGAACAAATGTGAATGTGACATAAAAACGCAGTTGCAAGCATGCCGTTTTAGCTTGTTTTATGATCTCTTATCTTTCAGCTCTTTCATCATTAGTCATGTTTTCATGGGATTCGTACCCAATGATTACGCATCCTATTCCAATTTCGTGCCAGCTAAGTCTGGAAAGGGAAACATATTGAGCTCTAATCATAAATGTGTATGAAAACGATTACAAGTGCTTGCTGTTTTACAACCTCTAGTGGACATTTCTCTTGGAAACTGCAGTGATATGTACTTACTGGTGCGTAATTTGCACCTCACGAAAAAGTTCCCACAGGTACGTTTTCGTCGTAAGATCAGGTAGCACTTAGGGGCTGATTAAGTTGCAGGTCTCTTTGCTGCAAATTATATCTTATTTAGATGATTCAAATTCTTTGCAAAAAATATATATCATTCTAAGATTCATATTTTGAAAACTTTATCAGCAAGTACCATAATGCAGCATGTGGTACTATTGAGTATTTATTGACATAAATCTTTGAACTTAAATGTAACTATTGTATGAATAAGCAATTTAAAGGGTTAGTTCACTTCCAGAACAAAAATGTACAGATAATGTACTCACCCCCTTGTCATCCAAGATGTTCATCTTTCGTTCTTTAGTTGTAAAGAAATTATGTTTTTTGAGGAAAACATTTCAGGGTTTCTCATGGAATGGACTTCTATGGTGCCCCCAAAATAAACGTCCAAAATGCAGTTTAAATGCAGCTTCAAGGGGCTCTAAACGATCCCAGCCGAGGAAGAAGGGTCTTCTATCAAAATTATCTGCTATTTTTTTTTTTTTTTTTTTAAATACAATTTATATACTTTTTAACCTCAAACACTTGTCTTGTCTAGTTCTGTGTGAACTCTTTTTTTTTCGGTCTTGACAGTTAGGGTATGTCTAAAAACTCCCGTCTCATTTTCTCCTCCAACTTCAAAATCGTCCTACATCACTGTTTTACCTTTTTTTGTAAAGGATGTTTGATTTTCTTTGCAAGTTCACTTTGTAAACACTAGGTAAGTACTTCTGCAGTGCTGTAGGAAGATTTTGAAGTTGGAGAAGAAAATAAGATGGGAGTTTTTAGACGTACCCTAACAGAGCTAGAGAAGATGAGCATTTGAGGTTAAAAAGTATATAAACTGTAATAAAAAAGTAAAAAATAAATAAATAACCGATTGTTTCGTTAGATAAGACTCTTCCTCAGCTGGGATCATTTAGAGCCATTGAAGATGCATTTAAACTGCATTTTGGAAGTTCAAATTTGGGGGCACCATAGAAGTCCATTACATGGAGAGAAATCCTGAAATGTTTTCCTCAAAAAACATAACAACTGAAGAAAGAAAGACATGAACATCTTGGATGGCAAGCAGGTGAGTACATTACCTGTAAATTTTTGTTCTGGAAGTGAATAATCCTTTAATTTGATTTCAGATATTTTTGGTCATCCTCAGTAGGGCATGAGCAAATTATCTTGTTAAATGAAAACATACAAATGAGATTGCATTATCGTGTTTGCTTTCAGAGGCAGATGGAACAATTTGTAATGAAAAGTATACACTACAATGAATTTAAATAAACAACTAAAATAATTACACGCCTCAACAAAAACTATTTACGCACTATTAAAATGAGCGATTTGTATAATAGGTCTTCAGGGAGGCAGGTCATATTTTGGATGGGACTGTTTATAAATTCCAGACTGCACCTGACCATCCAACATTCAAAGGTGACAGTCATATGGAAGACTTAAGGAGGTTTGTGCCAGATATCAGGAGTGAGGCAGAGACCACAGCTTTGGTAATCCCACCTGACCTTTCATACAGACACCTTCCTTCCTTCTTTCCTTTCACATATACACACACAGTCCTGACTCCTCTTCCTCCATGTTTAAATGGAGATGGTTGACAACAGAAGGACTGCCCCACATGCAACAGCATCTAAAAGCCTTTTGATGTCTCTTTTCAAAGTGCTCCCATCAGAGAGCACAACACAGGGAGCCACTGCCTCACACAACTGCTGCAGAGATGTGAAAAATACTGAGGAAATTCAAACACCCTGTCTTTACCTCCCGTATCTGACTGACAAATATCGGTTTTGACAGGCTAAAGATGCATCTGTCTTTAGTGGGAACATATAGACACATTTATCAATCCACTTTCTGGTTTTATGCATCTCTTTACTTCTTAGAAAACGGAACATTTCACATAAGGTGACCTTCATAATTAACAGATGCTTTTCAGAGACTAAGTAACACAGCATTCAACTGCTATAAATATGTAGCTGCAGTCACTAACAAAAATATCTTTTTTTTTTGTTTGTTAACATCTTAATTACATTTTACATCTTGTTAATAATACATATGAATCAACACAAAAAAGTGCCGCAAAGCTTTAACACTGCCCCAGTCTTTTCATATTTGAGGACTTTTCTTCCTTCCAACTATTTTTACTGTAATTTTGATCAGATAAATGCAGCCTTGAGAGAGACTTCTAAAAAAATCCTGTGTATCCCTCTCTCTCTGAATATTCAGTAAATATATTTACACAATATATACTATCAGTCAAAAGTTTTTGAACAGTAAGGATTTTAATGTTTTTTAAAGAAGTCTCTTCTGCTCACCAAGCCTGCATTTATTTAAAAAGCACAGCAAACACAGTACAATTTTGAAATATTTTTACTATTTAAAATAACTGCTTTCTGTTGTATTTAAAAATGTATTTTAAAATGTAATTTATTCTTGTGGTTTCAAAGCTGAATTTTTCAAAGCTGGTTTAAATGAAAAAAAAAAAGAAAAATGGTATTTACCTGTGCTGCACTGAATTTATCAAATGACTGTAAACTTTATAATGTTCCAAATAAATATTTATTTATAATGCTATGTATTATTCAAATTCCTGTTCATTTTAGAATCCTCCGTGTGCAGAACTGACAGCTTTTGCATTATGGCAGCCAGTTATTAATATATTCAGCTAAAGTTTCATCTCATGCATGCTTTCTGCATCACTGCCCATAGGCGCTATTGACTTGTAGGATGCTATTTACAATCTTTACTGTTCATACAACAGCTTAACACCTCAAACTTAAATCATAATGATTGCTTAATTGGTATCATGAACATCAAAATATAATATAATGCTCAAAAGTTATGTTGGTAGAGTACTGTATTTTTGTAGAAACTGTATTTTTTTTTTCCTACCAGAAAATAAGATGTGATAGAAGTGAAATTGCTGGACTTTTGACTGCATCATTAGTTGATTCTCCTGACTAAATCCACAGTAGAGACTGAGAACACAGCTAATGAATAACCACACTGAGAAAGAGAGAGAAAAGTACAGAGTGGGTGAGCGAGCTTGAGAGAGAGAGAGGTTTATTAATAGTTCTCTTCACCTCTCCTCTTCAATATAAGAATCTTCTCTGGGTGTTTTTAAAAAGATGACAGAATGTCAATATCAATAACCTTTACGTCAGGATAGTGCAACCTCAGGGCTCCAAACGGCTGAGCCTTGAACATTCAAGCCAATCAAAAACACCTGTTATGAAAGAAAGCATTGCGTGACAGATTTTTAGACAAGCAAACTTCAGAGCCACCAACCTGCAGGGCCTCTAGAAAGCGGAAGGACCCGAGCCGCCTGCCACGAGGAACAAGGCAAAAACTGGAGTTGTGTAGCAGCTCCTGGTAATCAAACCTGTGGACACAAATAAAACACAACATTTAAGAAAACCTTAAAACACTTCAGGAAAAAATGGATACAGAGACATTTTTGTTTACATTGGTTACTTAATTTTTGTATACTTGTCACTGTTAACTTAAAAAAAAAAAAAATGCTGAGACTGATTTACATACATATACACACATAATCATACTCATACCAAATGCATACACAAGTAGCCAAACGAGGGTGGGGCTCGGGGGGGGGGGTCCCACAATGATCCAAAGGACCGATCCCTTCACCCCCGGAATACGATTTTAAACGCAAAAAGCTAAACCGAATGCAATTTCAACTGAGGGAACTCTCCGATCTGATTTGTGACACCTCAGATTCAATTTGACCAATTCTAACCCCCCAAAACTGGTCGATTTTAACCATTCAACGATCACTGGTGTATTTAAACTTCCACTGCTAAATTCAAAGTAACGTGCTTTTGCGCCTTGTCTGGCGCTGAGCCAGATAGATAGTGCTTTCAAAACGATTCAATATTTTTAACCACATAAAAATTTAGACATTTAAATTAATAACTAGCAAAAGACATTTGTTAAATATCTTACACACTGATGTTTGTGAGTTTGTTAAATGTACGAAAAACGGCAATAATCCTTTCAACAAAAATCTGACAACGTATTTTATTCATATAGAACACCTCATATACCACCCCTCCCTCCCCCTCTGTTAGCCCCCCCTGAGGTTCATACAAGCCCCCCCAGGTCGTGTGTCCTGGCGCCAGGACTGGTTGGGCTAATGGTGAAATTAATCTCTAAATCACCAATCAGCAATCACTCATGATCATGTCCATACCAAACATCAATCCATCAATATATCAATATACATTATATTATATTATTATATTATGTTATAATATATTATATTTATAAGGCAAATAATAATCAACCAAGAATATAGTATACTGTAGGCCAGTGTTTCTCATCCAGGGGGCTAAGGCCGCAAGAGCCTCAAGAAACCAAAAAAAATATTTTTAATATGAATTCACCCCATCAACAACAACTTTCATTTTCTTTAATGAACAAACAGCTGCACCAAGCAAAATGTATTATAAAATATATTAAGTAAATGTATTTGTATTTATTTATTTATTTATTTGAATACACTGCTGTTCAAAAGTTTTGGATCAGTAAGATTTTGAATGTTTTTTTTTAAAGAAATCTCTCATGCTTATCAAGGCCGCATTTACTTGATCAAAAACACAGAAAAAAAAGTATTATTATGAAATATTCTTGCAATTTAAAATAACAGTTTTCTGTTTTAATATACTTTAAGATATAATTTATTTCTGTTATGCAAAACTGAATTTCCATCGGACATTACTCCAGTCTTCAGTGTCACATGATCCTTCAGAAATCATTCTTAATATGCTGATTTATCGATGCTGGAAACCATTGTGCTGTTTAATTTTTTTTTTTTTTTTTTGGAACCTGTGATACATTTTTCAGGATTCTTTGATGAATAAAAGAACAGCATTCATTCATAAATAGAAATCTTCTCTAACAATATAAGCCTTTACTATCACTTTTTAGCAATTTAACACATCCTTGCTGAATAAAAATATTAATTTCTTTCAAAGAAAGAAAGAAAATTGCTGACCCCAATCTTTGAACAGTAGTGTATATTGTTACAAAATAAATAATTTTAATAATAATTTTAAATGAATGCTGTTCTTTTTAACGTTTAATTCATCAAAGAATCCTGAAAAAAACTATCACAAGTTCCAGCTGTTGACCAATCAGAATCGTGGACTGAAACTAACCACTTTATAAATAAGTTTTATACAAGCATTATCAGTCAGGCTACTAGTATGCAACACACTCATAACTTTCCTGTTGTTCTGGCTACAGTCAAATCTCAGATCTCTTTCTTATTTGACGTTGCTTAATTAGCCTCTCCATAGGCTTATTATGGTGACCAAACTTTGTATATTAATATCTGGTATGTGGTCACAGGTGTATGGCGGCTGTTTATAATAATGCAGCTCATTCAATCAGATCTTAGAGTCTGATGTGTTTTATTATATTTGTTCTGACATATTATATTCGTATGACACAATAAACATACTGGGAGAGAAAAATCAAGATTAAGCTGAAGATGGAGGGATGGCAGTGAGGGATCCCATTATTTGCTCTCTCCTTCTGTTCTGACAGTCAGCCTTAATCTGGCTAGAGCTCACTCTCCTTTATTTAATTCTCTTATAATTACTGCCTCACTCTCTTTCTCTCCCTTTCTTTCCTCCATCATCAGCTATCCAGCCAATAAGTGGAAAATATGTTGTTCTTCTTCTGGACTTCTGCTCATGTGAAGCAGGGTTATCATCAACTAAATAATAATAATAATAATAATAATAATAATAATAATAATAATAACAATAATAATAATAAAAATAAATTAAAAATCCATTATTTGAATTAAATAAACATTAGCTCAAATAATACAATTAATTTTGTTATTGTTTTAACTCTATTTTCTGGTTTGAACTGTAGGTTGAAGTAAACTAAAGTTCAACTAAAACTAAAATCTGCCAGATGCATAAATATGTAAAACGCAAAACTAAAACTTAATTAAATAAAAACCAGTACAGACATATTTAAAACAACAATAAAAATAAACAGGAACTAATAAAAATCACAAAACACAACTAAATTACTAAAACTACAAATTAAAAATTTAAATTTTAAAATAAAATCCAGATTTATTGTTGCAGGGGTGTATATAGTACATATATGTTATTGGCATAAATATATTTGATTGGATAACAAAATTTGAAATAACTGATTTATTTGAATATCAGAAATGTAACTAGAAAACACACTAGATCAGGCAGCAAGCTGCCAACTATAGGTCACTGAGTGCTTTTGAATTCACTTTTGATGTCATCAAAATCAATTGGAGAACAGCATTAAAAATGATTGACAGGTCGGATTTGACAGTCCTGCTCTATAGCATGCTGTCAGAGGGTCATTGAAGAGCCATAAACACAATCTGTCTCTGTCATTCAGGTATATGACTGCATTACTGATAGCCTCACGCTCACACCTACACACCTCTACTTACATACACACACATACTGTAACCCAAACACATTGAAATATTTGATTTGCTTTCACAAGGATACTGCCAAAATGCTCTGCGTGTTGGTGGGTGGAAATTCAATCTCTCCTTGGTCATGTTGTATGCGGCTGTTCGCTTAGTCAACAAACGTCACAAGATTTCTGATCACAACAATTCTCCACAACTTGTAAAAATAAGGGTCTAGACATCTGAGATTGCTTGCCCTGCAAGTTTGTGTTGAAACTGTTGCTGCTAGAAGCAGCAGAGTTGTAAGAATCACTTTGGGACTCGTTTTCTCAAAGATCAAACCTCATGCTCTCTTGCTGTGTCGAATAAGGGTCTCCAACAAGAAGATTGGACAAAACCTTTCACTAGACTACAAGTGCTACAATAACATTCTTTCGCTTTTACTTTTAAAAACAGAGTTGTCAATTAATTGTCAACATACCGCTGAAATCAAATGAATTGCATGGTCGTGTTAAGACCAAAATAAGTCCATTTACAAATAAAAACTTCACTTTTTGCCAAACCACAGTTTTTCTTAATTGCACCAACATGTTAAATTAACAGCCCAAGTAAAAACATAATATTTCTTGCTAAAATTTAAAATAAAAATTAGGTAGAGAAAGAAAAATGATTTTTTTGTTCAGTTCAGTTACTGGATGTGATTGGCCTCTTTTGTGCTCTGTAATTAAAATGGAAAGCTTGACACAAGAAGTCAATGTGTTCTTCATACTTTGTGTGTAGAGAATAAACTTTGTTTGGACAAATTACTATGTGCAGAGAAATACAAAGGACTCTGATGTTCTGAAAAGTGCAAGGAAAGCTTCTTTTTTTTTTTTTTTACACTTTAAGCTATTTTAATACAGTAATGGCAACGTCTTAATTAGACATGCTAATTTAAAGGCAACCATATGGGCAATGTTACAAATGAGGATACAAATAAACAGGGTTACTAAGGGTGGCACAGAGCACCAACCAACCAACAAATAAACAATTAAAAGTGAATAAATAAATGGTGACTTTGTGTGATTTTATTTGCATATCATATCAGTGATATACTGTATACCTGTCAAATGTCTTTCCTCATGTTGTAGAATGCTAATAATGCAATTAGTAAAACTAGTCTCTATGAAATGCTACCAAATTAACCATAATTCATTCATAATTTTGTTCATACAACGATTTGTTCTGGTTCTCGTATCTGATTGTCTGACAGCCAGCAGTGTGATATTCCAGTAGTATCAGCACTCTAACCATTTCACCATTTGTATCACTCCACTTGTTGTTGGATCTATACTGGCAGGATTTGTCAATGGCGGAAAAGCGAACCCACTATACTTTTACAAATTAGTGAAAACTTTTTGAATTTGAAGATCAGGGTAAATGTAACTTATTTTGTCTTTAAGGAAACATGCAAGTATGTTCTGTAGCTTCTGAAGGGAAGTCCTACATTAAAAAAAAATGATATTTAGGCATAATAAGTAAAAATGTACACATCTTCATTCTCTTCAAAAGTTTACACCCCCAGCTCTTAATGCATTGTTTTTCCTTCTGGAGCATCAGTGAGTGTTTGAACCTTCTGGAACAGTTGCATATGAGTCCCTCAGTTGTCCTCAGTGTGAAAAGATGGATCTCAAAATCATACAGTCATTGTTGGAAAATGTTCAGATACACAAAAAATGCTGAAAAACCAAAGAATTTGTGGGACCTGAAGGATTTTTTTGAAGTACAGCGGACAGTTTAACTGTTCAGAGCAAACAAGGGACTTATGAACTTATGAACTAACACTAAACAAAACAAGCAAACAAAAAAACACAGCTGTGGATCATTCAGGTAAAAACACAGTATTAAGAATCAAGCATATGTAAATTTTTGAACAGGGTCATTTTTATGAATTCAACTATTACTTTCTCTTGTGGACTATAGATGTTTTTTCCTGACTAAACGATGAGCGCCACCATTATGAATTCTAACTTCTGATTAGGTTCTCTTCTGTTCTGGTCTCCATAGGAACCCATTCAAATAGCACTCATAACGTCGGCAGCTTTGTGTCATCTACATACTCATTAAACTTTGAGGAGTGAGGCACTGACAAATGACCGTCATTGTGACGTTGAAAAAGTGATGGCGTTATTGAGCCATGTGCTTTTTAAAAACATTTTAATAGGTTTAACATTAGATTATCAGCTCAAAATATACGCTAATTTGACTAGAAACACTGGAGACCGGAAATGCAAAGCATCCTTTTGGTTAAAAGTCAGGCGTGACTTCCGCGTTCAGGAAAAACTTCTATATATAAACTTTTTTATGTAAAATATCTCATTCAGGTCAGTACTAAATAAAAAAATAACATGCATTTTGTATGAACTCTCTTATTTTGGTAAAATAATTAACATTTTGCAGATTCTGCAAGGTGTATGTAAACTTTTCTCAACTGTATAATTCATTTTGGTTATATTGAACAGGAAATTATAAATCTATTAATCTATTAAAATTATTAATCTTATTAATCTATTAATTGTTTCAGGGCAGATCGATCTGGCTTTAGAGCAAAGTTAAATTTCATATCTTTTTATCTTTATGTAATAACTTCTATACTAACTAGAGCACTGCTTTTCTAATTTTGAATGAATTATCTGCTTGTGTTTATTTCTTTTTGTACAAACTCATAATACTTTAATAATGGCTATTGTTGTATGCCATATGTGGTATTGAAAAATGGTCTGTTGATTATGATTTCATCCTTAGAGAAAGTTACAACTGTCTTTATGAGTGAATCGCAAGGACTTTTATATTGAAAGGGACATTATTATTATTATTAAACAGCCTTCTAAGATGTAACCAATAAATGCATTGACTACTGATGTCATGGGGTATCCCCAAAACTGTTAAAAGGACAAAGATATTGCTTACAGATTTTTATATGTACATAGTTAAAATGTTATGATTATTTACTTGTGTTGCTCCAAATAAAAATACATATGATTTCCGAGAAGTTTGGATAAACACTGACAGCAATGTAAGGTGAAAATCTTCAAACTAACAATGAACATGATCCACTAACGTTTGACAGCAAAACGTGCCTAATTACTTCTTAACAAAATTAATTCTGAACAATATACTGTATATACATTCAAAATAGCTCATTGGTTCATCCAACAAAATTATGACACATATTTACACACAGCTGAATAGATTTATCTGAACCGACACTTGTAATGACAAATGTTCACTGAGATCACATCGGTTTCATCCTTCTTGTAAGGTTAGTAACCACAAAATGCACAGTAACTCATTGATCTTCCTCTGTGTATTCTATTCTGATCAGGCACAGAAGTGGCAGCTGTGGCCTTGAGAGGCTCTTCTCGACAAGGCGAAGGAACGTGATACATATTCAGGCTCAACACTTAGACACCATGACAAATTCAGGTGCACCTGAATGCGTATGTACTCTGCAGCTGTATTTCACATACATTAATAAACTAGCTATGGATTCTTTTGGTGTGACTTCCCCATACTATGACTTGCATACTGAGGAAAACTGCCTGTGGTGAATGCAGATTATTTGAAAATTCCTGGAAAAATGCACCAAGGTAACACCAAGACAATATTGGCAGAAGATATAATTAAACATAAGCCTGTCACTGGCCTACAGTTCATAGAAATCTAATTTAAACCATTGTTAGTTAAATGTAAATATGATTAAATGTGTTAATTTTCTAATGTGTTCTTATAATTAATTATAATTAATGAGCTAAATTGATTATTAATAATAACAACAACACATGCATTCTCTGTATATAAAATAATTTCCACACTATACTGAAGAATAATATTTTTATATGCAGTGTATTGTTTTCTACTGGATAATTCTATCCCACTCTATTTTTATGTCTTCATCCTAGAAAAACAAAAAAGATACGATTATAAATAATACAATATGAGTGTTGCACATTTAGCTCGCTGGTAGCTCAATAACACGCAGCATCGGGAGCAATTTACAACTACAACATGAACCGACGGAGACCTGTAAATCTATTTCTTTTCCCCAGCCAAGAGCATCCTGAAGAGAGTAGGAAAAAAGACAGAATGTGAATGAATATGCAGGTCTATTTCTCATTCTCTGCTCAAAGCGCAGCATAAAGGGCACATGAAGGAAAGTAAAGGCCTGTGACAAATGCGGTGACTGCAAGGGCGGCACTATGCATTTTTTATTAGCTGTTAATCCATTCCTTGTGTAACTCAATATAAATCAAATTACCGGCCTACCATGCTGTCAGTGACTACAGTAATTAGATGGAAAAGTGGCTTGTAGAGGTGCCGCATTCTTTTAAGGTGGAAAAAAGCGAAGAGTGACATCGTATTTACGCCTGTGCTTTCTGCTCCTCACTGGCAGGTGAACGCAGTTATTCGATTGACCAGAGAAGATGTTGGACGTTAGGTCTATGTTTCGTTCATTAAATGGTGAATAGTACATGAAAATATGAACAAAATGTGTCAACAGTTTGTGACACTAATGTCTAGGGGTTTGTAGTTATTTTAGGGCTGGCAAATGATTAATTGCGATTAATCGCATATAAAATAAAAGTCTGAGTTTGCCTAATAAATGTGTGTGTACTGTGTGTAATTATTATGTATATATAAATACAAGCACATTCATGTATGTATTTAAGAAATATTTACAAGTTTATATGTATTTATTATAATTTTTAATAAAATTTATATTATATATAAATAAAAATATTTTGTACATAACATATTTCTCTTGAATATATACTTGAATGTGCTTGTATTTATATATACATAATAATTACACACAGTACACACACATATATTAGGCAAACTCAAACGTTTAATTTGTATGCGATTAATCGCGATTAATCGTTTGTCAGCCCTAATTTATTCCAACTGTTTCCTTTTTTGGCAAGGCTCGAAATTGAGACCGTTTTGGTAGCTTATGCTCCCGGAATTTAATCTGCGCAATCTCAAAATATATTTGGGAGCAATTGTGCGAGTGCTAGTAATTGTTGTGTTGCGACTTTTCATTTCTTTACAAAACTTTCGCTAAGTACTGCACAGTATATGACTGCTGTGAGCTGATACAGTGAGCCGTTCTATCCTACATTAGCTTACATAACCAATTAAACTTTATCTTTACATTCTTAGCTTTAATGCAGATTTTAGATATTAGCCGTCAATCACTCACATTGCGCTCCGTTGGAACTCGGAACCGGACGGTTTTTGCTCCAAATGATTTCTTTCCACCAATCTCTGTTCCGGATTTGCACTGCATTGCAATTAGGGGTGTGTGATATGAACATTTTTGATTCTTGACGATTAAAATATCCCTACGATCTGCTATTATTGAAGAAATAAAGTAAGCCTATCGTGCTACAGCGCACATTCTATAAGTTGCAGTTCTGGCGCCTCCGTCTCACGTGACATACATTCACACCAAATGTTTACTCAGCAGCAGAATTCCACTCACTTAACACTGCACTTATTTGCAATCACACAAGTACATTATTTGCATGTGCTTTAAACCTTGCCGCTTAAACGTTTAATTCGCGTGCTGTTCTGACATGCGCTTACATTTAAAGCGTGCGCACTCAAAAAAAAAAAATAAAAATAAATAAATAAATAAATAAAAAGCCTGTCAAACAGCGCCTGATTACTGGAGTAAGTTCTCTTTCATGTGTGGTTTGGCCCAGGTGTTTTATGTAGCATAATTTCACACAGCTAAAGTCTGTCAGACCATTCTGTTATTGAAATTATAATCTAATTTAAATCAGAAACAGCTCACGCATGCAGCATCTTTGTGTGGATTAATTTTAAAAATGCAGTGGTTGCCTCTAATTTAAATGGCTACAAAGAGTGTTTGACCTGTAATAGAGAAAATAAACATCTTGTTCATGTAATCATATTTTCATTCTTGCTTGTCCCTTTCTTAAGGCAATAAATAATTATTAAAATAGGCCATTTCATCAGAATTGGCCATGAAGAATCAAGATCAGTGCATTACTAAAAAGAAGTGTGTGGTAAAGAATTCAGGATCAGGTTCAACTGGTGAAGCTATTAATCATCAGGATGTTGCTGGCCGTTCCTCTCAACTGGCAGTTGTGGTGCTCCTTAATATTCTTTGGGTGCTCCTTACTTTTTGAATTTGGGAGCACCAGTGCTACCAAGTAAAAAAATTAATTTTGAGCCCTGTTTGGTATATGAATGTTTCATATATGAATATTAAATCATATGAATATTTAATAGTTTTAACCTTGTCCCAAACTCAGACTATCAAAAATATCACTACAGTACTAAAATCTAATATAAACAAAAGAGTAAAACACAACTTCCCTTACTTCGTCACAAATTGTTTTTCCAAGTACAGCTGTAATTTTGTTGTATTTTCCAAGTTATTCATATTTTTAATTATTTGTATTTAGAGTAAAATGATGCTGGTGTTCTTTAGCATACAGTATATGAAACTAAAACTGAACTGATATTTAATTGCTTCTTGCATGTTTTATGACACTTTTAAAGTGAACTGTCTAGTAAGTGCATTCAGTGTTAGCCGAAACAAATGAATGTGAATCAGGAAATGTTTTATTACGTTGGTTATTGCATGTATCGTAGCAGTTTGGAAATGAAATGTCTAGTGAGTGACACTAAAAGATTAATGCTCTTTCAAAATAACATACGCTGAACACTAAAAGTGTTAAAGGCAAATAGACATAAAAACACATTTGTTGAAGCAACCATGCCATTTTAACTTTTAGAATTGCCACAGCATACTGCAGGAAGCCCAGAGCTCTAACACTACGCTATGGAGAAGTTAGGATCCAAATTGCAGAGAATCACAAGAGGCAGGACTTGGGAAAAAGAGCTAGCCTTTACTTAATCTCCTTCTTGAATAAACATACAGGGCTGGGGGTACAGGGTAACAGATCCACAATGACATGAACCAGGCAAAATTTCTAGTAACAAAAAGTAGAATTCTCAAACAGGCAGGTTGTAACACCACACCAGCAGAGGAAGCTCTCGCCTAGTACTGTCTGTTACCGCTTCCTCTATGGTTACTTCCTGTTTGGCAGCCATATAAAGAGGGCCATGCCAAACAGACCCGTGCAAAGTATTGTTTTGCTGTTGCAGACTCTACGAAGTGTTTTCCTTGTTTTTCCAATGCCTTGTTTCATTGCCTTGTTTTTTGCCATTGACATTGCCATAGTCATAGTCTTGTTCCCTTGTTATTTTCATTGCCTTGTTTAATTTGTTACTTTGGTCTGCTCACTTGCTTTTTGGCCTGTTTCTGGATTATGCTTTTGTCTTGCCCTGGATATTACTGTTTGTTTGGAAATCAACCTTAGCTGTATTCTAATAAAGCTCGCACTTGGATCTATCTACGCGTTCTCATCAAGTCCCTGTTACACAGGTCAAACGATCTGGGTAAAAGTCTTTCAAAGTAATCCAAGCATGGGTCACAAAAGTACAGGAATTCACAAGAGGTCTGTCTTTACATAAGAACTTCAAGACTTAGCAAGGATTCATGAAAGAAAAAAAAAAAAAAAAAACAGGTCTTATATACACACACTCAGGCCAAACACGAAATCAGAAAGAAGCTATGGAAGGTCTTGTGCTCTCAATTTCCCTCTGCTGGAAAGACCCTTTGTGACAAGCATGACTATACTCTGCTTCACAAGTGCAAGTGGAGTGATATACCAGGTGAGCCAATGAGCAAGTTTACTTTGCTTTAAAAAGCCATACATATAGAGCTGGTTATGTGATGCAAACATCAGAAGGTACAAGTTTACAAAAATCGTGACTCATGTTTCACAAGACTCGTCCTCTGCATCACAAGTGCTAAACTATACCACGCGAGCCTCTGAGCAAGTTTATTTTGCTTTAAAAAGCCATACATATAGAGCTGGTTATGTGATGCAAACATCAAAATATGAGTTTAGAAAAATGTACTAATTTAAAGTGTTTTCAGGACCATGGTGTGACAATCGTGACTCGTGTTCCACAGGACCTGTTCTCTGCATCACAAGTGCAATGCTACACCAGGTGAGCCACTGAGCAAGTTTACTTTGCTTAAAAAAAAACAAAAAACAAAAAAAAACAAAACACACATATCAGGCTAGTTCTGTGATGCAAATGCCAAAAGGTACACGTTTACAAAAATAGTGACTCGTGTTTCACAGGACTTGTTCTCTGTGTCACAAGTGCAACGCTACACCAGGTGAGCCACTGAGCAAGTTTACTTTGCTTAAAACATACAAATCCAGCTGTTTATGTGATGGGTACATCAAAAGGTACGAATCTACCGATATGTATTATGGTAAAAGTATTTTTAGGACCGTGGTGTGACAGCTGTGACTTATGTTTTACAGGACTCATTTTCTGCATCACAAGTGCTAAACTATACCACACTGTAAAAAATAAAAAAAGACAATTTGTTGAGTCAGCTTAAAATAATTTGTTACCCTGCTGCCTTAAAATTTTAAGTTTAGTCAACTAAAATAAGTTTATTCAACTTGAAATGTTAAGTTGTACTAAGTAACAACTTAGATATTTGTGTTTGCTAAACTTAACAGATGGGCAAGTAACCCAGCTGCCTTAAAATTTTAAGTTGATTCAATTCAAATATCTAAGTTGTCACTTAGTATAATTTAACATTTCAAGTTGAATAAACTTTTTTTTTTGAGTCAACTGAACTTAAAATTTTAAGGCAGCTGGGTTACAAATTATTTTAAGTTGACTCAACAAATTGTTTTTTACAGTAGAGGTGATCCACTGAGCCAGTTTACTTTACTTAAAAAAGCCATACATATGGAGCTGGTTACGTGATGCAAATGTCGAAAGGTATGAGTTTACCAATATGTACTATAGCAAAAGTGTGTTTAGGACACAAGGAACCATTGCAATATTATGTCCTTATAAGTTGTTAATCTGTTCCTGTAATTATAATTTATTTGAAAAGGAAAAAAAAAGTTCTTGTTTTACTGCTAGTAAAAGTGTTCATTTCAGCTTGAAACTGCAATGAACTGTATTTTTCCAAAGAGTCTGTGTCGCTTACATGAACTGTACGTGTGTAATTTTTCTTCCTAATCCAGTTTAACGCAAACCCTGCCCCACAGCTGATTTTACTATAAATGAGAGTGCATTATGGGTATGAAAGAAGGTATAATAATCAGATGACACAACAAAACAGCTTAGAATATAATGCTATAGAATACTTCAAAGGAATAGGAAGTGATCTTGACAGAGCATCTGAGGAAAATGAAAGCTGCTACACTGTTGTCAATGAAGG
The DNA here is from genome assembly GCA_036247105.1 of Cirrhinus mrigala. Lineage (NCBI taxonomy): Eukaryota > Metazoa > Chordata > Actinopteri > Cypriniformes > Cyprinidae > Cirrhinus > Cirrhinus mrigala. Next base: position 6,430,763 of record CM070026.1, read on the forward strand.
CTCTGTCAACGTTACTAGCGACACACCGAACACAAAACTGATATGTGATGCCACACAATCACAGCCAATTAAAAGATAGTTGATGTTTAATGTATGGTGAGCAGTCCTTTGAAGATGTCACAGTGGGGCTACCCAGCGTGACGCCAAAACCAAACGATCAACAAAATGTTTTGCCGTTTGCAGTGGCTGGTTATTACAAAAACAAACAATTTACATGAAAGAGAAATCTTATTGCATCCTGCACGGTTAGATGCGGGTGTTTTTGCAGTGGAAAGGAGTACAGCATAAATGGATCACTGTAGTTTGGGATCAGCTAGCTAATAGGTTCACATCAGTGTCCTTTCATACTCTAACTCACAGCATACCTCTCAAATGTGATACTATTATTGGTAATGAGGTGGCGGTTGGTACAGTACACCCCCACAGAGAATGATTTTAGCAGAAAAGGACAGACAGATGATCACACTGCCCTTACCAGGCTTGTTTAAAACTTTTTGTCATCTACTCTCTAATTCTTAAATAATTCAGAAAGTAAAGTGACAAAAGTACTGTATATCTCTACATATAAAATGGTAAAAATCAAGTAGTTCTGAAGCTACAAGATATCAAGCAGCTGTAAAATGTCAGTCATACATACAAGAAATATGGTTCTATATCAGTCTCCCACTAACTTTTATTGTATACCATGTCTGTACCAGCAAGGGCTAACAGGGCCATGCTAACCAGCCAAACCTTGACCCTTAGGTCTAGACAGGCTTGTCGAAGAAGAAAGAACCTTTCCATTTCACAATGAGGAGCACTGTTACCTTTATTCCCGGTGGAGCTTTTTGAGCTTTAGTTCGCTTGTGACTCTTGAGTCTAGAGAAATGCTGTCATTATTCATTGAACCTACTGTACAGCTAAGTTCAAAACGGGGTCTCTCTGCCTCTATGTCTGTATAGGCTTATTAATACTTAATGCTCAGGCTTACATGTGAATATTTATGCTGGCACTGAGTTAAATCTCACTCAGGGAGCAACACATTGATTACCCTTGGAAAGGTATTCTCCTCTTGTGCTGTATAATGTCACTTGGATAAAATGAGTGAAATAAAGGAGGAGGTGAAAGCTCCTGTCAGGGTGTATAAAGAGTGCTCTGAGGAAAATATCAACATTAGTCACATTCCCCCCCCAGTGCAGCCTTCTCATACTTTACCAAGTGATTTATTATTCCCTGTGTGGTGTTTGTAAGTGAAATAAAGCAGAGCTGGATTGTTACTGTACCTTGATATGCAGGACCACATTCTGTCCTTGGTAAGCCGAATTATTAAAAAAAAAAAAAAAAACCCTTAAGCACTGGTTCATTGGACAATGTAGCTATTTGATCTAGACTAAAACAGATGAGGTCTTTGGGACAAAAGAAAAAAAGACAATTACAACTTAAAAACTTTTTTGTCATTTTTAAAGTCCCCATGAAATCAAAATTAAAGTTTTTTGGCTTTTAGTATGAATATGTTAGCCGTAAGGTTATCTGTAAGCTAGTGTGCTCCAAAACAATGATAAAATTCACATTTAGAAGATGTAAGCATTCAAAACTTACAGTCTCCAACCTCTGCCAATATGGATCAGTGATTTTGTTGACATCACCCTACACTTTCTGTCCAATCAAATGCTCTCTAGAATCTGAAGCATCCCGCCCCCTACACTATAAATAGACGCTGAAGCTGTGGCTGAAATCTGTCACTTGTTCACAGAATTAGTAATTCCATATGCAGTGCACTATATAGGGCGGTGGGACTACTGGGTATGTCCCACCCTGTCTTCCTGTCTTCCCTGTCTTCCCTTTAAGTTGAAATTACGTCAACACACAGAATAACGCTGCATGTTTCAAAGCACTTCAGTGGACCTGAACATTATAATTATTTCCATAAAAGAGTTATATCATGGATAACCACATTTTACATTTTCAATTCTTCTAAAATAATTTGATTTGGAATGTTTCAACATAGATTCATTGAATTTAACATCTAAATATCTACCTAAATATTTGCAAAACATACCTATATTTACAGTTCACTGCAGTTTTAGTTTTCAGATGAAATGTGCACTAGTGGTAGTAAAACACCAACCACTTTTGGTAACACTTTATTTTACATTTTCTTAACTAGTTGTTTATTAGCATGTATATTACTAGAATATTAGCCATTTATAAGTACTAATTAAGCACATATTAATACCTTATTCTACATGACTTTATTCTACATCCCTAATCTTACCCAATACCTAAACGTAACAACTACCATACTAACTATTAATAAGAAACAAATAAGGAATTTATTGAGGGAAAAGTCATAGTTTATAGTGAATAAGTGTTCCCTATTCTAAAGTGTTACCCAGCTTTTATTACTTTAAACAAATTATGAGCTCAAAACATTTTTTTGCCAAAGTGCATGATTCGTAAAAAATATCCAGTCAGCCAATCCCTTTGGCAGCAACTCAGTACTTGTAGGCCTTTAGACATGGTCAAGACAATCTGCAGAAGCTCAAAATTAGCATCAAAATGGGGGGAAAAGGTGATTTAAGGCCACGATTAAACTGCAGGTCTTAATGACCAATTCTGATTTGTTGACTATATCCGATTTTTTTGACCGTCCGTTTACACATTCTTTCAATTGTGACCCATATCTGACTCATGTGTTTACACCTGCCATACCATCTGAAACACTGCACATGCTTAAAGGCTTACTCCACCCCAAAATATCGTTCTAAACCGCAAAAGCTTTGTTCGTCTTCGTTTATTTTTGATGCAAAAGTAATTTTACGAAGCTATGAGAATACTTTTTGTATGCAAAGAAACCAAAAATAACAACGTTATTCATCAATTTGTCTCCTCTCCATCACCCTAGCGCCATTTTGGAGTGTATTCACTAACGCAAACAGCGTATGCTGTTCTGTGTCAGCTGCGTCACATGGATATGCTCTTTACGTGGTTTACGCTTTGATTTGAATGAAATGAATGAATACGCTGTTTGCGTTAGTGGATACGCTCCAAAATGGCACTAGGATGACACAGAGGAGATGAATTGATGAATAAAGTCATTATTTTTGTTTTCTTTGCGTACAAAAAGTGTTCTCGTAGCTTCGTAAAATTATGGTTGAACCCCTGATGTCACATGGATTATTTTACTGATCTCCTTGGTACATTTCTGGACGTTGATGGGGTCAATTACATTGCTGTCTATTGGAGGGTCATAAAGCTGTCAGAATGCATCAAAAATATCTTAACTTGTGTTCCAAAGATGAACAAAGGCGAAAAAAATTATAAAAATCAGATTTATAGGCTACAGTTTGTAGGTCTACATTAACGTTATTTGTAGTTTAGGTTAAACACAGATAAGCACAAAATGATTACATTTATAAATAACGCCGGTAAAAAAAAAAAAAAAAAAAAAAAAAATGTTATAATGTACAAACAACAAACACAATACCTAACCTGTAGACTATTTTGAATGACTTTCGGGACAAAACAAGAATGAAATATATAATTTGCTACTATGCAATACGCATTTTTGTAGATAATTTTAATTAATCAGTGTTTGGTTGACTGTATTTTATTCTGATAATGAACAGACTGCAACGTTTGCAATGCAGTATGTGTGTGTGTGAGGCGCCGGCGCGATCGAACAGCGGAAACAAACAACAACAAAAAATGTTCTGTTTTGCAGTGTTGATAAATTCACCACTTAATTTTGAGTTAAAATATGTTGTTGTAACTTGCTAGTAATAATATTACTTGCTAGTAATAATTAATAAATAATAAATAACTAGATAAAAAAGTTTGTCAAGACAAACTTTAAGTTGGCTTGAGAAAGCCGGAACAGAAAGTTTTAAAAAGTGTAAAAAGTTTATAAAGTTTAAAAAGTTTATAAAGTTTAAGAAGTTTAAGAAGTTTTAAAAAGTTTTAAGTTTGATGGTTTTCAGTCTGAAATAGTTTGAATTATAAAGTAGTTTTAAAAGTTTAAAGTTTGGATGTTTTGAGGGCAATACAGTCTGTCAGAGATAGATAGATAGATAGATAGATAGATAGATAGATAGATAGATAGATAGATAGATAGAATGTTGTTAGTATGTTATTAACATGATTAACATGTGTTATAATGATGTTATAATGATTAGCAAGGTATTAGCATGTTGTTAGCATGCTTATAGGATTATTAGCAAGTTACTAGCATTTTATTAGCATGATGGTGCTAACATAATTAGCAAGTTACTAGCATGTTGTTAGCATGTTTAACAAGTTACTAGCATGATTAACATGCTAGCATGTTTTTAGCATGAGTAGCAAGCTGCTAGCATGTTTCTAGCAAGATTAGCAAGTTAGTTAGCATGATTAACAAGTTACTAGCATGATTAACATGCTAACATGTTTCAAGCATGATTAGCAAGTTGCTAACATGTTTCTAGCAAGAATAGCAAGATGCTAACATGTTTCTAGCAAGATTACCAAGTTAGTAGCATGTTGCTAGCATGATTGTAGCATGATTAACATGTAGTTAGCATGTTATTACCATGATTACCAAGTTGTTAGCATGTTACTTGCATGATTAGCAAGTTACTAGCATGTTGGTAACATGTTTCTAGCATGACTAGCAAGTTACTAACATGTTGTTAGCATGATTAGCAAGTTACTAGCATTTTACTAGCATGGTGCTAACATAATTAGCAAGCTACAAGCATGTTGTTAGCATGATTAGCAAGTTACTAGCATGATTAGCAAGTTGCTAGCATGTTTCTAGCATGATTAGCAAGTTGCTAGCATGTGTCTAGCAAGATTAGCAAGTTAGTAGCATGTTGCTAGCATGATTGTAGCATGACTAGCATGACTAGCATGTTATTAGCATGATTACCAAGTTACTAGCATGTTGCTTGGATGATTAGTAAGCTACTAGTATGTTACTAGCACGATTAGCAAGTTACTAGCATGTGTCTAGCAAGATTAACAAGTTAATAGCATGTTTCTAGCATGACTAGCAAGTTACTAGCATGTTGTTAGCATGACTAGCAAGTTACTAGCATGTTTCTAGCATGATTAGCAAGTTACTAGCATGTTGCTTGCATGATTAGCAAGTTACTAGTATGTTACTAGCATGATTAGCAAGTTACTAGCATGTTTCTAGCATGATTAGCAAGTTACTAGCATGTTGTTAGCATGACTAGCAAGTTACTAGCATGTTTCTAGCATTATTAGCAAGTTACTAGCATTTTGCTAGCATGATTAGAAAGTTACTAGCATTTTGCTAGCATAATTAGCAAGTTACCAGCATGATTCTGGTTGCTAGGCATAGATAGATAGATAGATAGATAGATAGATAGATAGATAGATAGATAGATATGTAGATAGATTGAGTTTGAATGAGTTTGAATGGATTAGAAATACAGTACATAGAAGGGAAGCTTGATTGAGTCTCAAAGGATTCTGGGAGTTTTGACAGTTGGAGTTTGAAAAGTGTTGGCTCATTTGAACATTCCGTCAATGTAAGTCTATGGGATTTTTTCCAATTTTAATCGTCATTTTTAGATCAGTTAGAAAAGATATAGCAACTAACTTCAGATCAGTTTGAAGATCTGGGCTGAGTTTGGAGTTTGTAGAGTTAAAGCTCTAGGACGAGTTAGTGTCGACAGATTTAAGCTGTGTCTCATTTGGAAGGATGCGCCCTCCGGAGGTCGTATCCTTTGGAGGTCGCATCCTCTGTAGGATGCGTATGCGGAGTGTCCTCAAGCCTAGAATTAAATGAGACGGCCTTCGTAGGACGGACGGAAAAGGAAAGCAAGTATCACGTTGCTATGACAACACACTTACGCCTGACTCGACAGTTGTGTCACGCTGCGGCCACCTAGTTGCGCTCTAAAACTAAATAAATGAAGGAACATTATTTCTAATTTTTTACTTGTTTTATTTTATTGCATATTTGAGGAGCTGCAGCACAAGTACAACTGACATCTGTTACAGAAAAAAGGAGGACAAAAAATGTATTAGTTTTACTTTTTATATTTAAACACCACATCGTCGCTTGTGTTTACATCTGCCGGCGTCGCAGTTTTCTTCAAATAAATGACCGTTGGTTACGGCGACGCAAAGAATTGTGGGTTATCTGTAGCAGCGAAGGATACACCGCATGCATCCTCCGAATTCCTGTGAAAGAAGGACGCATTCGAAGGTCGCATTTGGAGTGTCCTCCTTGCTTTTCTGAAACGAGACAGCCTCTATGACGTATGTAGCCTTCGAATGCAGCCTCCGGAGGGTGCATCCTTCGTAATGAGACACAGCTTTAGTCTCAGAAGAAAATAGAATATCAGTAAGTTGGCTCTCTCAAGCCAACTTAATAAATTACTAATACATTTTATTAGTAATGCGTTATATTACTGCGTTACAGCAAAAAGTAATATACTACTGTAATATTATTACTTTTGTAATGCGTTACTCCCAACACTGGTTGTCATTTACCGCCTCCACATCTACTTCCTCCTGAGAATAATATGACATCATTAAACCCGTAGAGAAGTACCAAATTGTCGCAGTTTTAATGATGTACAGAACACAATGCCCTAGAAAATCCGATCTGCCTTTTTACATGAAAGTCTTGGCACATATCATATCTATATCTGATTTATTTCCACATATGAATGAAGCCTGAAACCAATCTTGAAATATCCAAATGTGTGCATTTTTTCCTGTTTATACAGTCATAGAACACATTCGATCTGTGTCACATATGAGAAAAAAATCTGAATTGGGTCACATTTAACTGACAGTGTAAACAAGGCCTAAGAGACTTTGAATGTAGCATGGCTGTTGGTGCCAGGAAGGCTAGACTGATTATTTCAGAAACCACTGGTCTACTGGGATTTTTTTACACACAACCATCTCTAGGGTTGACAGTCTTTGAAAAGAGGTCTAAAAAAAGAGAAAATATTCAGTGAGCAACAGTTCTGTGGGTGAAAATGCTTCGTTGATGCCAAAGGTCAGAGGTAAATGACCAGACTGGTTTGAGCTGATAGAAGGGTGACAGTAACTCAAGAAACCACTCGTTACAACAAAGCATGAAACTTGAAACAGATGGGCTACAGCAGCAGAAGACCACACTGGGTGCCTCTCTTGTCAGCTAAGAACAGAAAACTGACGCTACAATTCGCATGGGATCACCACTGAACAATAGAAGACTAGAAAAAGGCTGCCTAGTCTGACGAGTCTCTGCTATGACATTTGAATGGTTGAAATTTGGCGTGAACAACATGAAAGCATGGGTCCATCCTGTCCTGTATTAACATTTCAGGCTGTTGTTGATGGTATAATGGTATGGGGGATATTTTCTTGGTACACTTTTGGGCACCTTAGAACTAACTGAGCTTTAAATGCCACAGCCTACCTTAGTATTGTATTGTATTGTATTGTAATCCCTGAGATACGGCCCATCGGGGCATTTACTAAATTTCCACCCCTATCGACAACAGGATACTTTCACATTAATGCAATGTACCCTTTTATCTGCGTCATAATTTGGGTTTTGTGTACCTCAATTGGTACTCTTTTTGCAGTGATGCCATAGAACCATTTTGGTTCCCCAAAGAACCTTTCAGTGAATGATTCCCTTTTTTGACTATAAAGAACTTTTTCTGCATTTGAAAAGTTCCATGGATGTTCAAGGTTCTTCATGGAACCATCAATGCCAATAAAGAACCTTTATTTTTAAGAGTGTACACTGTAAAAAATAAAAAAAAAACACAATTTGTTGAATCAGCTTAAAATAATTTGTTATCCTGCTGCTTTAAAGTTTTAAGTTCAGTCAACTAAAATAAGTTTATTTAACTTGAAATGTTAAGTTGTACTAAGTAACAACTTAGATATTTGTGTTTGTTAAACTTAACAGATGGGTAAGTAACCCAGCTGCCTTAAAATTTTAAGTTGATTCAACTCAAATATCTAAGTTGTCACTTAGTATAATTTAACATTTCAAGTTGAATAAACTTTTTTTGAGTTGACTGAACTTAAAATTTTAAGGCAGCCAGGTTACAAATTATTTTAAGTTGACTCAACAAATTGTTTTTTTTTACAGTGTATAGCACTGTGTTTATGCAATCATGCAATCATGGGTTCAATATCAGGGAACACACATTCTGATAAAATGTATATGCACTCTAAATGTCTTTTCGTCACATCTACCAAAAGCGTAAATGTAAATGTGTTTTCCGAAATGGAAATAAGACAAATGGTGGTTGAGGTACTGTGTAGAAAGTCCACACATTGCATTTAAATGAACATGCATTTTCATTGGTCATGACAGTCATACGTCATTTCATGACAACGGACGCAACATGGCACTGTCATTATTTTTACACCAGCTAGAGTGCACATAACTTTAAAACCTAAATACTGTATAGGTCGCAATAAGGTGCTTGCACAACCAACCTATAGGTTCACTTTTTGCAATAGGACAGTCTCCTTTATAACCATGGTGAACCCATCTTGTGAAGACTACATCCAGCAGATCATCCCAAACTGGTTTCCTCAATATGACAATGAGTTCACTATACTCAAATGGCCTCCACAGTCAACAGATTTCCATAAAGCACCTTTGGGATGTGGTGGAATGGGAAATTCAGCAATTGTGTGATGCTATCATGTCAATATGGACCAAAATCTCTGAGGAATGTTTTGAGCACCCTGTTGAATCTATGCTATGAACAACATATGTATGACTTTTTTTGGTGCTGTAAACTTGCTTGTTTGCTCACCCGGTACAGTATTGCGCTTGCAACCTGTGAAACACACCTCATGATGAAAGACTTGGCATATTGCTTCAACAAATGCATTTTTATCTCACGTATGCTTTTGTTAACACTGATGGGTAGGTTTAAGTTAGGGTTTTGTGTAAGCGGTATGTTTAAAACGCATTAACCTTTTAGCGCCACTCACTAGACATTTAGTTTCTGAACTGCCGCAATATATACAACAACCAGTATATTAATTCACTTTAATTTACTTAGGAAAAATCTGAACACCTTTCCACTGCCACTTACTAGACATTTCACTTTGAAAATGTCACAAAATGTGCAAGAAGCAGCATAACATTTTGCAGAAAAGATGCCACAGGAATTTTTTTTTTTTTTTTTTTTTAAAGAGGCAACTTATGTATTTAAGTCTTAAAGGTCCAGTAGAAAAAGCAGTCAAAAAGGTTGAGGAAAAAAACAAAACAAAACATAAAAGATGGATATACATAAGCAAAGCAAAGCAAAAAAAAAAAAAAAAAAGTTCTGAACTGTCTGAAAATCATCTCTTTTGACATCATCCAATTACGCTCAGGCAGAAATCAGGTGATCACTAGAACATGACTAATTATGAGTTCACTTGGAACTCGTGTAAAACTCTGACAGCTTTAGCTAATTCCTTCGTTCTGGTTAGGCCGTACCACCATGTAGCCAGCATAATCCATTCAGACAGTTTACAAGAGGTTTGACACGCTGAAACAGCTTTTCCCGTTTAAGGGTGTGTTATCTGAAACGTCTAATTGAGCAGCTGTCAGGGTACGCGGACTCACGCCAAACCCTCTCCAACATAAACCCCCACTGCTGTCTACTCCATCACCATCCTCCACTGCTGTTTGAGCTTCAGGAAGCTCAAAACACTTTCTACAGAAGCTTTTTAGCCAAAAACTAAGGCAGACAGTTTTAAGTTTTGTAGTTATATAATCCTCGTTTTGTATTTTGGGAACAACAACAACAAAAAAGGTCATTTAAATTTAGCTAAAATGTTGTCATTGTAGACTATATTAAATGAAAATAATTAAATTAATTCAAATAAATAAATAAAAAGAAACCCTTTTCCCCCCTGTAACATTTCATATAATAAAAACAACACCAAGGTCTTATATATATATGTACACACAAACTTTTTTGTTGTTTAAATTTTATCGTTTTTTTTTTTTTTTTTTTTTCTTAATTTTCTTTAGCTTTGACTATTTTAAATGCTCAGATGTCTTTGCCTAAACAAACAGTGATGTTTGATTGTGTTTGTGTTTGTCACAGTGTTTGTAGTTTACAGGGATATCAACTTACAAAAAACAAAACATTGCATATCTGAGTTGTTAGCTTTGAGGATGTGTGAAGAAATGTTTGGCTTTTTTGTTAAAACTATAATAAAATAGCTGTTTGCTGTGACATATTCAGTTAAATCAGTTTGACGCTTTTACTGTGGTCCTTAAGGGCTTAAAAAAAAATAAAAATAAAACACTTTTCATTCTGGTACAGAAAGAGAAATGAAGTAATGACATCTTTAGAAAGGAGAACTTGATACTATCACATGTTAAGCTGACTGTGGCTTCAGTCCTTGGCCGAGATAAAAATCAGTGTAGCTGAACCTCTTAAATGAAAACCCAGATAAAGCTTGATGTCTAATACAATATATATATATATATATAGACAGAGTGAGAAGCTAAACATAACTTTATCGTACATATAGGCACATTTATCCTGGTTCCGAAGTGGCACTTTATTAATAACCCTCCGGGAAATGTGACAAGGCCATACTAAAATTTGCCATATCTAATATAGAATCTATCTGTTCCTGAAACAGTATCTGTGTGGAGTGCTGGTAGTCTGACTCTAAGCACTGCATGACATTGTGATGCTAAACAGTGGTGTAGGCCTCCCCACGTCTTTGATCAAATGCTGCAGCCGGGCCGTGGTGCTGTAGAACTCATTACAGCGCGGTCTGAGCCGGATCCCGTTCACTCGCCATCGCAGATATGCATCAGCGCTTTGCTCGATCTCATCTGCTCCAACACTGCCTGCTTATCAGCTAAAGCTAGCCTAGCTTATAGTGTGCTCTAACACCAATTTATTCCAGCACACCAAATACGATTCTCAATCTATACTCTCAGTTCTTTTTAAACAAACCACAGCCAACAGATATGCCAAAGTTCAACTCATATTACAGACTACAACAACTTATAAATAAGACATAGTTTTGGATGCATTGCTTAAGCACTAGATTCACACAGTTTATTAAGCAAATATGGTAACTGTGCAAATGTAGCAAATGAATAAATAAACAAACAAACCCCTGCTGAACTATTTGCATGGCATAATTTCTAATTTCACGGGTCAGTTCCGAATACACTAGTCTTGCAGAAACGTCAGTTCTGATAGCAAGTCTTGTTTTCTGAGAAATGGGCTTGAAAAATTTATTCACAACATATTTAACATGAACATGTTGTGTATAGGATGCGTTTGTGGTTCATTAAGTTAGTAATTAGTTCATTAAGTACACAGTATTCATGAAGCACCTGGAAAAAAATATTCAGATTACCTAATATTTTTGAGATTATCAAGAGTGCATCCAGTGGACACTTTACTATTCCCATGAGGCCACAGCAAGGAGTACATATTGTAATAACAAATGAGAAGTTCATTGTCAAATGCAGTACAGACAGACCGTACAGTATGCAAATTTAGACACCTTGAACCTCGTAATTTAAATGCTCGTGGCACTAATGCGTTTAGTTTCTATGTAAACTGCATTGTGAGTGATTGGTGAATAAAATGCACTGAAATACAGTATACAACAACTTTTTACTTGAATTTGCCCAAGAAAAGGTGAAGCAGTTACCGTATAGTAAGTGTTGGTTCTTCATTCTGCTTGTTTTCTAGCTTATGCTCTTCCAGAGGACAGTTGAAGGTTGTGATCGTCCTGTAGGACCTTTAAAAGCTTGTAAATGTTTTTTGTTGCTCTGTGGTCCATTGAAGCAAACAGGCCATAAAACGCAGAAAACAAGTCACACTGGGATATTCGACCTGCTCAAACAAACTTCAAAATCCATAACCGTTCTGAACCTGTTAGTTGGCCCTAGTTGGCCCACAGTAGATTACCTACACTAAAAAGTTTCTTCAATGGTTCTTTGCAGCAACTTAAATTTATCAAACAATCAAAGTGAAGCTTTCATATAATGGCTACATAATGAAAAGAGAAGACTCTTTGGGAAACACTATCATGCTTAGAACGATGGAAGGAAATGGAGAAAAGAAAGCCCAAAATCAAGTAATTGGACATTGAGTTTTCAAGATCTAATAAGTGCCATCAGTGAGCAAGACGTTAAAGGGAACTTTATCCAGTGGATCAACAAGAGGACACAAAGGAATGGATAAAACTACTATAAAAGCTTCATTACACAGTTTTATCCGCAGCAGAAACATGTGAATCTGGCAATGTTTTATTATGCTGGTTGTTGAAGATATTGTATCAGTTCAGAAACTAAACTAAGGGCCCTATTTTAACATTCTAAGCACATGGTCTGAAGCACATGGCGCAGGCGCACTGACAGCATGTCTGAATCCACTGTTGCTAGTTTAACAACGGAAAAACCGGTCGGTGTGCCAAGCGCATGGTCCAAAAACATTGTACCTGTTCTCTTAATGGAATTTGCAAGAGCAAAGACTGAAGGTTTCTTCAAAGAGGAAACGGATCTGCTCGTGCGTGAGGTTAAAGAGTGCAAGCAGACCATAAATGGGACAAGCTTTCTTTATGTGCACAATAATAATCTTTTACATTGTAAAATTGCATTTTTTTTTTTTTTGTGTGCTGCTGCGCGTCCGTGTGTGTGTAATAAACAGAGTGTATGTGCGTTGTGCATCCACCTAAAGGCACATATTACTAATGTGTCCTTTAACCCTTTAACTGTTAGTTTACTTCACCATATTACAAATAAATCCTAATCTAATCATGACAAACTATACATCGTTGGAATGGTCTACGACTTCTAAATAGATATTTTACCATATTTATGTTACAAAATATGTAGGAAAAATAATAGATTAATATATGTCAAGAGTGCAACTTAAAAAATCTACATCATAACATGAGTTCTGACCTTTTTCACCAAAGACGTTCTTCGTTGCCTTTTTCCCATCACACTTTAGAAATCATAAGAAATTATATATCAGTTCAAAAATTTAAATCTCAAAATTCATCCTTTGAAAGGCATTCTAAAATCAGACATTTCATTACCACGGAAAATGTACTTCAAAATCATATTGCAAAATGTTTTCATTCATGAATCATAAAAATTTAAGTCTGGATAGTGATTTTATGTCTGTGTTCAAAAATGGGAGTGACAGTTAAAGGAATAAATAAATAAATAAATAAATACTGCAGTTTTAGTTGGTCAATGGCGCAATCGTTTCAAAAATAGCAACGTGCCAACAATGCGCCTGAACACACCTCGTTTTCAGACCAGCACGCGCATGGGTGAACAGATGGGCGCAAGTGCATTTGCTATTTAAACAACATGGCACTAGATGTGAAAATGTGCTTAAAAATAATGTATTACCTGCAATAAACCCTATTCTAAACCTAACCAGTAGTGTCAACAAAGGCAAACATGATATAATAATAATAATAATAATAATGCTGATAATAATAATAATAATAATAATAATAATAATAATAATAATAATAATAATAAATGCTATTGTTTAAGCTCTTTTATTAGTACCAGGTGAGCTACCGAGCAAGTTTACCACATCAGAAAAGCCATTTATATGGAGCTGGTTATGTGATGCAAACTTCAAACTGTATTAATTTACAAACCATTCAATATGTTACTATGTTTAGCAGTCATAACATAGTATTGTGCAACAGAACATGCAAAAATAAGTCTTAATTAATCAATAATCTGCTCTTGTAAGCATAATTTGATCAAAAAAGAAAAAAAAAAATAGTGGTTGATTTACTTGCACTAGGGTTTATTTCAGTTTGAACTTGCAGTGAATTGTCTGTATTGGTGATTTATTTATGTATTTATTTATTTATTTATTTTGAGTTTTGCACATAGGTTGAAGCACACTTTTCCCATGAGTCTTTGCTGAATTAATCACTGAGTTGGCCATATAGTTCTATATGAAAATATTGGTGGTATATTGACAGTTAAAATACAGCAAACAAGTCAAACAGAAAACATAGCTTTTCATTCTTTTTGAAGCTACATTTGGAAAAGAGTTGTGTGAAAAAAAAAGAAAACAGTCTACAGGATTGGAATGACATAAAAGTACAGAATTGCAAATTTTCAGCAAACTGTTCCTTTAAAGTCATTAATGTGATGAATGTCCACGTGAAATGTGCAACTAGAAAGCCTGTAAACTAAACAACCAATGATTTATTCAAATAAAATATTGATTTGGAAATTGTAGAATTTGACCAGAGTTTAAAGCAGAATACACAACAATATGAACCTGAAAGAATGAAAAATGAAAGAACATGACATGTGGCCAAGTATGGTGTGCCGTAATTGGAATTTGTGCTTTGCATTGCACCCATCCAAATACACACACAACAGTGAGACCTGAGACTCAAACCCACAACCTTTGGGTTGCAAGTTTGACTCTTAGCCCACAACTGCCTCGATCAATTCCGAAGATCATTAAATCCTCAAAATTACATATTTCACTACCCTGACCAAAGTCTTTACTTTAGGTAAATTCCATTAGTTTGGACAAATTATGTCAACGTGGATATATTTATACCCCAAACCGGGAAACCGCTTTCGCACCAACTTTAAAAGAGCTGTTCAACGCGTCTCTCTTCGGTCATTAATAAACAAAGCTAAACAGCATCAGTACTTTCATGTTTAAACACCATTCTGGAAAAAGGCCAGCCAGCATTTTCAGCAAAATAACAATGTATGAAATCTGTTTGAAAATGGCGATCCTGCTGTTTAAATATCACTATTATTCAATATATATGTGTTTTGTTTGTAATACATCTGAAGGGATGTTTGACTGGAGTCGGCCCCTGTGATTTCTACCCAGCAGGGCGCAGCACTAAGGCTTAAATGTACTTTCACTCGCAACAGGAAGCAGCATCAGTCATTCACCACAAATCAAAGCCTTTCAGTGTTATTATTTTATGATGTGCTGTTGCCATGGGAGGTGAACACATGTAGAGAGGCTTCATTTTACAGACAGCCACAGATAGGGCATCCATAGGTTGGCACAACAGGTTACACACACACACACACACACACACACTTCTTACTTTCGTCTGGATTTCACTTTCTCTCACTTTCTTTGACGAGACGTCGGGTTTTAATTGCAGCTCTGAGATCAGGGAAGAGTAATGAAATCTGTATTGGGCTTAAGGTGAGAGGAGACGCTCTCAGCCAATCCTCTATTTATTGGGACAGCAGGAAACATCAGAGAAGAGGAGAGTCGTGTCCTCATTCCCCTGAGAGAATTATTTTCGTTCTTTATGCATTTATATCTATGAACACACTTTCTCAGTCTGTCTGGTTCAGAATAGGTCCTCTAATGCTAATGTTAATGTCTAAATGTTTTCGTTTCTGTCAAATACTATGAACAGCTTATTAATAAAGATTTTTACATGCTACTTGTTTTATGATCAGGCCAGTAGTTCAAATATGCATTTGCCTTTCCATTAATGTAATTGTTATATTATATTATATTATATTATATTATATTATATTAAAACTTCAATAGTATATAACACTTAAATATCTATGGTTTATGAGCCATAAAATTGCACACTATACAGTACATGTGAGGAGCAACTTATTGTTGCATGCTATTAGAGTATATTAATTTGAAGTCTACAAGGAATATGTGTACCTTAAAAATTAATCTGTCACATTTGCTGATGCTCATTGAAACTTAGTTTAAATTTGGTGAACTTTGACACAAATTTGCTGTGCTAACCAATAGCAAGCCTTTTAATTCAGCATGACGTCTGTTTGGACTGTAACTTACCAACAAAGTAAAACAGAAGATCCACTATTCAGCCCATTTTGTATAACATTACATTTCAGTATTATAAAAAGGCTGTTTGGAAAGCAGTTTTTTACTTGGTTAGTTTGCTAGTTCGACTCAGCTTTGGATGTTTATTTCATTGCCCTTAATCAAGTATCATTCATCATATTTTGTCACATCTGGTCCCACTTTCTTTCACCTGTGAAATTTCACTAAGTAAATGTCACTGCACCTTCAGACCATTTAATATAAACTAGTGAAGGCAAAAATGAAAAATGGTGAAAAACTTAAATGGTGACCAGTCACAGAATCTCAGAGGAACATTTTCTCTTATTCTTTGAAAACTGAAACCTTGACGTTAATAAAAAAAAAAAAAAAATTATGCATCAGCTACCCATGTAGATGAATGTGTGACTCATGCGCAGTTGTCAGGAGCGCTGTCACTCAATGAGAGACAAATTGACTCATTTTAGAGGGTGAGAAACAAAGACGCAGAGCCGTCAATCATACAGGATGTGTTCAGTGCTGGCAAACCGAGCTCATCGAATGTAGCATACTGTTCCTTCAAACGTACAGCAGAGTCCTGCGTACAATCCCAGCATGCACTGCTTCAGTATTCGACCCTCCATTTACCGTCAATATGACATCAAAATTGACACCATTTACTTTCTCAATACACATTCTTATTATGACTGATTCATCACTGCACATTATTTACAAAGTAAATCTGCCTTTGCAATATTTCACTTGAAACCACATTTTTTTTAAGCTGATGTTTCTTAGGCTAAGTTCACACTGCAGGCAAGTGTGGCCCAAATTTTTTATTTATTTATTTATTTTTGGTTACATTTGACTCAGATCTGTTTTTGTCATGACAGTGTGAACAGCACAAACCACGTGGAATCTGATCTTTTCAATTCCGATATATGTGCCACTTCCATATGTGGTATTAAATCCGATACAGGCCAGATGTTTTGCAATGCGACCACAGTGTAAACAGTCATATCTGAATTTATGCAACTTTTACGTCACTCTAGATCAACATCCATCATGATTCTGCACTCATGGGAGTCATTTCAAAGATTTTACCATCCCAAGGATTTCAAGACAGTTGCAAAAGGTTGTCAGTGAAAGTACAGTGATGTGTCAAAAGTATTACAGTAACAACACTATAGCAAAGCATCTTTATTTTTCATAACGCTTACGCGTAATTTGGCTTCTGCGGCAGATCACACTATAAATAAACATATAATCGCTTACTTTATGTCCTCTGTCTTTACTTCCGTATGACGACGCACTTCACAAGTGTTGCCAAGTCCACAGTTTTCCTGCGGAATTGGGCTACTTTTTCAGTGTTGCTGCTGGTTGCTTTTTAAAATCCGTGGGTTGAAACAACCCCACTAACATGATATTTACCCCCTCGGAATGCGACTGGGCTAGTTTTGGGAAGCGATTGGGCAGATTTTGTTGAGAAAACATGGCAACCCTGTTCGTATTGTCTTTTTTTACACATGCGGGTCACGTTTTAATGTTGTATGTAATGTTTTTCGATCACTTAACTTAATGCTATTTACAATTACATAAAAAAAAAAAAAAAATAAAACAAATATTTTAGTTTCAATTTATATTACATTTAGTACATTTAAAATTATATTTATTACAGTTAGTTGAACTTAAGAGTGTTTTTCTTTTGACACATATAAGTAAAATGAGTATATATTTATATGTAATTTATTTTTTATTTATAAATATGTCATATTTACTTCAATCGTCTTTGAAATACAATTAAAGTTTACTGCTGAATGTACTGACAAATATTTATGGTAAACTAACATATATAATATGACATATTTACTTCTATTGTCTTTGAAATACAGTTAAAGTTTACTGCCGAATGTACTGACAAACATTTATGGTAAACTAAAATATATATTTTAATTTAACTTTAATTGAAACTTACTGCATGTCATGAATTTAAATATACTTGTAATTACACATTTGTAGTGATGAAGATTTTAAATATTAACTGTGCATATATTATTAAATAACACCCAGTTATAATTATAATCAAGTACTTTTCACATGTGATTTAGTATTTTAGTCAACATGTCAAAATAAGTGTACACTTTACATTTGAAATTTGACATTATCACAAAATGTACTTTACAACTTTAAAATGTACTTAAAAAGTAACACTATTAATTTGATATAA
Organism: Cirrhinus mrigala; assembly: GCA_036247105.1. Lineage (NCBI taxonomy): Eukaryota > Metazoa > Chordata > Actinopteri > Cypriniformes > Cyprinidae > Cirrhinus > Cirrhinus mrigala. The sequence goes on from CM070026.1 coordinate 6,448,766, forward strand.
TAATAATAATAATTTTTATTTATTTATTTAGCATTTCAAGACTTTTTCTAAATGGTTATTTGTAAGGAGTGATTACCTACAGTCAACACAGTCTTTCATACTCCTCTGGGTCAGCAAGCCTCTTTTCCATACCTGTACACTTCACTTTCTTTTCCCTATGCGTGTGGCATTTGTGCCCCTGCAAGTGAGAGGCTGGGAGAGTGGAAGAAATTTATGAAGCAGTTCTTTAATGTATAGGTTTATTGCTGTCAGAAATAGCATCATTCTCTTGAGTGATTCTTGAAAATGTGACAGAATATGCCTGTTTTATTTCAGCTGTTCCCCTCAGACACTGACTGACCTTCAGCGGGTTAAATCCGGTGAGTGCCTCTGCGTTATTGCAGGACTTACGATACGACATGCTTTAAATGAATGCTGGTGTACTATGACAAGTGGCAACTGTACCTCACATCAAAACACAGGGCAATTTGGTCCAAATAATCATATTTTACAAAGCTCTATGTTATCTATCTATCTATCTATCTATCTATCTATCTATCTATCTATCTATCTATCTATCTATCTATCAAAAACATAACCCCCAGAAATGGCGTCGTCTTCTTTCATGTGAGTGAGTTATTAATCATATGGACTGTAGTATTAAAGGGGTCCTATTATGCTCTTTTACAAAGTCTTGATTTTGTTTTGGGGGTGTACTAGAACATGCTTTCATGGTGGTTTGAAAAACGCATTATTTTTTAACAAAATTTACATTATTACAATACATTTCTCCCAGCCTGGCACAAATGGCTCGATTAGTTTCGGGTTTAATGAAGTTCCGCCTTCGAAAAACGAAATGTGTTGTGATTGGTTAGCTGTCCCACTGCGTTGCGATTGGCGAACAGCTTAGACAGTATTTCAGTACTGCCACGCCCCTTGTCAAAGAAGCAAGTTCCGTGTACAACTGTTAGCGCAAGCAAGATTAAAGTGATTCTTATGTTTTAAATATGGATATTTTTCTTACAAAAACACATCAGTTTGCTACAGGAGGCCTTTATTAAAGGAACACTCCACTTTTTTTTTGCTAATAGCTTAGCATAGATCTCTAATCTGATTCAATGATCTATGCTAAGCTATTAGCAAAAAAAGTGGAGTGTTCCTTTTACCCCCCGGAGCCGTGTGAGGCACTTTTTATGGATGGATGCAAAATATTGGACTTATTTTGGACTGAGAAACACCCGTCTGTGCCATTCTAAAGCTTGGGAGTGCCAGGATAAAATTTTAATGTAACTCCAATTGCATTCGTCTGAAAGAAGGAAGTCATATACACCTAGGACGCATGGAGGGTGAGTAAATAATACGCTACAATAGTGTTGGGTCCTATCATCAGCCTGCAAGATCGCCAATACATTGAGCTAATGTATTTACAGTAATTATTTACATACTTGGTTTCATTGCCTGAAATCAGCTCCAGCATAAGGCTAAAAGCAGTTTAACATTATCAAAGAACATCATCAGTGCAAGTTTATGCATTTTAAAAAACACTTGCGTTATAAGTGAGGCTATCTACACTGTATGATGAATAAATCTCTTACCACACACTGCACACGTCTGTGGCACGTTACAGCTCTGAAGCGGCCACTCGAGTCAATGCTTGTGTTTATACCCACCACGCTGCAGCTCGTAGAAGCGGTTCTCTGCACTGCATCGCCAAAGTTAGGCTAATCCCCCACCTCGTCCCTACCCTCTCTCCAACAATTTGAATTTATGTGGGTGGGATTTCATTTAATGATATTCTAATAGACCACATTGTGACATCACTGCATGCGGAAAACAAATGTTGTAATACAAAGGAGTCGCTCGTTGTAGTTCTTGAAAAGAGATTTTTTAAAAACTAAATATCTCCTTTTGGAGTGGACTTTGAGATTAGCAACTTTGTAGATCTTTGTATGCCCAAAGATACACACTACACATGGACTAAAGTTCAAAAAGTGAAAAAGCATAATAGCACCCCTTAAAGAAGTAAACCTAGGAGGTTGTGTATGACTCTACACATGTCTCTATGCAGTGCCACTGTCGTGACATTCAGCATTCATTTTCTGTCAGCTGTGCATGAAGCACCAATCTTGCGTCCAGATGTGCACAGCAAGCCATTAATTGGTCACCTCGTTGGTTTCCTCTTTCATAGCATCAGTGAGCATGCTGGGTGTACAGACACAAGAAATAGCTCACCCAGAAATAAAAATTGTCATCATTTACTCATAAGACATACACTCTTAAAAATAAAGGTGCTTCACGATGCCATAGAAGAACCTTTTTTGTTTAAATGGTTCCATAAAGAACCTTTAACATCTGAAGAACCTTTCTGTTTCATAAAAGTTTTTTTTTGTGGCAAAAGAAATTTTCTTCAGATTATAAAAAGGTAAGAAAGAGATGGCTCGAGATGGATGCTTTGACTGAATGATTCTTTGTGAAACCAAAAATGCTTCTTCTATGGCATCGCTGTGAAGAACCTTTTAGAGCACCTTTTTTTTAAGTGTACAGGGCACATCAATTTTATGTTAATTATTTATTTTCATTTTTGCAGCTTTTTGTCCTTTAACTCTTTACTTCTTTCATGTACCATGAAAAAAAAGATTGTGTAAATGATGGGAGAATTGTAATTTTTGGTTAAGCTGTTCTATTAGATGTCTTTGTGAATGAAAATGAGCTGGATGTGTTGCCATCAGAACAGTTTGTAACACAATATGTGAGAGAGATAAAAGTTTTAAAGTAGCACAGAAATTAAACTTGATCATTCAGCTGCCTTAAAACATTTAGACATACATTTTTAAACAGTTTTGAATACTGGATTTTAATGTAAAATCCCAAATCTTATTCACTAACTACCCTCTGTAAGCCAGTTTATTTATGTCATTTTTATTCAGCTCAAACATCCCTTTTTTATATCAATTCCATCCTAGCTCAAATTAAAGTCACTGTTTTTTTTTGTTGTTTGTTTGTTTTTTTTTGCGAACAGCAAAATTAACATTTATTTTAATAAAATAAAATAAAATAAAATAAAATTTAATTAAATTCATCCAAAAGTAATATACAGATTTATCGGATGTAATGCAATGCACATTAATGTTTATTTATATATAATACATTTAATAAGTATATTTAGATATTTTTATTTAATTTTTAAGATATAAAAGTTTGAAGATATAACAACACAGAACATGCAGTTTGTGTACATTTAGTTTACTTACTACAAAGTTCCTCAAACAAAACACTTCTTCAAATCTTTAAAAACATCTTTGAAAGATTTAATAACACTAACCTGGCAAAAAAAAAAAAAAAAAAAAGGGGGTTATTGTAACTACCTGTTACTTTTTCCCATCCAGAGCATAAATAAATAAATAAATAAATAAATAAATGTGTTGTGCCCTTACTGCTGGACAGCCAATCAGATTACAGCTTGCCATATCTTGTAAGCATCTGTAATGTTTTTGTATTTGTGTGAGTAGTACACATTAGCATGGGTCAGTAAACGGACTGCTGCTTTCTCCACAACTGGGATCTCAGAACTGGCCTGCATGGAGAAATGTGCCAAACAAATTGTGTCCACTATTTCTTTAAGCATGTTTGTGCCATAACCTGATATGCAGAATTCCTTCAGTGCACAGTGCAGAACCTGCGTACAAATAAACGACACTATCAGTGAGCACAGTTCATTCTTAGTGAAGTTGCAGAGAAAAAAAGAATAAAAAAAGAGAGAATTGCTCAATTTATCCCCCACTGAACAGCCTACGGCAATACAGCTGTTGAACGGAGAATGTTAATATCACACACGCACATACGCTCAGCACACTCATTTTGTTACCGTAAATTAAATTATGCTTTAAATAATTTCCGTTCAAGATCAAAACAGCATTTGAAACACATGTGCCGACCCAGACAGAGAGGCAAAGATAACAATGACGTGTTTGCGTGAGACAGATTAAGCTAAATCAGCGGTTCTCAACCTTTTTTCCCCACTGGGCCCCACTATGGTCCAAGTGCAAGTCTCGTGGGCCGCATATCATTTACATATAACGTCACCAATATAAACCAACCAGATTTATAATATTATAAATATTATGATATCCAAACGATTACATTTATTTATATAAATAAACAGTGGTGTAGTGGTGCCTGAAGAAGTGGGTATAAGCATTATTTATCCCCCGGAATAAATTATTCACTGGTCGAAATTTCTGATCGTAAAAACCTGCTTCTTTTCATTTTTAAGGTATTGTTTTCGTTTTAATGTACTGACTCAAATTAGTAATCAATAATAATTATTATTATACCAGTATGCAGTACCTCCCCTGACATGCTCTCGCATATGAACAGGCAGCATTTGGGGTAGAGGAGTGGACGGAGCGGGCGCAGGCGCATCGGGCACAATCATTAAACATATTTCAAAGGACGCCGGCTTCACTGTCCTGACCGGGTGTTTCAGGGAATATTTGCAGTTATTCACAAGCGATTGAAATAGCTATTCTTGTGGTGGACTGTCATGATTTTGGCGAATGCAGGACACTACTAAAAGATGCGCATCAGAGGGATTTAGAATTGGGTATACGCAAAGCCGACTGATAAAGAGGGTATACGCCTGCACTACACCACTGTAAATAAATCATTCTACTCATTATTAATTAGACACCTGATACTGTCGGGAGCTGACCAATTTTGTGAAATTCGCCTCGACAGGAGTAACAGAAGTTGCGAGGATGATTGTTGCGTAGCAAGGGTGTTTTCTTTTGCCTGAACATCTATCAACTCATCTTTTAATGGCGAGTGGCGGGGCAAACCGAAAGTTGATTCAGAAAGTCAGCACTCTCCTACCTTCACTGTTGATACTGCGACTTTTCTTGTTTGTATGTATTCTTTTGTTGGCATTTTCCACATTTCGTTTTTCTCCCTTAATAACAAATTTGTTCATTCTGATGCTTAATTTTACCGAACTAATGGCTGCTGATGATGCCTATTTGAGCGCGCACTTGTTCGTTAAATGTGTAATTGGGCCTATATGTCAGTGGTTCCCAAACTGGGGGGCGCGACCCCTAGGAGGGGCGCGGAGTTATGATAAGGGGGCGCGGCAAGGCTAGTGTATATCCGATTTTTATAGAAATTCGAAAGAGATAAACGGCCGAAAATATCTGCCGCACAGTCCGGCAGTATTCAGCGCACACCACTCAATGTGTGACGCTCCGCTCAATATTCCGCTCTATGAATGTTGCTCATGGCCCATATGAATGCTCCACTCCTGTACCGCTTATGCCGCTTATGTAACGGAAATACAAAGACCGCTCAAATAACGCGCCGACATAAAATTTCTATGTATACTTGTTCCTGTTTGCAATAGCATCGCATACTGTGCTGTAACATGCTGTAGTACTGCTGTACTGGACAACGCCGGTAAAATGATCTCGTGACGGTATGCTCTGCTCACATGCTCTGAGAATAATAGCTTTGTAGGACTATACATTATTTTTTTAAGTTATATCTGATTCTGTTTCATAGAACTGACTAAAATAATATATTGAGATTTAATATTCATATATTTTCTGTCCAATTTTATTGTTACTTTCAATAAACGTGGTTATTTTATTGGCTTGTGTGTGTTTTTTTTATTTATTTTTTTTTATTCAGTATCATTAATATAAAAAAATCTTACAAAATGACTATATTAATTAATAAAATAATACATAATTATTACAAAGCAGTTTCGTTTTTAGCCAAGAATTTTTATTTCGGTACATCCCTAGATTTTTATGTAAAAAGAAACATTTTCAGGGTGATACAAGACACCACTGTGAAATTATCTTGCTTAGTATACGGCTACTTGCCGCATATGTAAATAATTTAACACAAAATATGAATTTCATCATATTTTATTACCTCAAGACGACTGCAGCTGTCTGTTATCAGTTGTAGCGGTTTTTGTCGTAAAATAACAGACCACTAGATGGTGCAATTGATATCAGAAATGAGAATTGCCATTAGTGGAGTAAAATTATGAATGAATGACGCATAGTAGTTCTGCTCTCTTGTTCTGGACAAGTTTTTGAAAAGACAACAAGTGCCAGGTAAATGTAAAGTAGATGATGAATCTACTTCAAAGATCGCAACTACAACAAAGAGAAGAAAATATGAGAAAATCTGTTTAAAAAAACAATGAATGCTGTTACATAGTACAAAAAAATAGTGCATAGTAAAGCTGCATGCTTTACTTGTAATGTTTCTACTCTAAAAGTGACTAGTTTCTTGTTTAGTTTTTTTTTCAGTAAGTTGTCACACACTGAATTTTAATTATTATGTTTCAAATAAATCCTTCTGAAGTTGTGTTTATGTTTATGTGTAAACACGGGGATGGGGCTTGATTTATTTATTTTTTATTCTGCAAAAGGGGGGCCTGGCATAAAAAGTTTGGGAACCACTGGCCTACGTGAATACATAGGTCTGCTCATGTCTGAAAGTAATATATGAAAAACAAAATTATTTCATATAAAAAGATTACAGTTTAAATTTATTTAGTACATTTTTAAATTAATGGAAAAACAAATATTGTAAAAACTGTAAGTTATTTTGTAATGTGTTCGGCGGGCCGCATTTGGATTCATGATGGACTGAGAACCACTGAGCTAAATGAACGAAAGAACAAACAAGCGAACGAATCCTACTGGAGAACAGGTAGAGATGTGAATGGTACTTGAGTCAGTCTCTCCAGTTAGTCTTTCTCTCCCATTTTTCTCTCTCTTTATTGTCTTTCTCTTCTCTTCCTGCTTCATCAAACACTTTACAGACAAGACACTGATTATAGCACTCCATCTCAATCAGATAGCCACACACACACATCTCAGGATACACCAAAACGTTCTCACTCCTAACTCGTCACATATTGACACTTGGTCAGGACCCCTTTGACGTCACTTCTTGACTTATTTTTCCTCCAGGGTCCTCCAGTACTTTACATGGGAATTTCATTGTCACGATTAAATTATATTTTAAGTTATAATATTGTTGTTATTGCATATATGTTGGGGTGTGATTTTTTTTTTCAATGCAAACAGTCACAACAGTTTAATTTATAGTATGCTATTTACACATTTAACCCAACCCCTGCCCCTAAACCTAACCATTTGTCAACAAAACACAAGATATAACAGGCAGATACAACTATATTCATAATTTATTCAAAGTATTAATATTCCAAGGGTTCCAAAGCAAAATGATTGATTTGTAAGAAGATTAGACGCGATTGCCGTCTCCGTCCGCCGTCCCGTGTGCTGCACTACAGTCTGTCTGTGAGCGAATTAAAAAAATGCCACCAGAAGAAGCAAGCCTTGGTTGTGAAATGCCATTGGCTCTTATGTGTCTCGTGACCGATTGCATCATGCAGATGTTCGGGAGCATCTTTTTGAATGAGATGTGAGCATGTTGACGGAGTGGGGTCGTTTTCAGCAATTAAAACCTTTTGTTATTCGCATAAAGATATTGTACGCCTTCAGAAGACTCGGAATGCGACAGGACTTGTTTGTAATGCTTTTATACTGATTGTTTATGGTCAGTTTTTGCAATAAATACATATGGCTGTACTTATATTTGTCTGTTGCATGTTTTATATTCTTCAGAAATGGGTAGGTCTAGGGTAGGGGTGGGGTTAGGTGCTCCAGTGAAAGTATACATTTATATAAAATGATTTCTATTTTTACAAATGCATGCAAACCATTAAATTAAGACAAACAACTGAAAACAATGGAGGATGCTGCACGTCGAAAAATGGTGCTAAAGGGGTACCCTGAGTGTCAAAAAGTGACGCCAAGGGGTCCTGACCAATCAATATATGACGAGTTGGGAGTGAGAACCTGTTGGATACACACAGAATTGAACATGATCCTTCTCACTGATTGGCTATTAATAAAATCAATAGCCAATTAGTCAAAGGGTCTTTTTTTATTTTCCAACTGAAAATCTGAAATCACTCCAGTGTATAATGGATTATGTACTCATGTTTTAGCCTAAAACATGAGTATATAATCCATTTTTACATATAATCCACAAAAAAAAAAAAAACTTTTAGGTTAAAATGCCTTAATGATGGATTTGTTTCAGCTTTTCACTTCACAAGACAGTAATTGATGAACTGGAGTTGTGTGTATTACTTTTGGATTATTGTGACGTTTTTATCAGTTGTTTGGACTCTCATTTTGACAGCACCCATTCACTACAGAGTATTCATAGTTGAGCAAGTTATGTAATGCTACATTTCTCCAAATCTGTTCTGATGAAGAAACAAACTCATCATCTTGGATGATCTAAAGGTTAGTACATTTTAATTTTACATACAAATTTTCATTTTAATTCAGCAGCAATGCAAGCATGCAAAGCATATTTAAAATCTGAATTGTGTTAGTGATTGTAAAGCACTTTGTGCAATCAGTGGTTGCACAAAATGTGCTATAGAAAAAATTAAAAAGAAAGAAAGAAAAAAAGAGATAAAACACAGTCATATGTAACAATGTGATTTTAAGCACTGAATTTGACTAAAGTACAGAAACAACCACAACCACTTCTGATAGACAACACTTTTTTTTTTTTTCATTTGTATAAACTTCGTCCGTTCTGCTGTCGATCCTACAATCCCTGATACGAGCCTGGAGCTCAGCACTTTTAGAAACTGAATTGCAAACACACAATCCTGCTCACTTCATGCCACTGGACACGTACATGAGATGCCGATAGGCTCCATTAAATCCTGAATGTTTTTGGTAAAGCCCAGAATGTTTTTTTTTAAATAACTTTGTCTTTACCAGGTGTTCATGCCTGGTTATTTTTGTCACTAATAAAGTCATTCAGAGCTGCGTTCTGCTCTCTAAATCAGACGCACATAAAATCTGCTCCATAATGTAGTTTATAAACTAAATTATTGCAGAGCCTTCTGGATTTTAAAACAACTGTATGTAATGTCACCTACTGAATCTACCACATCTCGAAGTAAACACAAGGTAACAGTTTAGTATAAGGACCAATTCTTACTATGAACAAGCTGCTTATTAGCATGCATATTACTAGCATATTGGCTGTTTATTAGTACTTATTAATTACCAATAACTAATTAATCACACATTTTTTTTCTGAAATTAATCACGATCGTGATTAATTCCATCTGACATTAAAGTTTTTAATTATACTTTTATATTGCAATAATTTTCACATTTAATCTTCAAATTAATGTAGAAACAACATAAACAATTTATATTTTTCAAGTTTCATGCCTTTTTTATATGACTGAAGGCAAATATCACTGATACCAACTAATGTCTCTATGATTTTTTTTCCTATTATTTAAAAATTGACTATAGCCATTCAACATTACAGTATAATTGAGAGCTATCACTTTAACATTTATACTTTTTAAGACTTTAAAAAATAACTTTTCATTTAAGTGAACTTAAAACAATCTTCACATAAACCCCATGATAATAAATGTCATATATCTACCTGTGCCTTTCAGCAAGAAAATATAGCCTAATTTAATAAAGTAAATTTTGTGTAATTAAGTGATTCATTGATCGATGATTGAAAATTATTGAAGACACCTGAAGACATGTTTACGTCACCATTATAGTGGTCAGTGTTAGCATTAGTTGGGCTCTTGACCCGTAGCTTTTTACTATTAGCTTTTGTTCAACTGTTTAGTTAAACCAGCCAGACAAGGCAAAGAGCAAAAGTCATGCAGTGGTGATAATTCTGTTTTAAAATAAACTTAATTTGAGCCATTGAAATCATTTAGAGTTCTATATCCTTTATTTATTACAACTGCCTTGTGGTTTCACAGCAGCAAAAAAATAATAAAGCCTGATTTTTTTTTTTTACATTTTGAATGGACTTCTTACGAGCTCCTCCGATCAAAAAAAACTTTCAAAAGTTGTTCTTTTAGGCACACACAGACATCATGAATCAGCATATGAATCTCAAAAATGGTGACAAACAGCATATTCAGAAACAGATCAACTCTAAACATCACGGAAATCATCAGCTCATAATTTATTCATGCCACAATGCATGATGGGAGATATGGATGAGTTTTGATTGGCTACAACATACGTTTTTGTTGGTCACCATTGTTGTGATTCTCATGCTGATTGTTGATGTCTGTGTGTCTAAATCTAAAAATTGTTTATATTTTTTCTGGTCAAATAAATTTCAGAAATACCTGTCTGATTAAACCAACATAAACAAAATACAACTCACTTATTCTGATCACTACTTCATGACTTTGTCAAAGCATATTCAAAACCACAAAATCTCATTTCTTCTGGTTTGTCTGACTGTTATAACTCAAATACAACACCCAAACAAAATCTAATATTAAGAAGTTACTGGTAAAGAGCTAAGCTAATGTTAACACTCACCACTATAATGGTGACTTACAAAATTAGATTTTCTCCTTTTGGTGATTCTGCTTATTAACATCAGGCGTCTTTAATAATGGTCAATCATCACTCAATGAATCACTTAATTACCTCATTAACTCTAACACTGCTTCAGTGTTCATTTTAATACTCTTGAGTATGGACTCAAACTCCCGGGAGAGTTCATTTAACACTCGGTTTTTTTGCTGTGTAGACTTTACCTACTTTTTTTTAGTTTGTCTTAGCTGATAAATTCAGGTATTCTTTACTCAGACATATAGGATAGAATCTACCCAAACAAACTGAGTGTAAAAAGTTACCTCAGTTTACCTCATTTTATTGAGTAGATTCTATAGGTTGTTTTTTACAGTGTACATGCACTGGAAGAGCACATGCTACGAGCACAGTATAACGGCTGACAGGAAGATTCATTTTTACTAACATATGGCCTGTGCACTCTCATCTGACTCCAGTTCACTGTTGTTCTATTGAAGCGCTTCGTCAACGGTAGCATTTCTGTGCTCGTTTGACTCGCACCTGGTCGCGAAGTGAAGCTGGAGCACGCGTCTGATTTCCCGTTTGATGTGCTCGTAAAGACGTTCTGTGTCTAAATAAACATAATTCTTTAGCAGTTGTGAGTGGAATGGGGAAACATACTCCCACCCCTGCGTTAATTGCGTTAAACATTTTTAACCTGTTACGGTGAAAAAAATAATTTTTCAGCAACCTGTTACGTTCCATAGTGTTTTGGGATGTTTCTCTTTTTCCACCTTCCTTGTATTCTTAATTGTTACGATTTTCAAGACCTGTGATTGGAGATCATCCCTGTCAGTCTTCATTGTCAACATGATGACGTAACCTCAGCCTAGTATAAGGACTCGGAAATGAGGCAAGATGGGAACGCATTTCTTGTTTTCTCATTGCTCTTGATTGTTTGTCATGCTGTTTAGTTTTTCTAAATGTTGTTTTGTCCAACTGTGCTGTAACTCGACACTCACTCTCTGTTCAAGAGTGTACCCGCTCATGTCTCTCACTGTTGGGTTCATTACCAATATGCTTGCATATAATTTGTAAATACTGTTTCTTTATTATTCCAAAGCTTGGTTGTCACTGTAAATTCAAAGAGCAATTGGTTGTTTTGGTGGATATATTTCTTTACTAAAAATTAGCTAATGCTCATTTAATGTCTCTGTATTATTCATTATTTAACACATCTCATTAGTAACAAGTGACTACTCTGATTCTAATAACATCTTTAATTTTTCTTTACTAATTTAGTCCTTGTATTGGCTTTCTACAACCCTAGATGCCAATAATGATAACAAAAATTAGGAAGATGTAACATAATTAGAGGCTCGTCCCAAAAGCTTATTGTCTATTGTAGTTGGGGAGTCGTTCTTTGTTACCTTAGTTTTATTAGATAATGAGTTGTATGTTGTTCTGATGCAAATACAGTTTTATGGTGGACAGCAAAACTTGGGTAGAGTATCTGTTTTATTATGAGGTATGTTATAATAAATTGCTATAATATTAAGCTTGCTCATGGCATTTAATTTGCAAAGTTTTCTTTAGAATCCTTTGTTGGGGATGATTGAAAAGTGTTCATAACAGCTACCGACTTCCACATTTTAAGATTGCCAGACATTCACAAAGAGACCAATCCTTTTGGTGAGTGGCAGGATGTGTTTGAATCAGGAGGTAGAAATGGCTGTGACGGAGACTGAGGTTGATGTTGGGGCTGTTTTGCCACCTTTGAACCTTTTTCACAAGGTACTGCCAGCTCGAGAGAGGAGATACAGACGAAGGTGCAAATTGCACAACTCCGTATGGAGGCACCAGAAAGAGTGAAATATGATATAGTTAAGGCTTATAGACAACAGTTTCGTAAGATACTTCAGTCTTTAGTCTCACATGATCTTTCTGATATTTCTATTTTGATATTGTAATTGAATATTGAATCAAAATCTAACGTTTGAACCGCACCATAAATATATTTTGAGAAGAATCAATAAATTTGACTGTAACATTTCTTTTTTTAAGTGTAATATTTTCAGAGCGTAAAGAAAAACAAAAGCGAATAACAGACTTTGTACTGGTTAGACACTTGTATTAAAACGATGAAACACAAATGAAAGTTTGGCACAGTGTAAAGTTGATTTTGGCTGCAATTAACAGGCCACTTTATATAAATTTATATAAATTGTTGCCAGTGTTACTGAAACTTCTATACTCAAATCTAGTAGAAAGAAAAGAAGAGCATCGCAGACTGTTGATACTTTAGGTTTAAATTGCTAAAGAACACTGAAATCTGAATCAGTCTATATGCACAGGCATACAGAACAAATACAGCCGGCACAAAAACAAACTAGAGATGGATTAATGTGGAGAATTCTTCATCTCTGTCGGACTGATGGACCCTGCAGTGGTTGGTGGGATTATTTGAGTGTTTGGTGAAGGATAGAGGTTGCAGGAACATCAGTCTGGTATTGATGTTTCTGTTGGGATGGTTAATTGGGGTGAATAGGGGGACATAATTGAGGTCTGTGTTAAGGAGGGAAAATAGCACCTCCTTCCTCCTTCATTTCTTACACTGATGGCTTTTCGATGGTGACGCCCCAAGCATGTGAGACAGGTGATGTATGGTGAGGTTGCAAGCAGACACAATTCAATGTTTCCTGCAGGTGTTTGTACCTCTGCAGTCTTCATACCACAGCACTAGTAATAGATGCATAAGAATGAACCTTAAGAATACAGTGAAATATCAGCCAATACATCAGCAATAACAGAATTAAAGTTATTTCTTCAGGAACTATTCAAGAATTCAACAATGCTAATTTAATTCCACAGTAATGCATTCCTTATAGAAAAGCTCCAAATGTATATTACCAAATGCTGTATAATTCATGTATATTCATTTTCTTTCTTTCTTTCTTTCTTTCTTTCTTTCTTTCTTTCTTTCTTTCTTTAAGAATGAATGAGTGAATGAATAAATAACTGAATAAAAAGTGCTGTACAATTCCTGAATATTCTTTTTCTTTCTTTCTTTCTTTCTTTCTTTCTTTCTTTCTTTCTTTCTTTCTTTCTTTCTTTCTTTCTTTCTTTCTTTCTTTCTTTCAAGAATGAATGAGTGAATGAATAAATAACTGAATAAAAAAGTGCTGTACAATTCCTGAATATTCTTTTTCTTTCTTTCTTTCTTTCTTTCTTTCTTTCTTTCTTTCTTTCTTTCTTTCTTTCTTTCTTTCTTTCTTTCTTTCAAGAATGAATGAGTGAATTAATAAATAACTGAATAAAAAGTGCTGTGTAATTCCTAAATATTTTTTCATTCATTCATTCTTTCTTTCTTTTTCTCTTTCTTTCTTTCTTTCTTTAAAAATGAATGAGTGAATAACTGAATAAAAAGTACTGCATAATTTCTAAATATTCATTCATTCATTCATTCATTCATTCATTTATTCTTTCTTTCTTTCTGTACAAAATGAACGAGTGAATAATTGAATAAAAAGTACTGTATAATTCCTAAATATTCATTCATTCATTCATTCATTCATTCTTTTTCTTTCTTTCTTTCTTTCTTTCTGTAAAAATTATTGAGTGAATAACTGAATAAAAAGTACTGTATAATTCCTAAGTATTTTTCTTTCTTTCTTTCTTTCTGTAAAAAATGAATGAGTGAATAACTGAATAAGAAGTACTGTATAATTCCTAAATATTCTCTTTCTTTCTTTATCTTTCTTTCTTTCTTTCTTTCTTTCTTTCTTTCTTTCTGTGTAAAAGAATGAGTGCTTTGATGGGGTTTGCTGTCTCAGTAATTTTTGTATGCGTGCCATCAGGGGCCTTTTGACATTAATGCATGACAGTTATTTCTTTTATTCTGTTTTTGTTTTGTTTTTCTTTTAATCTGTCACTACCTTTTTGCCTTTCAGTATCAGACAGTATCAGTCCTGCTTCTCTCTCTCTCTCTATCCCTAAACCGTATGACCTAAAGGTTTTCTTTCACATTACCTTTTTTTCAGGACTTTTATAATGTGTTTCAGTGCCTGGGGTCTGAAACAAATGATCATAATGCATTACAGAGAAACACAGTGAGAGCGAATGCGTGGATGTGTGTGCATTTATGTGCATATGTGTGTTCGTGTCCCAGCTATCATATTCATACCTTCCATTTATAATACTCATACAGCTATAAAAGCACCTCCAGGACTAAACCACAGACCAGAGAGAAACATGTACATATTATTACCGGACTTATTTCCACTGCTTTAGGATATTGATTCAATTTTAGAATGGCGTTTTAAATGAGTAATGTTTCCCATTCTGAAAAGTGATTTGGGAAAGATGTTTAAATGCACTATTGAAATATTTCACAGTTGGAATAGAGTGAAAGTGCTCTGACAGTCAAATAAAACGATATATACACACATGTATATTAAATTGCATTTAGAAACAATCATATATCATATATTTTGTAATGTTTCATTAAAATGCCAGTCATTTAAACATATATTTTTAACAACAACAAAAGAGCAATGCCAGTGTTAGGGGCAAATGGCACCTAATTCATATTCATGAGCCCGGCTGGTAAAGCTTATATACACAGTGTAAATGCTACAACCTGTAAAATGTGCACTGAAATGAATACACATCGTTTACGTGCTGCAGACGTACGATAACACACCTAGGATGACCTCGCTAAAACAAAAAGACAGATAGGAACTATCCAGTGCCAGTAATGACAGTGTTTTAGAGGGCTTGTGGGTGAAACTGCTGAGAAAATTGCAAGCCTTGAGGAAGACGTATGTGTGTTTGCCAGTGTATGTGTGTCCCTGCTGATAATAGAAAGTGTCACAACCTACAAGACTTTTCCTTAAATGGATAGAATGGCCTTAAAAAAACAGGCACATGTATGTCAGTGAGAACATCAGCCACATACAGTAGGATATCCCACTTATACCAGATGTGAGAAGCACAAGAGTAAACACAAACAAATCCCCTCTTTATTACTTCTATAACTGCATAAGTTCAAATGCAAAGGGATGCATAACTGCAAACAGGACTGTTAGTCATAAACTGAAGGGTGTGAGAACATTGTCAGCTGCCAGTCTTGCGTGTTTGTGGCTCTAGCTTTTATTTCACACTCTGTGCTCTAGCTAATTACCACTGTAATAACAACAATGCCAATTTACATAGCAAACACTCTGGAGAAGCACAGACACTTGTGAATGAGCTCTCTTGTGCGCTCAGTTTGCGTATCGGTGTGTGTGACATGGGTTAGCGCGTTTGTTCGCTGTTTCTCTGAGGCACACGGGGCACATCGATTTCTCCTCTTCCATTATAATGACGCAGATAATGTGCTTGCTTCACGCTCCACTGTAGCTAAACAGTCTATTGTTTCTTTATTTCAATACAAAAAAAATCAACCTTAAGAGATTTGTTGATGTTTGCTGGATTTAGAGAATTAGACCATAAAACTAATCAGCAAAAGTCACAATGCATAGCGGCGAGCTCTGCGTCAGAACTGGTGGGTCAGGATTCAAAAATGGTTATGAGTCTGTTATGATAAGTTTGTGAATAACAAGGAAAAAACAAATGTAAATTCAAATAATAAAATACAACTTATCATATAATCATTTCAAGTAATGACAGGGAAATAAATAGGCTGATCAATAAAAAATCTTTAATAAGAGAAAATTGGTGGCATGATGTTGATTATCAGAACAATTAATTTCCATCGTTCCTCCTTTGAGACATTGTGAGCTATTTTAGTATCTGTAATATACTATTATGGTATTTTTCAATATTTTGAGTTAGTTTTCTTATTATTATTTGTTTTTACTTTAGTTTTAAAGAGGTCATCAGATGGAAAACTCACTTTTACATGTTGAATGAACATAAATGTGTGTTGGCAGTGTGTGTACACAACCACCCTACTGGTAAAAAATCCACCCAGTGTTTTTATTTGTAATTTTTATAAGTAATATCCCCTTTTTCGAATCAAGCCATTCTCAGCATCTTGTCTATATGACTTCACACAGACCAGTGCCGCTCCATTGATAGTTGATTGACACGACCGTCTTACCTTAGTCCCGCCCTGAGTGAACTGAGTGAGCTGTAAACACTCTGACCACCATTGTTTCGACTCGGTGTGGGGGAAGACAAGAATGTCTCAGATTGAGTGATTGAGCTGTTTTATTGTTGGATGTAATAATGAACATAATGAACATTTATTACCTTTTTAATGTCTGTATAATTTTTATCAATTATTATTATTAATTCTGGTTTGTGTCTGCTTTTTTTTTTAATTAATAGATCTAAACGAAAATGAGAAATGCTACCTCAGCAACTATAGTGTGAAAAAAAGATTAATAAGAATAATTTTATTTTATTTCAATTAAAGTCAATTTTAATTGAATTTAGTTTAATTTTAATGGTTTTAGTTTCAGTTAACAGTAATAATATTGAATGGAAGTGAATGGAAACAGTTTAAAAAAATAAAATACAAACAAATTGATACAACCTCACTCATACGATTTTGTACAATTTCTTTGGCGTTAACTTTAGAGGCGGGGTTAGGTGTGATCCTTCATACGAATTCCTATGAATTTGCACCTCGTAAATATGAATGATTTTTCACAAAGTGAGGTCGTACGAACCTTGTCAAAAATGTATGAACTGCCATGAGAATGTGTTGGTATATCCACAAACTATAAACCATGTATGTTAACATGATTTTAGTTAAAAAAAAAAAAAAAAAAACTACAATTATCACAATGAAAGCATAACATTTTAAACCCTAAGATGACTGAACAAATTACTTAAACAGCTTTACAGCTCAAACCATGCACAATATTTATCAGACAAATTACTCTAAATGCTTTTATAAATGTATTAGCTTCACAATTTTGCTTTTAAATAATCCAAATTTGTCTGTATTCACTGTAATTAATTCTTCAAAGAAGAGGAGGGAGTAAAAATTATTATTATTATTATTTACTTTGATAATCAGCATTACATCATAAATGCTGTTGATTGAACTATTATTCTACTAAACCAGGAATATCTTTAAAAAAAAAGGGGGGGGGGGTGGATTAAAATAATGGTCTGTGCCAGACACAGTGTGTTTTGTGTGTTGCATTACTGGTTCATAATAACAGTATAATAATACATGTTTAATCCTGAGGCAAAAGCAGAAGCATGATCTGTTAAGGTGAAGAAACTCAGCAGAAAGTTCTTGAGATTGTTTTAGTGAGGCAGGAGTCAATCCAACAGCTCTGTGTGAATTCACACTAGGTTACAGTAATGTGAATCCCACAGATTGTTCAGCAGGAGCTAACAGAAGAAAAATCTATCTTTTTAACATTCATTTTCACCTCAGTCAAGCCAGACTAGAGCTAATTACAGCAGGATAAAAAGACTGCATGCATTGGCCAGAAAGAAGAATGAATTCAGACAGAAAACACGTGCAGATTCAGTTAACTACAGCTTTGTTTATTACACAACTAGATAAAACTCAATAGATAGTTTTCAACTGGATTCAGCACATAAAACTGGACCTTCACTACAGGCATTTCTCTTTTTTAATTTCTTTATATTCTAGAACATTCTGATGCATCTAAAATTAACCAAATCATTGTGGTTTTAATTCTGGAAATTATTGTAAAATTTCTAAACTGTCATTATAAGTATACAAGCACATGCTTTTATGTTCTTCAGACAAGCAAGTTAGGATGCTGAACTTTTGATATGATGATCTGAGACTATTCATGGTCCTGAAATATTCTTATACTTCACTGACTACCTGTAATATATATATATATATATATATATATATATATATATATATATATATATATATATATATATATATATATATATATATATCTGTCTAATACTCTATAAAGTTTCATTAGACTACATCAAAAATTATTTGGAATTTCCTGAATGGACACTACTTTGTAAATAAAAAAAAAAAAACAAAACAAAACGTGAGGCGAATTACAGATGAATGGAGCTTTCACGCCGATTGTTCGCCTTCTGCTAATTCACGCCTGCACGCCAGGTGGTGTCGACCAACAATGCATTTTTCCTTAAATATACAGTGCACAGCATAAATGAGTGCAACCCCGCTGAATAAATATTCAATATGTATTTTCTTAATGATCACTAATAAAATTCATGGAAAGATGGCAAAATGTAAACGTATTAAACGTATACTTAATAAAAACAACAAAATATATGCCAATATATTCTGCAATACTCTTGCAGAAATGAGTACACCCTAGATGTATAATATTCTAGGACTTAGTATCTCCTCAAGAACCCTTCTTGGCACTGAGTGTACAAGTTCATAACAAATTTTCACATCTGTCCTGTTTAACTCCTGGAGGACGACCTCCTTAAATGGCCTGGTCTTTAATGGGGAGTTTTGCTCAGCTCGTCTCTACAGAATCCCTGACAGCTGCTCAAGAGTGTTAAGAGAACGAATATCTTCATTGTCATGCTAAAAAAAAGGCCATTTAATGAAGGGAATAAGGTGAGGGTAGTATCTGCAGTTTCAGTTTTTTGTGTTACATCACACAGCGGTGTGTGAATTCATGACAGCATTGATAAAGCATAACTTTCTCACACCTTCAGCACTCATACATCCTAATATAAGAGCTTTACTACCACTGAACGTCACTTGGGAACCAGGCACTATTCACTGTACTCCTCCTCTAGCAACACCAGAACATTTTAGATGCTTTTTGATCCGAAATGATTGACCTCTCTGAGAACAGAGAATGGATTCCCAGAAGTCTATATTTTGTAAATATGGGCCTTGGAAAAGGTTAAATGATTATTTTGTGCTTAGCCTTTAGTAGGTAATTCTAGTGGTGACAACAACCATGCATGTCACTTCTGCAGGCTGCGTCGTACTATATGAGATAAAGTGTCACTCATTTCATAGTTTTTGCCGGCTCTGAGACTCTTGCATGGTATTTCTCTGGCTCTTTTTGTAGCAAAAATTCACTCATCACTAAATGAAAACTTAAAGTGAAGACCTGAATATTTCAGGAGTCCATTGTTTTTGAATGTCGATGCTACTTCTGCTATATTTTCACACTTACAACAATAATTTGGTATCCTCTTGTACCACTGTCCTATTCTGTGCTAAGAAATGTTTCATGGCAGTTCTATCCCAAGTGGTTTCTTGTTGACAGCATTAAGTCTATGATTCAGTACGCTATAAAACACTTTTAACTGTCAGGAAATTACTTGTCTTTAAAAGTTTTGGTTCAATATACTTACCTGTTGATAAAAAAACAGTTTTTTTTTTTCTTTTCTTTTTTTGTAACTTTCAGGAGTACTTATTTTTGCAACTCAACATTTTATAACTTTGATTAGGAAATCTTATTTTGCTGAATAATTTTGACATTCTTCTTGGGTAATTGATCAAGCAGGCTTGTTGGAACATTACATCTTCAAAGAACCCTAACATGTCTTCTAAGTAAAGAGTAATTGCTGAATTTGTTAAGTTTTAGAGGGGGTGTACTCATTTATGCTGTGCACTGTATATTTTGTATATCGATTTAACATCGTCCGCTGCTCAGTATACAGCATTAACTTAAGATAAATAAGGTTTGGTTCTACACCAGAAACACAAATGATCTATAATGCTTACAAAAAAATAAAAACACCTTAAAATAACATCTTAAAGTACAATTAGCACAGTACTCTCAGAATACTCTTCTTCTGTGTTTGTTTACACTAGTTTTCGAAACAGCGCCACCACTTTTGCCTTTTTTGGCAACAGCGGTTGCTGTGGCCATGTGACGTAATGCTCAAATCTTATTGGACGGCCCATGTTTTCACTTTGTGAAACTGAATCTGTTGTTTTATTCCAGTGCATCATCGCGTCCTATATTCGTTTCGCTTTTTCACACTCAGTGTGGAAAGGCCTTAATGCAACGTTGCTAAATAAAAGCGTTAATTTCTTCTTCTTAAATCTTACTTACATTAAACTTATGAATGTCAGTGTAGAGTCTCTACAAAAACATTAGGCATCAAAATGGCTGTTTTAAATTGTGACGAACAAATGAACAAATAGTTACTTAGTTATAGATCTGGACAAGTATTGATCACTAGTCTAGGGCTACCAACAGCCACATTATGAATGTAATCCAGCTGGACCAAAACACCATCTACACATTCATGACAAGCAAATTTATAGCACCTTCAAACTGAAAATTCATTCAAAATGCTGTGTTATTTATGCTCCAACACAGAAATGATTTAAAGCAGCCTTAAAGTGGTATACAGCCTTTCTTCTCCAAATGTGTTCCTATTTAAGTTTTAAGTATAGTCATACGTTCCTCTGATGACAGTTTCCACAGTGCTTCAAGACAATGATGTCAAATACATGACTCTTTCTAAGTGCCATGATGTCAACTGCATTTTTTTTTCCTATTTACACATCACCATGACGATGTTTGTCCTGCGGAGGCCCAGTTTGTTTCTCCCAGATTTACCTGCAACCTTCAGGTGGCATGATGTGATGGGAATTACTGCTGCAATCAAGGCGAGCAGCACTCTATTAAACCTGCTCCAATTTAAAGGAAGGACACTCGATAAACTGTACACAAGAAGGACATTCTAGACTACAGTGTGACCTGGGTCCTTGTGTTTGATGATTGATGCCTCTAATTATCCCTTGATTTGATTAAAGTATTAATGCTGACACTGGATTGTTAAACGATACCTTGATTTATAAAGGAGACATATACTGTATTGACTGATTACAGCTTTACAGCTTATTTATTTTTCTGTATCTCTGTGTCTGCAGAGAATCTCTTTGTGGTTTCCCTGTGGAAAAACCTTGTTAGCTCACAGCGCTTAATCTCACACACTTGGTTAACCATGTGTGAACACTCGGAGACAGTGAAATATTGAGTTATCAACTGGACAAAAATATTTAACGCTAGTCAATACAAATTAAGCAAACTCTCAAGGTGTTTAAGGGAATAGTTCACACAAAAATGAAAATCGGGCATTATTTTCATTTTGTTTTAAACCTGTATACCAAAGTAGAACTTTTTGTGTATGTTTCAATGACAACATTCTGCTTTTAGCTTTCTTTTGCGGTTTTTTTTTTTGTTTTTTTTGAAAGTATAAAAAAAAAAAAAAAAAAAAAAAAAAAACACCTCCTATCAAAAACGATGCTTGAAACCTATTTTCAAATATTTTTAGGCTCCCAAAACACCATTTTTGTGTAAATGAACAGATATTTTTAGTTGAAAATGGTGGAAACACCCATAGAGAATCATTGAAGATACAATATATAACTTTTTTTTAAATTTCTCCAAATTTACCCGTGTGATTGCTCCGGCTACAATGTTTTTCCTCAAGAAGCATGAAGTTTTGTTTATTAACCACTAGAGCACCAAAAGTTACATACTGCAGCTTTAGAATTATTAGACAGCTTTAATGACTACAGGCTGTCAAGTTCCAAAATGTATTATTAGGAGCTTTTTCAGACCTGTAGCTTGTTTGCTTTATTCCAAAAACAGTCAATAAAATGTAAGGCTACATTTCAAAACAAGCCGTATAATAAAGGTCACGAGCCAAAGAAACACATACAATCAAATCTACATCTTAGATGGCCTGAGGGTGAATAAATGTTCAGCAGATTTTTGGCTTAACTCAGCAACAATGAAAACATACAAAGACTATTTAAAATCGGAATAAAATATGTAACAATGCGATTTTAATCAATGAATTCAGCTGAAGTACAGAAATAACCAGAACCGCTTCTGACACTGTGTCTACACTGATGCCTTGTTCTATTCATGATGTTCTGATACAAAGTACAAATGATCTGAGTAACAAATGAGTCACTTTGTCACGTCCATTTTAGACAGTATCAAGCCGCAGTGCACTGCACTGCGCGATATAGACATGGTTTGAAGACAGCACAACAATGCTACAGATATTGGTCTATTTACTCTGAGTGTAAATAGCAAACCTCGTTGGCACTAACTTCACTCACTGTTTGGTTGGGATAGACAAAATTACAAAAGATGCACAACATATAACAAAACGGTGGCATAAGATGGAAGGTGTGTGGTAGTAACTTTTGACACGACCCGAGTTCGAATCCACCTTTTGCCAAACTCATTCTTCTCCCTTTTCACATATCAGATCAGAAAGATGTTATTTTCAATAAAAATGACAGAAATATATTAGAAAAGTTTAACTTAAGGGCCTCATGAGTAGGTTACTTAATAATAAAGGGTTAATCGGGTACAGTAGATATAGGTAGGCCTTTATTGTCCCAATAATCGTTATTTAGGCTACACTTAGTGTAATCACGACTCTGTAAAGGGTCTACTTTTATTAGTGTACACTCAGAATAACATCAAAACCGTGCTTTTGTAAAATAAAAATAAAAAAACATACTGGGTGCACTTTCTGCCATCTCGGTCTCTATTAACTTCTTTCACTGCAGAAAAATTGCACTTTCGGGCTTTCTTTTTTAATAGCTTTCAAAAGTGGATGCAAAAGTGTTAACATAAGTGAATTAATATTATCATATGTTTGGCAATCAGCTACAACTAATCATTCATGAAACATATACTATCAATAATCTAATATCATATTTTCCCTGAATCTTCTCCAAATAGTCATTCCATTGTCCTAATTTGTAAGTCGATTAAAAATATAAAATATAACAGATTACCTTGATTTGTTTCATATTTTGAGGATATACATTATTGATTTTGGTTTATATAAGAACAACTTCCTGTAAAACATGATTAAAAACCTTATGTAGAGTTTAAA
Source organism: Cirrhinus mrigala (assembly GCA_036247105.1). Classification (NCBI taxonomy): domain Eukaryota; kingdom Metazoa; phylum Chordata; class Actinopteri; order Cypriniformes; family Cyprinidae; genus Cirrhinus; species Cirrhinus mrigala. Next base: position 6,472,006 of record CM070026.1, read on the forward strand.
GTTGAACCTTACAACTTCCATATTTTTTTCATGGTTATGCAGATTGCCCTCAAACAACTCTTAAATGATCGCGCATACTCTAAAAAAAACACCCTACACGTAATATTTTAGGTATGGACATATATACTCTGCTTCACTTTGTAATGCTACAACATATAGAGCTCAAAACATTTAACATGGTGGAACAGATTGTTGTAAAATGGTTTGTAACGTCTTTCTTTATTCGTACTAGGGTGACCACCTGGCAATATGGCTGTTGCGGGACAAGTGTGAGACTGATAATTTTTTTTTACTGTTGTGCTACTGATTACATCCATTGTCATATGCGCTGATCTGTGTTTCTGAGCACGCGCACATGCAAGCGAGAGAAAGCACATCTTTTTTTTTTTTATGAGAGTGAAGAGAATCCACCTGCGAGAGAAGAGATTTGTGTTTGTGCATTTTGATGCGCCCCGCATTACAATAATGTACTCTAGACATTTGTCATTAAAATAACGCCACAGAAACCGCCTTAAACTAACTATTAAAATAAGAAGAAAGTCGCGCCTAAAAGCTGCATCAACTGGTTAAAATGAATGGAGAATATTGTGTTTTTCCATGTGCGCTCGACCATTACCATCTGTGGTCCTATGTAGATCACTTGATGAGGTCCACAGATCCTTTATGCAGAAACTATGCCGCAAAAAGAATAAATAAAAAGCACATACTTAAAAAAGGACACATGGACATTTTCACCACACAGATGTGTGGTGCTGAATGCATGGTTCTGTGTTCCAGTGCATTGCAATTACCTGTTAAATGTTTTGATTTCCTTTTAATGAATCAACGTGTATATTTCAATTGTTTTTTCCTTGATTGCACAAAATTAACCAGAAATCACTTGAACGTTATTACTCACCCTGCAATGGACACACTGCAGTTTCAGGACATCACAGTTTTTGGGATTGTAATATCCACTGAGTTCTGTTGAATTTGATACATGGTAACATATAGAACTCAACATGTTCTACATGGTGGAAGAGAAAGTTTCAGAAGATGCTGTCATTTCTTACAGTGTGCTGAACATATTACAAGTCAATGAAGTTTGGAGATGAGAAACTGTTCACATTAAATACAAAGAACTGCTGTGGTCCAGTGAAAAGAAAAAAACAAAAAAACCATACAGGTTTGAAACAACATGAGGGTGAATAAATGATGACAGACTTTTCCTTTTTTGCATGATCTGTTTCTTTAATTCAAGGTTACAAAAGGACATCATGGTGATGTTACACCTGCACATGTAGGTGTCTCTCACTGAGTCCCTCCTTAAAGTGAAAGACAATATTCACCTTCAGTCGCATGACTCTTGGGCTACAATAAGCATTAGGAGCGTAAATCCCCTCTGTTCTCTATGTGGGGTTTAACGGCAGAGCCGAGGGAACCATCTCTCTCCACGGGGGATTAGAAAAGAGCTTGGATTCAATTCACTTCATTATTCAACAGCTATTGCGTGCTCAAGGAAATGCGTTTAAAACCCAACACACAGGCAAGGTGACTGTCACATTCATAATAAAGACACTCAGTGTAACAACATTACGTTAAAAGAGCACCATATCTAGATTGAGAACTCAATAGTGTGGAGAGCTAAGCCACTGCTGCACTCCTGAGTGAACAGACTCAGATAAAGTTTAATGGGATATGTAGTGCCGTTTAAATCCTCTTCCTTCTTTGACAGATATTCAGAGTTAATTGATTTAGAGTGACTTACAATGGCGAGACACGACGGATGAGTAATCATTTCGATTCTGCTCATTTACTGCGTGAAGGATCTGCATACATACACAAGAATTTCAGACTGTAAATTCAGTCACCACCTGGAGCGCCATCGGCCAATTCAGGTCCGAGAACCAATCAGTCTGATCATTTGTGTGCATGAATATTCATCAGCCATCAGAGTAGTGCATGGGAGCAGAGGAGTTTGGAGAACTGTGAGAACAATCACAGAAAATTAGCTATCAATTGCCAAAGTATTTAATTTAGTCTTATTTTAACACTAATTCATGAACTTGTAGAGAGAATTTTTTTTTTTTTTTTTTTTTTTTTTTTTTTAACAAGAGACGTTTGTTACGTATACATGTTATGTAAGATTAATCATGATTAATCACAAAAAGTGTTAAAACTTTTAACCATAAATATATTTACATAAATTAAGCATATCATTTCAGTTTAATAACATTTTAACAGTGGTTTATCCATTATTTATTATAAAGTCATTATTTTTGCAATTTTATTTAGTGATGCTGGTGAGATTATTTGCAGATTATTCAGATTATTTGCTTAGATCATTCATATAAATGTATTTGCTGGCACTCATACATTACATTACAATTCTCATTACATTCATTAGCATATTTGAAATTATTATACTTCATTACTATGTTATAACAACCATCATATGTCTCAACAGTATAAGCAGCTCTAGAAAAATAAAACATTCATTATTTATTTATTTATTTATATATTTATTATTTTTTTATTTCCATTTAGTGATGCTAATGGTGCCATGACATCATTTTAACTTAAATTTGAGACAGGTGATTCTTATAAAATGCAAATGCTGGCACTCATGTGCATTTATTTAGTGTAGAACTGAATCCAATTATCCAAATGAAGTGGGGAAAAGGACGCTGAAGATAAAAAAAAACAAAACAAAAAAACAAAAAAAAAAACAAATCCAAATTAAATGTATTGAACAGAATGAATGAATGAATGAATAAATAAATAAATACATATCCAACCTTTATTTGTTATTTACCTAACACATTCTTGTCTTATGGTTATTTTTGGGAGAACTGAATAAAGCAGCATGAAAGAACAGGTTTGTAACACAGGCCACTATTAAAGACATTTCAAATTAGTGAAGCAACAGACGTCTTACCACAATACACAAATACAAAACAGGAAATTGCACGCATCACTTCAGTGGTCTTCTCTGATTGGCTGCCAGAGCGTGAGATCTTTTAGCTGAATTCCATTAAGGATGGAAACTGTATGCGTAACCACATTCTTCAGATAGAACTAATCTGCCAATTTAAAATAGCTATTAGCAATGTAAATCAGCATTTGTTGTCTAGGCACATTATTTTCATCTGAAGCTCTTTAAACAAGCTAGAGCTGATGGGACTAATTGTTTCAAACTGCAAACGTTAGAGCTTTGATGACCAATTACTACTTTTGGTTTTGATGACCATAAGGAAAGAGTCGCAACATCAGCAATCATTTACATCATAAATTTAGCTGATGAAAACTGACATTTATTGTATCCAAGTAACCAAATTTGAGTCGGAAACAGCTGACTGCTTCATGCTTTCCTACCGTGTGCTGAGTCTCAGCTCTTTGTGTGGCTGTTTGCTGCTATCAACAATATTGAATCTTACTTCAATCATAATTACATTTTACATGAGCATTATTTAGTAGTTAAAGTACTTTTAATTGTCCCTAAGACAAGATTTCAGTATCTATATAACATGATGTAACAAGGGGTCATATGATGCGATTTTATGTTTTCCTTTGTCTTTGGAGTGTTACAAGCTGCATATATATGATCTGTAAAGTTGCAAAGATTAAAGTTTCAAACCCAAAGAGATATTCTTTATAAAAATTAAGACTCATCCACACCTTCCTAAAATGGCTCATTCAAACACGCCCCCACAAATCTACGTCTTGGTGTGGGAAGATTTGCATAACACCGCCCAAATGTATACGCGAAGAAAGAAAGTATAACTTTTATTTTCGCTGTAGTATTGTTGCAGCCGCCATCAAGTTGTGGAGATGCTGTGTGTTTTGTTGCAAAAGCGAAATTACTTTGTTTGGCCTTCCAAATGAGTACACAACTAGAAATCAAGTTACATTTACAACATTGTTCCAGAACAGTACAGTGCAAATATTCGAGTGTGTGCAGTCCATTTTACGAAGGACTGTTTCCTGAATTTGGGAGAGTAGCCTACAATGCCAACTGTGCACACTACAAAGTGGGGCTATTCCAACTTTGCAAGGACGGTCTGGCGCTTCTGACTCACAGCCTGTAAGTACATTTTCATATTTAAAGTTTTTGCAACTGAGAGACAACAGAGAGGAGCACCAATAATGTACAGTATGTGGAAAATAATGTTGTTTTCTTTTTTTTAACCTTAAACCGCGTAAACACGTTGCATTATACCAAATACACAAAATAATGTTTTTTAGCAACATCATATGACTCCTTTAAGTGCAGCACCTCCCTTGTCAAAAAAAAAAAAAAAAAAAAAAAATTCTAAAATGTATTTAAAAGACATTTATTTCATGCTAAATATATTAAGTAGATTAATAAAAAATACCCTGCAACTGTATTTATAGTATACTAAACAAGTCTGCTAATTTGAAACAACTAATTTTGTACTTAATGCACTTTAAATGTGCAGAAGTAGTGCTGAAGTCCAACTAAAGATATACTTAGCACAATCTTAATATTAGATTGTGCTAAAGTGGAAATATTGTGAGTATACTTTAGGTGCATTTAAATATTTTGCATTTAAAGACCGATATTATTTAAAGATCATACAATCCTCATCAATAGTGACATATTTTAGGCTTAATATTAAGAAATGTGCATTGTGCACAAGTAGTACTCCAAATTAAGCTTAATTACAATTTTTATATCAATAAGTCAATTTGCAGTAAATATGTTAGTAGACTTGAACTATACTTAGCATAAAATAAATTAATTTTAAATCTATTACTTTTTTTTTACTAGGGATGCCTCGTAACAGGTTTCAATGGCCAACTTAATCATGCAGTCATATGTCAAGAAAGCTCAGACTTCATGGATTCAGATCAGAGTTCAGAAATATCATGGATGGGTCGGATCATGACAAACAGTAATGCTGTCGATAAGAATGTGCTATTAAGGTTTAGGGGTAATGCTAAAAATTTTCTGCTTCTCACTTCTGAAGCTGTAATCATGAAACACGCCCATTCATGAGTTCATTTTTATGCGTTTCTTGCGGAAATCATATTAAAGCCAAAAATTATGAAACGTATTGAATCAATATCCAACAAGAGTTCCCTACAACAGAGTTCCCTAGTTGTAAATATAATTTAAGCAGCCATTCATGTCCAATTCAAATGGCCAATGAAATCTTTACAATAAATGGTATAATAACACATTTTGTTTTACTATATGCAATTACTATAGTATAACAAGCGCCAAGTGTGTCTACAAGCAGTTCAGGAAAAATGCAGCAATCATTATTTTTGAAATGCTGTTCAGTGATACTAGTGGCACAATAATCACACAGTACCAGGTTTGAAAACACAATAATGCATGATTTTTCAATCAAATGAGTCAAATCAAGTTTGTACTGAAAACATATGCTCAACAGTCTTGGTTAGGAGGTTCAGGGAAGTTTAGGGGTTGTTCTTAATCTTTTTTTTTTTTTCGCCTGTAGGAGTTTCTGCCTAAGCACACTGCTCCCACCTGCCTGCTCTTTGTCTCACACCAATCTATTTCTGCTCAATCCAGACGGCTTGTCCATTCTGAAGAGGACTCAGAGGAGAAAGCTGGAACACAGTTATACTGCTGCAACAGCACTCTCTGGAACAAACCCCAAATCAAATCAAGAGTTCTGTAAAAACATATCTCAACTGAAAAAACTCAACTCATAAATAACATCCACTCCACAATCAACTCCGAAACTCATTTATAATTTTCCAAGAAATGCACTGCTGTTTGAAAATCAATCAAAATTAAACATAATTATAGCTATGGTGTGACACAGCATTAAAAGTTTAAAGAATTTACTTTAAAAACAAAATCTATATAATATCAAGCACTCGTACAATCAACTCTCAATAAAACACAAAAATCATAAAAAATACTTTAAGTACACCAGTTACACACACATGCACACAAATACATACTTAAAAAAAACTTTTCTGAAGACATCAGGTTATAGGCATTACTAGATGGTTATGCAATTTATTACTGTGTTTTACTGGCTGAGTTTAATAGAGTGGAAGTCATTTCTGGCCTCTAGCAGCAGTCAAAGCGCAGAGCCCTCAGATAACAGCTGATGCGGGCAGCACGGACAGCAGCTGTGTATGAGCAGATGAGTTATATCACTGCTTTCACTCCGAGAGTTTGACTCAAAACTGCCGCTGGCATGAGGAAGAGGTTGTTTTAAAAAAACAAGACAATGGACATGACCTCAATATTATTTTAGCAATAAACAGATGGAAATAGCAATCTATTGTTGACTGTCGGCAATGTCCACACAATGATGTCCAATCAAATGTATTCGCAATTTTATTCTACAAGAACTCACAATACCAAGTGACACATCAGAATTACATGGTTAATCGTCGTCTATGGGGAAAGGTGATTTTTGGCAGCAGAATGATTTAATTATGCAAACTACTGTACCAGCAAGGGGGTCATTCCACAAAATCGATGCTTTTTGTGTCCCTAAGAAATAGTCAAACATAGATTTAATATAACAACAAATAAATGTGCAATTTAAAAACATAACACTAATATGTATTCTTTCATCAGTATGACATAAAAAAGAAAAAAAAAAAAAAAAAAAAAAAAGTAATATAATTTAAAATAATTTAAATAGCATTTATGCTGGTAAGGGTAAAGTTTTTTGGCCTGTCCCTCACTATGATTTTTCTTTTTCACCAAGACTTTTAATTTGCAAAATGAAGGCAAAATTATGTAAAAATCACATTTGCATATTGTTCTAAATATAGTCTAATTGTTCAGCAATGTTTTTTTTTTTTTTTTTTTTTTATAAAATATAAATCATTTTATTGGTGTCCCCTGATTTCATATCAGCCCTGTTACCCTCATCACAAAACCCTGGTAAAATAATACACAATCAAGCGACATCATTTCTAGGAGGTTACATCATCTCTCAAACAGGATTCCAACACTTAAAACATAAGCATGTTTCTCTCACTCCTCTGTAATATTCTATTTTTGATGATTTATGGGGCTTGACTGAGGGGGGCCATCATGCAATGTCAATCCTGTTACCATTTTTAAAACGTAAATTTAAACAATTATTTCTTACATTTAATATAATCAATATCTACAAGTAAAATCCTTTCAAAGTGTATAATATGTGCTTTTGTGAACTTGACTATTAGCTAGCAATTAGCAAATTTGTTTGAAATCCTCAAAACAGGTTTTAACGTGGGTAACAGGGATGATATTGATTAGGTTTGACACTGTTTTTAAAACTGTCTGTGTAAAATTCAAACATTTTAAAGGTCACCCTCTGTATATAATTGAGCTAATGCCTATATAATTTATTGGCATATGAGTTCTAATTAAACTATCTAGTAACACTTGTGTCAGTAACAGGGTTGACAAAAATACCAAAACATGAGGTAGAAAAATAGTCATAGAATAATAAATGACATAGCCTAAGATGGCACAATACAATTTCTTTTCATTTTAAGGTGTCTTCATTTGATGGATATTTTTAAAAATATTGATTAAACTTATTTTATTTTTCAATTTTTCCAAGGGGAAAAGGCACCAATTTCATGGAATGACCAAAGGGCTGATAGAACCAAACCTCTTGAAATTAAAATATTTGTTATTTCTCTGCATACAACAAGTACACTTTATAACTTGCAGTTAAAACGACAACCGACATAATCAACCCAGGCTCACACCGCCTGTGGCAATATTTTAAGTTTCTTCTTACATGTTTTGCAGCACTTTCAAAGCGTGTTCAGTTTTATCCTAAACAGACGAATGTGAATCTGGCAGCATTTTATTACATTGGTTGCTGTATGAATTGCAAAAGTTCAGAAATATCTGGTGATTGGCACAAGTAACTTACCACCTACACTAAACCTGACCCTAAACCTAACCCTTAGTGTTAAAAAAAAAGCACTTTGCTGAAGCATCCATGCCATTTTAGCTTACTTATACAATATAATAGAAAAGTACCAGGTGGGCTATCAAGCAAGTTTACTATGTAAGAATAGCTATACATCAGTGCCGATAGCCATGTGGTTAGTGTGCCAACATATAACACAACTATGCTCACGCGACCCGAGCTCATTTCCCGTCTCAAGGTCCTTTGCCGATCCTGTCCTCCTCTTTCCACCCAATGCTTTCCTGTCCGCACTCTACTGTCCTATCCAATAAAGCCATACATATGGAGCTGGTTATAATATGCAAATGTCAAAATGTACTTTACAAACCACACACTATGGTTTTGAGGTCATAGTATTGTGCAAGGAACTGTGTGAAAGTAAGTTAATCGAATTATTCAACCATAATTTGTTTGTTTTGATAAAGTGTTAGTTTCAGTAAGAAACTGCAGCAAATTGTATGCATAGGTACATTTTGCAAAAACTGAGGTACAGTTTTCTCGTAAGCTTATGATGGATATAACCTGTACAAAGATAAGCTCTCTCTGACAGGGATAAGCTGCATTTAGATGGAGCTTTTGTCTTCAAGTGGGAGGGAGAGAGAGAGATAATGAGAAGAAATTCCCAGTTCTGTCATAGTTGGGAGGTTTGTCCTTCACACATGGAACAGACGGGGGTGTAAGGTCGTCATATACACTCATTGCCCTGTACTGTTGTTTCAGGTGATATGCGAGTGTGAAGGTCAGTTAATAGAGTCTGGTCAAGCTGCAGCTGCTATCGTAAAATGATTCTTTCAACTCTTGTCAGTTAGAAATGATAAATGTTGTCTCTTGGTGTCCAAAAAAATTGAAAAATGCACCTTTGAAGCTAAAAGTACCTAATTATAAAAGCAATGTCTGACATTTTCTGAATGTAATGCAATGTAATAATGCAAATCTATATCCAGATATATGATATATAAGTAAAATGGAAATGCATGCATACACATAACCAAACAGAGAAAAACATAGTAATCAGAACTTATAACTGATACATAACATTTTTACACCACATACTTTGTATATAAACTATATACAGTTGTGCTCATAAATGTACATACCCCTTGCAGAATATGATAAATGTTAATAATTAAAAAAAGAGGGATCATAAAAACTGTAAGTTATTTTTTTATTTAGTACTGTCCCCACTGTAAAAAAAAAAAAAAAAAAAAAAAAAAAAAAAAAAAAAAAAAAACTGACTTAAACTGATTTAGAACTTAAAATATTAAGGCAGCACGAACACTTACTTTTTTAGGTTAAAACAACTGTTTTTTTTTTGTTTTTTTACACAGTGTGAACAATTTAACATAGATGTTTATATATAATATAAAACTGAGTTATTTTTTGTCTTGTGGAGTATATATATAAATATCTGTTATGTTGAACAGTTTATTCAGGACAGTACTGAATTACAAAAAAAAAATAACACAGTTTTCTTGATCCCTCTTATTTTGTTAAAATTATTAACATTGAGCATAGTCATCAAGGGGTAATGTAAATTTATGAGTACAAATTTCTGTATATGTATGCATATATTGTCATTTTCCATTCACTTTCATGATGACAACGGGTTGCCAGGATATTCTTCAGAAATTCTGTTTTTTTTTTTTTTTTGTTTGTTTGTTTTTTTTTTCATGCAAATTTGAAAAAAAAAAGAAAAGAAAAACACCATTTTAAACAACATTATTGGCAAAATGTTCCTATAATGCATTACTGTGTCCTTTAACTTGAGTGAATATTCTAGAAATTCATTAGCAGTATTCAGAGTACATGAAAAGAAACTTCAGGATCAAAATCATAAGGCTCTACAAGTACACAAAGATAATTATTTCATTGTTCAAAGAGCCATGTAATAATGAGAAAGGATCTATTAATTAATTGTTTCTGGATTCTGTGGATGAGCTACATGAGCGCAAGAAGCTGTCATGCAGATCTGGCAACAAAGGCTCAACAACAGTCCTATAGAAGTAACTTATTAAACACTGTGTAGTATAGATCTCAAATACAGTACAACATCCTGGTATATTTCACAAATACTGTGATATCCTACTGTTTATCACATTCTATATATTAAGTATGTTCCATGTAGTGTGCTTTAGGTTTTTACAGGAAATTAATACATGCATACTATACAAACAGTAGGCTGATATTTTGAACATATTTTTTCTTGTTTGTTAATTTGTTCCTTGTTTATATGTATGCATACTGTTGACTAACCATTTGAGAATCACTGTTTGCCTTTTGCAGATCTCTGAAATGAATGTAAATCTCGGAGTAGACTTAATTCTATTCTCTAACAGCCATTAAATACACTGATTCTTTCCAAAAGGCGGTACAGAGAGCAGATGTGGAATCACACAGAGTTTGGCTCAAAACCACCACCGGCACCAGGAAGAGGCTTTTTTAAAAACAGCATGAGAATGGACATGACCTCAATATTATTTTCGCACTGAACACGTGGACATAGCAGTCTATTGTTGACCCTTGACAATGAGAATGACATCTAATTTATTCAGGATTAGCATGCAAATACAAGCCAATATTTTTATAGAGTGTGCTCATATAAAACTTCAGAAACAGAATTTTTTTTTTTTTTTCTGCTTGTAAAGCAGCATGTTATGTTAAAATAATATAACATAATATGCTCTATGTTTTCAGACACCTTTTTTCTCACATCCAGATGACTGTCTAAGATGGTCAGTTGCACAGATTAATTAACTGAGCAATTATTTAATCATATTATTGCATGAGCTCTATTTGTTTGTGTTATTTGGATATTATATGTTTTATGCTTTTAGGGTGAGATCTCTATAGTTATTGGCTAATTAAGTCATGTTATCCTTGGAAACTAATGACTGTCTAAAGTTTCCATAGATAATAGTTAATACTCCATAACAATTGTTCTTTTGTTTTGTTCTCGATTCACATTACATGTTTTTTACAACATATCAATATTTAATTAGTACTAAAGTAATTCTTTTTAACTCAGCATTGCCTTTTTCAAACTTCTGGAGCAATAAAGCAATTTTCGAAGTTTTGTCTCTTGTCTTCAATTTGACTTCTTTTAATGGTGTTAAAATGTCAATTCGCTCCTTGCTGCTGAGAAAAGGGCCTGTAATTAGACAAAAACAAATGTGAGAAGTCTAACATTTTCAAGACTATCAATTTGAAGGTGGGAATGAAATGACACATTCTTTGTTTTGCAGGACTGTTTTATATTTATGTCTTTAGTTCTTTGTGAGTCAGTGCAGAAATGATGAGCAAATTAAACCCTTTACATGATAAAAGCACCAAATATGAACGACATATGAATCAGATTTGGACTGTTATGACTGTTCATAATAGAGCTGTGGTCCAAACGCTTTATGTCTTTTTGTCTCGATTTTGAGAGGCGAGGCAGCTTCATCTGTGAGATTATGTGACAATTTGTGGCATAGCTGGGCTTTGATTAATATGAAGATTGAATCTGGTATGATTCTACAAGCAATGCTTCAGAAGCATCTTAGAATTGAAATCTGACATGGAATGAGACATAAATAGTTTATATCATTCCTTTTCAAAACAGAAAGCACAGAGTTCAGACATTTCCCTTAGGTGCAATGGAATTTTCTAACCATGATATAGACATTACATCATAAAAATGTAGCTTTAACAGGCCCAGTTTAATAGAAACTGCAAAGCGCAGTCCACGAATGCCAAAAAAGTCCCTTGGAATCAATGCTTTCTTATGCTGTGCCCTCATAATAACGATTATTGGATGAATTCACTGAACAGTTGTGCCATTTTAGTATGCTGTATTTCAGCACAAAAATCTGCATCATATTCACTAACTACCCACAATCTAATTTAACCAGGTGGTAAATGAGCTAGCTCCTCCTTTTGTGTCATTTTAGCTTTAATTTACTATAGACTGCTTTTCACAAAGGCCATATTTGCCGGCTGCAATTAACATTGTGTTATTACCACAGTTTACTATTGTCCTCTTTTTAGAGCTGCTTTCCAGCAAAACTGAATTTTGTTTGCATTATTGAAACATTATTTTCCTGTTTAACACTGCAATGCTGTTTGACACAATCTGTATTTTATAAAGCAGTATATAAATAAAGGTGACTTGACCACAGTTTAATATGATATTATACAAAAAATGTATATAAAGTTTTAATAAATAAATACATACATACATACATACATGTCACTTTAATTATTAATAATTTTAAATAAATATAAAATATATTTTTTAACCCCCTAAAGTAGGACTTCAGTACATCTTTAAATGTACTCCCAAATATACTGACTGACTTTTATGGTATATGGAAATATATTTTAATATAATTTATCTTGAAAATTATACTCCCTTTAAAGGAGAAGTCCAGTTCCAGAACAACAGTTTACAGATAATGTACTTACCCTCTTGTCATCCAAAATGTTCATGTCTTTCTTTCTTCAGTAATAAAGAAATTATGTTTTTAATCTCAAACGCTCATCTTGTCTTGCTCTGCCTGAATTCTGTGTATTCTGGTTCAAGACAGTTAGGGTATGTCGAAAAACCCCAATCATGTTTTCTCCCTCAACTTCAAAAATAATTTCAAAATCATCCTACATCGTTGCAAAAGTACAGACCCAGCCTTTGCAAAGAAGATCAAACACCCTTAACAAAGAAGGTAAAACAGCGATATAGGACGGTTTTGAAGTTCAGGGAGAACATGAGATGGGAGTTTTTCGACATACCCTAACTGTCATGAACCGGAAAAAAAAAAAAAAAAAAAAAAAACAGAGCAAGACAAGACAAGCATTTCACATTAAAAAGCATATAAATTGTATTATTTTTATGAAAATAACCGATCGTTTCACTAGATAAGATCCTTCTTCCTCAGCTGGGATTGTTTACAACCGCATTTGGGATCGTTTGAAGCCACGTTTAAACTGCATTTTGGAAGTTTAAACTTGGGGCACCACATCAGTCTATTATATGGAGAAAAATCCTGAAATGTTTTCCTCAAAAAACATAATTTCTTTACGACTGAAGAAAAAAAGACATGAACGTCTTGAATGTCAAGGGGGTGAGTACATTATCTGTAAATTGTTGTTCTGGAAGTGGACTTCTCCTTTAAGTACTCTTAATTGCTTTTAATTTTATTTTATTTTCCTCAAGATTTTTAAAAACAAGCTACTTAGATTGGAAGTGCACGTGCACATTCAATACAATTAAGCACATTCTTTTTCATGACACAAAAATCATGAAAAACACAAAAACACTAACAATGCAGATATATTTCAGCCACTTTCCAAGACGTTGGACAGAAATAGGGTGGCAATTTTAATTTGGTAAGGATAGCTTGTCTCGTGGTTGATTGTTGAGATTTGCAAACCAGTCTATCTGTCAGACCCTGACAAATACGCCACACAGCTTGGTCTGACAGCACTCACGGTGCCATTACTGAAACAATGCCTTAGAACGGCGCTTTAGAAACCTAAAAAGCTCTCTGAAAGGTAGGAGTAATTACTGAAGAATAGACGGCCATGACAGCCTGTCGCTCAGGCTCTGTTTTAGAGCCACATACATTAGCAAACAGCAATTAGCTTAATCACCACTGACGAAAGTGGCATCAAATATATACTAAACAGACAAAAGAAGCTTACAGAGGCGTTCTCATTATCAATACTTGTCCACGAGGCGTGAAGGAAGGACAGGCATTCATATCAACACTAAGAACGTCTGCTGACAACACTTTCAAACTGTGGAAAGGCAAATCAGTTGATGCAAATCAAGCACTTTAAAATATTTTTCTGGGAAAGAATTCTGTTGATCATAAGTATGAAGTCTTGTCCATATATCAGGTTATTCTGGCTAAAAGGAAGAGGTCTTATGATCAACAAGTTTGTTTTATTTCATGAGATGTAGAAATAGAAAGGAGGTCTGTAATATCCAGTGTAAGCTATTAATTCTGATTCATTTCAATGGTAGTTTCTTGGCTGGTGCATGATCTGTGTATGGCCCTGATCAGACAGAACACATTTTTGCAGTGAGAGGCACCTTTTTTAAATAGTTTTCTATTGGCAGTGAGTGTTACGCACGCTGTTTATGCGCCCCGGGCACCTCACGTTTTTTGCCGGAGCGCTATGAGCAGAAGAGTACCCGACGTTTTTGCATTTTTTTTCCCATTGTCCAATCGAATGAATGGAGAGGCGGGCCGTTGTGGTGATGAAAGTTTACCATTGCTTAGAAAGTCAGGAGACTGCAGTGATGGAGGAGAAACTTTGGTCTTTATCGCGGGTTACCCGGATCTGTATTTTTTTAAGGTTTTTGCTAATATGACGGTTTACTTAACAGCAAAAACCAAAGAGTTTAGAGCGCTCGTGCTATAATCCTTTGATTAGACTGATAGGACTGCTGATTTGATGGTTGCCTAGCAACATAAAAAAACGCAACACGCTGCTCTTTTTTAAAAGTCACCAAAAAAAGGCAGTGCTGTGCGCGTCGTGTTTTCAGATATAAAAAATGCGTTCAGTGTGATCGGGGCCTATGTCTGCAATTTGAACTCCGCCATCTTTGCTAATGGGTATTTATTGCATCTACCAGCCAAACATTAATGTCTTAATTCTAACTGGGAAAATAAAATAACAAAACCCAAAAAGATAAGTAAAGTTTGACAAGATTTGATGTTGGCTTGATTTAACACCTTTGTGCCCATTTTTTTTTTTTTTTCCTTGAAGGTTTCATGCATATAGTCATGTGTATGTGAACATGTTCTGCATTTATTTTCCCCAGGTTTTTTTTTTTTTTTTCTTTTCTTTTCTTCTTCTTTTTCTTAAAAATTGTATTTGAAAGTGTGGCAACTATAGTTGCCGGTGGGCAAATATGTTGTATGCACCCCTTTAATGTCAAATTTGAATAGAAGGAGAAGATTTGGCACCTAACTCAAAATAACTGCTTTCAACAGATCAATCTTTATTCATAAGCAAAATTATTATGTATAAAAGTCAAAAAAGCTGGATCTAGCCTATAATCTCTTGAATATGAAAACACAACAAACCACATATTCATTTGTCTTAAAGTGGTGGAACATATTACAGAACAACATGTAGCCCTTAAGTTGCCCCAACAGGGCATTGTGTATCAAAAAGGCAAATAAAAATAAATGAATAAAAAAAAAAAAGAACGAAAAAAAAATAAATAAATACATCTATATAACCAAAAATATACATAAAATAACTAACTAAATAAAAAAAAATAATGCACACAAACAATTTCTTTCAAAACACATTCGTAATGGGAAGTTATGTCATACGTGTCCTCCCCAATCTTTTCTGTCTCTCTTCTCCCAAAAAGCACTAAACAAGACCAATAACCTTGATTTAATAACCTATTAGCACAGTATATCCCATTATATATGTACTGACAAGTCATTTGCCCACCGGCAACTATAGCCCTTAATAATATACAAATAACATGAGAGAGATTTGTCTTCATTGTTAGACACTTATTTTTGTCACGATACGCTTTCAGGAGACACACGCAGGAGCACAAATAAACGTCAATAGTCTTTTAATCAAGAAACACAGGGGATAATCCACAATCAAGGCTTGAAATGGCACACGTAACAGCGAGTAGACCCGACAAAAACCAATTGAACAGACAGGAACTAAATACACAGGGTAATTACAAACCGCAGGTGCATGGAATCATCAATTAAACTAAAAAAAGACAGGAATGTGACCAAATAAGGCAAAACAGGAAATGAAACCGTGGCAACACAAGACGTAACAGGTCCATAGTCCTGACATTTTTCATATAGTGTTATTTATTTAATATGAAATTATAATTAATATTTTTACCCGATGACTTGTTGAACAATTTCAAGACAAACACTGACAACAAGACAAACTTTGCTGTCATCTGTTTAAAACTGCTGAAATTCCTACCATTTTAAGATGAGGGATATTTATAGCTCCCCTATTGCAATACTCAACTGTTTTTTTTTTTTTTTTTATTATTATTATTATTTTATTTTATTTATTTATTTATTTTTTCAAATCTGTGGTTCTTTTATGTGTGTCACACGACAGGACATTACGTCACACCATAGGACATTACGTCACACTAAAGGACAAAAATGGTAGTGATTAAAGTATTTCTATTTAATTTTGTCAAAGGACAAAGAAAGTTTAATTTTGATACAAGCAATATCAACATGTTTGAAAAAAAAAAAAAAATATATATATCAACAAAATTCAGGCTCGTAGTCAATCTGTATGTTACTGAAATTCTACTTTGGCTCAAAAAAAACAAAACAAAAAAACAAACAAACAGTCAAATAACACTGCAGGTTTTATAACAACAAGTCCATGCAGAGCAAATAAATGTTTAACGATTTACTGCATTTTAAATAATGACAATATTAATTACATTCATTTTTATCTTGTAGGACAGTGAAAATTCTGTCACGGCAACAACCCATATAAATGTAATATAAGTCTCAGGTGTCCCCAGAATGAACTTCACTTCAGCTCAAAATACCCCACAGATCATTTATTATATCTTTTTGAAAATGGAAGCAGAAACACGCTGTTTTCCTGCATGTCTTTTTAAATGCAAATGAGCTGCTGCTCTCCGCCCCCTTTTCCAGAATAGAGCTGTGTCTTTATAGCTTGTAGTCAGGTATTCTGTCAAAAAACAGCTGTTTGGTTTTCATTATCATGTCTATTGCTCTGAAATCATTTGTTTTAAACAATAACAGTTTAAACTTTTGATATACGGTTTTCTGAACGCACACATCTGAAGCACATGGACAGAAAGCACCTGTTACATGGCATGTGAATACTAAACTAAGTTCTCTTTCATGTCTTATTGCACTTAAACTGGCAAATACACAATTTTTATGTTAAAAACACACATACGTTACAAAAACACAGTCTGTTATATCTGTGAAGCTCATGGTGTCGCTTGCGAAAACAGAATGACGGTAGCACTTAATAGCACTTAAACACAAAAAAGGTCAGTTTTCCATGATATGTTTTATGACATTTTAGCATGCCGCTAGCATGATTTAGCACATTGATAGCATGTTTTAACATATTGCTAGCATGATTTAGCACCTTGTTAGCATGAATTAGCATGTTGCTATAGCATGTTTCATGATGTTATCCTTTGACATTTATAGACTGCTTAATTAATCTATATATGTTGTTGAACAAAAGTTGTTACCCCCCAAGTGAAAGTCTATGGGACTTTTCAAAGTTTTGATCATCCATTTAATTAAAATAGTAAGTCTGATCAGTCAGAAATAAATAGCATACAGAGTCAGAAATCTCTTAATCTTAAAATATTACTAACAATATACAAAAATGATTCTTATGTTCATATTTTATATAAAAATCAGTAAAGATAAACTAATAATAATAATAATAATAATAATTAAAAAAAAAAAAACTGCACCATGAACTGAAGGTAGAAATTTCTACAGTTATACTAAGAACATAGTGTTCTTTCAAGAGAAGCGAGGCAACTCTTCACCTAAAGTACACTAATACTTTAATATGTTTCCTAAGCAACATAAGACATGACAACAGTCCTTTTTATTTACATCACTTTTGTTAAAACTACAATCATGACCAACAAACGATTAATCACACACCAGCACAATCAAATCTCACTCCGCTATCCAATAAAAAGCATCTCTGCCCTGTTCAGCTATAATATGATCAAATTTAGCCTTGTCAATATCAAATCTCTGCACCACTGACCCACAAATATGATCCAATATAACCTCATCAATATCAAATCTCTGCACCATTTTATCATCCAATATCATAAATCTAACATAATCAAAATCGACCCTCCGTACACACCAGCGGCTGAGTCCAGGCTCTTTAAATCAACAAGGATTGGACACATGCTGTTAAATCAGTGCAGCAGTCATTCGCTGTCTGTGGCTTTCACTTCAAACGTAGTATCAGTCACATTAGACGCCTCACACAGAGTGGCTGTTCCCCTTTCAAGCACATCACAGACAGCGCAGCGCTGTGACTAAATGATTAAGGCGTGGAATCAAAGTGCATTTTCTCTCGCCTACCCAATCACATGCTAATTACATAATGAAGCAGTTTTCCAGCATGACGTTCGGGAGCGTGTTTGAGCTTGAAGGACAGGGCACACAGACAACACAATATGATCTGTAAATGCCAATGATAAACATTAATAAATAGCTAGAATTTGATGTTTTGCCTCACAACTTCAAAGCATTATACATTTTTTTTTTCACCTTCATGTCGTTCCAAACACATATTGTGAATGAAACCTGAGAGATTTCTGTCCCTCGACTGAAGGTCCAATTTAACCAAAATATGATTCAAGGTAATATTTTCAGATTTCGTTTAGACTTTTATTCACACTGATTCAACACACACGGTGGGGCACATAAAATATGGTAAACGAAAACTTTAATGTTCACAAGCAAGTCTTTATTGATTAATAGCAAAGAAAGAAAGAAAAAAAAACCCGTTACTTTCAACCCTGTTACCAAAATTATATCAATAAGAATTGAAAGAAAGAAAGAAAGAAAGAAAGAAAGAAAGAAAGAAAGAAAGAAATTATATTACTTTCAACCATGTTACCAAAGTTATTGATTGATATGTTTATCAATCAGCCAGCATTTGAAAGAAAGAAATAAAGAAATAAAGAAAGAAAGAACTGTCTTACTTTCAACCCTGTTACCAAAATTATTGATTGATATGTTTATCAATATGCCAGAATTTGTTCCCAAGCAAGCCTTTATTGATTAATAGCAAATAAAGAAAAAAAAACCCTGTTACTTTCAACCCTGTTACTGAAATTATATCAATAAGCCAGCATTTGTTCCCAAACAAGCCATTTTCAAATAATAGCAAAGAAAGAAAGGAAGAAAGAAAGAAAGAAACCCTGTTACTTTCAACCCTGTTACCAAAATTATTGATTTATATTTTTACCAATAAGCCAGAATTTGTTCCCAAGCAAGCTTATCAAATAATAGCATAAGAAAGAAAGAAACCCTGTTACTTTCAACCCTGTTACTGAAATTATATCAATAAGCCAGCATTTGTTCCCAAACAAGCCATTTTCAAATAATAGCAAAGAAAGAAAGGAAGAAAGAAAGAAAGAAACCCTGTTACTTTCAACCCTGTTACCAAAATTATTGATTTATATTTTTACCAATAAGCCAGAATTTGTTCCCAAGCAAGCTTATCAAATAATAGCATAAGAAAGAAAGAAAGAAACCCTGTTACTTTCAACCCTGTTACTGAAATTATATCAATAAGCCAGCATTTGTTCCCAAACAAGCCATTTTCAAATAATAGCAAAGAAAGAAAGAAAGAAAGAAAGAAAGAAAGAAAGAAAGAAAGAAAGAAAGAAACGCTGTTACTTTCAACCCTGTTACCAAAATTATACCAATAAGCCAGCATTTATTCCCAAGCAACCTTTTATCAAATAATAGCAAAGAAAGAAAGAAAGAAACCCTGTTACCAAAATTAATGATTAATATTTTTTATCAATAAGCCAGCATTTGTTCTCAAGCAAGCCTTTATCAAATAATAGCAAAAAAAGAAAGAAAGAAAGAAACCCTGTTACCAAAATTATATCAGTAAACCAGTTCCCAAGCAAGCCTTTATCAAATAATAGCAAAGAAAGAAAGAAAGAAAGAAAGAAAGAAAGAAAGAAAGAAAGAAAGAAAGAAAGAAACCCTGTTACTTTCAACCCTGTTACCAAAATTATTGATTGATATTTTTACCAATAAGCCAGCATTTGTTCCCAAGCAAGCCTTTATTGAATAATAGCAAAGAAAGAAAGAAAGAAAGAAAGAAAAAAAGAAAGAAACTTATAAACCTGTTACCAATTCTGGAATATGCATACCTGTATTTAAAAACTATTACAAATAAACTATTAAAAATCATTTATGCTATTTGAAATGAAGCTGAAATTAAATAAAATTTAAATATAGGCTGAAAAACCTAAGTTGAACTACTGTATACTTAAATTACTAAACAAATGGAAACAAAAATAAACAAAACAGACAAATGATTAAAACTCAAACTAAAATAACATTGACGGCCAACGTTTTCTAAAGATTAAGCACCTTGTTTTGCTTACCAAAGACTTCAACAACATATTTAGACATAACATGTAGTACAAAAAAATTCAAGTTTTTACTTTGCACTTTTGAAAAGTTTTGTAAACAGACAACATATGTTGTCAAAATGATACCCATTCATGTGGATCCGTAAAAACAACTAAAAGTGAGTATTATGCATGCCAGACCAGTAGTTGGCAATGTCACATCGTAAAGAAACTCAAACATGCCTATAGACTGAATGCATTTTTGTATTAACATGATAACGGTTTGTTTTCAAAAATGTGTACTTTGAAACCCTTGCTCAAAAGTTTGCATTTTCAGGCCCCTAAAACAGATTTGTCGTGTAAATGAATGTCCAAAACAATAAAAACTTTTTTCCGTTTTTAGTTGAAAACAGTGTTATGTAGAGTCAGTGTTATGTATGTTTTAAGCCCTATTTTGTACCCTTTCTGGAAAGTCCCAAAAAGCTTAGAGCAGGATTTCAATTCATTGCACTTTAATAGACCTGACCCACACATAATATACAGATGCACAATGATTCACACAGTTTTAAGTTTGCATGAAATGAACAACAGCTGGTGCTCCTCTCTTTATTTTCTCTCCCACTTGTCCTTCAGTCATATAGACAATGAAGTAAAGCGAACAGAGAGAGGGATGACACCAGATGTGTAAGGGTCCAGATGGGACGACTGTCTTGGCTTCATTCCAGTATGACAGTCAGATCTTCAGAAGACGAGTGATAAAGTCCTCGTGCTGTGCTACACACGCACAACCCAGCCCTCATTAGAGCCGAGTAATAGCGCTCACACACGCTCTTCAAGGATTAGAAAACTGTTTAACATACTGATAAATGCTTGAGTGTTAATTTAATTTCTCTTTTGCTTGTCGTTGGTGTACTTCAGTGTAATTAGTTTGGAAGCTCATAAATGTCATTAGATGCCTCTTGTGACGGGTGTAGATAAGCCTCGTTCTCAAGATAAGCCCCCTTTGCCAAATATATGACTAGCTGTACAACACCAGATCATTTAATCAATTTTTATCGTACACTTAAGTCATTCTGCAGCTTTAAAAAGGAGATCATTTTTTTTTAACCAGTCACCTGAACTGTAACTTCATTGTGACTGATGACTTCTAAGTTGTAGCAAAATTGTCATATAGTGCTGAGAAGGCGCAAAATTAACAGGTTCTCACTCCCAAATCGTCACATATTGACACTTGGTCAGGAGCCTTTGGCGTCAATTTTTGATGCTCACTTTTGGACATGCAGGGTCCTCTATTGCTTTCAGTTGTTTGCATTATGCATCACATTTAATGGTTTGTATGCGTTTGCAAAAATAGAAATCATTTTATATAAATTTATACTTTCATAAATATTTTGGAGCACCTTTTTGGAGTCAGCCCCTACCCCTACCCTAAACCTGCCCACATCTGAACAATATAAAACATGCAATAGACAAATATAGTGAAAGTATAAAGTATAGTGACAGGTTTTGTTTCTTTTTTTTTTTTTTTTTTTCAAAAACTGATCATAAAAAGCATAAAAGTATTACAAACAAGTCGCGTTGCATTCTAAGTCCTCTTTATGGAAAGAATAGAGTGAATCATAAGGTTTTCACTGGAAATTGTCTACCGAACTTGTTTAGCATGACGCAATCAATCACGAGACACACAAGAGCCAATGGCATTTCACAACCAAAGCTGACGTAAAGCTTCTTCTGGTGGCAGTTTTTAAATTTGACTGCACACAGGATGAGCTTTACAGCGGATAGATATGGTGATCATGTCTATTCCTCTCAGAAATCAATCATTTTGCCTTAGAAGACTTGATATATTATTATTTGTTTAAATAAATAGTGACTGTAGTTGTATCTGCCTGTTTTATCCTGTGTTTTATGTTGACAAATGGTTAGATTTAGGGGCAGGGGTTGGGTTACATGCTCATAAATGTGTAAATAGTGTAATGTAAAAAAAAAAAAAAAAAAAAAAAAAAAAAATGCTTTGACTGTTTACATTGAAAAAAACACACCCCAACATATATGCAGTAATGGCAAAATTGTTCCCCAGTTTAATCATGACAATAAAATTCCCAATGCCTTTCGCTTCAGCATATTGATGCCAAAGGTTTCTTATTTAAAGCAATGGAGGACCCTGCACCCTGAAAACTGACACTAAAGGGGTATCCTGTGCATCAAAAACTGATGCCAAGGAGTCCTGACCAAGCGTCAATATGTGATGAGTTGGGAGTGAGAATGTGTTGGCAAAATTAAACCAAATATTCAAACTTTTTACATATTAATTTAAACATGTATTAAACATATTCATTTAAACATTTAACAAAATGTTTTCCCTAATTGTTGAAGAAATCAAAATCCTTTATTAACATTTTCAGCAGTAATTGCATTGAAAACATCCAAACTGCATCAGATGAGATCCTTCAGCATGATGTGCAGACCTGTAGGTGCTACACACAATAACAGAATAAGTTGCTTGTGAAGTTTCAGCTCAAAATACCCCACAGACCATTTGTTATATAATTGTGAAAATGCCCATTTTGAGTGGAAGCAGAAACACGCTGTTTCGGTGCATGTCTCTTTAAATGCAAATGAGCCGCTGCTCCCCGCCCCCTTTTTCAGAATAGGACTATGCCTTTACAGCTTGTATATCGAATGCTCTAATAAAAACATGTGTTTGGTTTTGATTATCATGTCTATCACACTGAAATCACGCATTTTAAACCATATTAGTTTAAACTTCTGATATACCTGTAGGGATTTAGAGTGCACATATCTGAAACACATGCACAGAAAGTGGTTGTCACACAGCATGTGAGTACTAAACTTCTCTAAAGTTCTCTTTCATGTCTTATTACTTAAACAGTCAAATACACACAAGTTTATGTTAAAAACACACAGGAGTTAAAAAAACAGTGGGTTATGCCTGTGAAGGTAAACAGCTTGGAAAGAAGTCACATTTATATTAGATCTGTGTGGCGGCAGCGTAATAAACAGTAAATAAATCAATAAATCCACTGCTCTCTTGTCTCCTCTGAGGCTGGGACTCTAAATAGTGTTCTGTGCTCATCTATGAACAGTTAGTATACTTTGCTTGAATTTTTGCCATGCATTAGAACTGGTACAACGCTGTCGCTTGGGAAAACAAAATGATGGCTGGGTTGTTCTTATATACGTTTTCTGGTTTGAAAGTTTTAAATATGGATATTTTTCCTGCACAAACGCATTGATTCTCTTTAGAAGGCCTTGTAGTGAATTAGCTCAAAAGGGAAATGTACATAAATAATTACAATTAATTATGATTAATTACAATTATTTATATCAGCTGCCAGTAGTAACTGTAGCAGAATTGAATTTCCATGAACTAATCTGTTTGCCCAGCGAACATTCTGTATAATTTTATATCAACTCTAAGAAATGTTTTTTTCTTGGCCACAGAAAATAACTTTCTTAAAGTACTATTGCATTAGAGCACGTAGCTTGAATCAGAATCGTAAAGGGACATTAATTTTACAAGGCAGAATCAGAATCAAAACTCATGTAATTTGTGCACAAGAGTTTATTAACGAAGGACTAACACATAACTAATCTAAACAAACAAACATGAAATCACTCATACATGGGAGAAGGGCAAGTGAGAAGCAGCTAGAGAGAGACAAGGAAATGAAGCTATGAAAAGAGTCAATTAACCACCTGAATAAAACCATCAGTGCCGTCTACAGCTTATACTAAACCTCTGTTTGTTTAGTTAAATGTATGATACTTCCATTGCCTTGGTCGTTGGACAAGTGTCCGAATGCAGTCTCGGGTGAAAGTCTTGATGGTTTGGTGGTGGTTTTGGAATCGCAATCACGTTCTTCTGGGTCTGAAGAGTGATGAACTCCAAAGACGTTCTGACTCGATGGTGACTGAGAGTTTCTTCCCATGTTGAAAGTGAAGAAGAACCAAGAGCTGAGAGAGAGAGATCCAGCTGAAATCCTGTGATCTTTGGGGAATGGAAAAACAAGGCCTGGCGCAATCTTAGGGAAGTCCCGAAGAGTTTTAGCTCATCCTCATAGGTTCTAAAAGAAGTCACTCGTGAGACAAGTAAAGAAACTAAAAAAAAAAAAAAAAAACGCAGAAGAGAGAAATGTTTGTTTGAGGACATTTCCATGAGGATGAAATCCAGGGTTGAGTGAAAATGTCTGACTCCTTGTGGTCGACAGCCACATCTCTATATGTTGGGGCCTGTTGGGCCCACCAGGCATGCCCCACGCCAGCTCAGGCTCCCCATGAGTTCCTCCACACGGGCAGCAATCAGAAGATTTTGCAGAAGAGGAAGACGAGAAAGGGGTATCACTCGTGTGACGCCTTTAAGGTCTCTGGAGGCTACACCTCCAGGAGGTCAAAGAGCTGGTGTGACTCCTCTGGGGGAGCAATACTGCCAACATCAGACTTTTAGTGACGTTCAAGCAGAGCAGAGGGCTAACAACCACCTGCTGCCCTCCTGCCATCATCACTAGGTCAGTCTGAAACTCTCTTCACACTACTATCTCAATAATCATTCCCTGCGACCCTCGGAATCACCTATGACTTTCACTTTTGGAGGGAAAGTTTACGACTCTTTGTCTGTGAGCATGGTATTTTGCATATGTAATTCGATTGGGTGTTGATGCAAAAACTACTGAGGATTCTTACAACATTAATATGTTGCATAGGTATCAACATATAATATACACCATCTTTTAGATCATCAAAATACGAATTCAAAGAGACCAAACATGCCATAGGTGTGTCATACTACACTAGAGATCTATCATAGCAAATGCATACAACAAAATACAATGAAAAACACAAAATACAAGGCAGTAATACTATACACAATGACCTGGGGCTATGTGTGATAGGAAGGTCAAGGATAGGTTTGTCAGTGACTGAATGAAAGAAGTCATTTCCTATAGCAGAATGTTTCAGTTTTAGAGAGAATTAAGTAGGGGAAGATTCTCTCTACATACTTGTAGGTCGTAAAGTTTATCTGATCTGGTATCCTCGCTGCCATGGTAACCAGGGGCCTGGTGGGCCATCGGAGATGGCTTGCCAAACTTAAGTTTTTTATATGTATATATGAAGAGTTCAGATGCAAAACCAGCTAAATCTATCTGACGTCTTTCTTTAAAAAACGCATTTTTATCAGACTCAGATGTATAGGTTTCTATGTAAGTACCGATACTTCTGATTGGGCAGAGGCTGGTATTTTAGCGAGTTTAAAGAAAAAGTATTTGATGGATGTATAATATGTGTCAAGAGCATTCACTCAGTATCATTATCTAATTTTTGACTGGAATGGCTTTTAGCTGGTTTTGCATCTGAACTCTTCATATATTTCAACAACTGAGGTGAAGACACATTCCCATTCTTTCATTTGGAATAAAAAATGCGGTCATTTGCAGAACACTTACATGATGACCTCAAAACTAAACACAAAATCATTTTAATTTCATGGGGTCATAAACCATCAGTTATAAGTGACCTCGTTCACTGCTTTCATAATTTATACTAAAGTCTATTCTGTTTTTATTGAGAATTACACAGTTTTAAAAACAACATTAAAAAATCAATTTAAAAAAATCTATGCAATTTTCCCCTAGTTTACTGGTTGTCAAATGCTGATTGGCTGCTGGTGTACTGCTGTACTAATGTGTGATTGGTTTGTTGATGACCTTGCAGAGAGTCTAAGATAATAATAGTTTCATTTTATTACTGCTCCAATGAATCATATTCTATTCCCCTGCTGTCAGCGCAGAGAGGGATGCAAATCAAATCAAATCAAATAAACACACACACACACACACACACACACACACACACTCCCAATATCAAATTGAGCTCACTCTCTCCCACATACATACTAAGAACTCACTCAGAAATACCAGACAGACTCACCCATATATAAACACGTTTAGCATTCATATCTAGCTCTTTTTCCGTGCTTCACTGATTTTATCATGCTACTGAATCCATAACAAACAACCACCAAAACAAGCCTTGCTGCTTGTCCCGATCTGATACTGACAGACCTTTAGAGCAGCTGATTCACTTTGACTCCATATTCCTGTCAGTCAGGCTTCTAATCTCCAGTATGAATTAAAGATGTCATGTAGTGCATGTCTGAGGCCAGCAGAGCAGAGACGCTATTCGAATCCTGAATGCTCACGTGAACTTTGAAGAACTGCTGAGGGAAACACACTTTAGAGTTCTGACCCTGGTTTGCTATCTTCACAAAAAGACACCGGTCCCAGCAAAACAAACAAACATGCAACAAACAAGCAAAAATATTTAAAAAAAAAAACAATATTGTATATATTTTCCTATAGGTTTTCTATACGTCTGTGAATTTCTTCTCTTTCATGTCAGTTATGCATTGTGGTACTGTTGAAGACTGACACGGAAGAGAAGAAATTGTTATATAAAGTCGTTTTTTTTCTTTGCGCACAAAAAGTATTCTAACAGCTTCATAAAATTATGTTTTGAACTATTTTTAACGATGTTCTTACTACCCTTTTTGGGTCTTCAAGGTGTCAGTTGCGTTGCTGTCTATGCAGGGTCAGAAAGCTCTTCTTAATTTGTGTTCCGAAGATGAACGAAGGTCTTCTGAGTTTGGAATAATTAATGACAGAATTTTCATTTTTTGGGTGAACCAGCCCTTAAAATGTAATATGTCCTTGTAATAGCTATTTTAATTTTTTCATTCATTCATTCATTTATTTAGAAATTCGAAAAGGAACAGTTTTTATACAGAAAGAATGCATTAAAAAATAAAATAAAATAAAATAAATGGCAACTTTCTATACATTAAAGAAACCTGAAAAGTATCAGTTTTGAATGAATGAATGAATGTTTCCTAAATGATAAAAAAATATTAGAGCAACAAATCAGCATTATTTATTTATTTATTTATTTTTTTTATTTATTTATTTTTTTTTTAAGGATTCTGTAACAATAAAAACTGGAGCTTATTACTTTTTAAAATACATTAAAATAGAAAACAGATTTTAAACTATGAATAATTTTTCCCAATATTACTGTTTTATTTAAATAAATGCAGCCTTGGTGAACATAAGAAACTTATTTTACTACTTATATATATATATATATATATATATATATATATATATATATATATATTTTTTATTATTATTATTTTATTGACAATAATAATAATAATAATAATAATAATAATAATAATAATAATAATAATAATAAAGTTTTCTGTTTAATTTAGTTGCTTTTTTCTGCATAAAAAATAAATATTAATTTGATTTTTCCCTAATTTAAAGAAGACACTCACTAAAAGTCATTCAGTGTAACAATCTTGTCAGGCATATTTACAACAAAATTCAGTTTATGACATATTAAAAGACAAATTACTTTCACCTCAAATACTGATTAGTTGTAATTCTGCATTTTTTTAAATTTGCCACTATCCTAGATTTTGCCCATTTGTCAGTAAGATTTTTTTTTACTCATTTATAACAATAAAATTTAATATGCTCCCTTATTCTTTTATATCAGGGGTGCCCAACCCTGTTCTTGGAGATCTACGTTCCTGCAGAGTTTAGTTCCAACCCTGATCAAACATATCTGTCTGTAATTATCAAGTGCTCCTTCAGATCCGAATTAGTTGGTTCAGCTGTGTTTGATCATGATTGGAGCTAAACTCTACAGGAAGGTAGATCTCCAGGAACAGGGTTGAGCACTCCGGTTTTATATATTTTAATATGTACAAGTCAGAATAAGTATGTTGTTTAAATGTTTACATAAATATTGTGTTACACTGAATGAATTTTCACATTTTATTCTCCAAAAACTTACTTGAAACCGTAAAAGTAGACACTTTACTTACATTAAATGTGCTTTCTATGGACATAAAATCACTTTTGTAAGTTTATTTTGATGTGGACATCTTAACGTCTTTGACCTATGTATGAATAAAATAAATGAAATGAAAAATGAATAAAATAAATTATGAAATTAATGCATAAAAATAAATCATGTTATTCATTTATTTTTAATTAGTTGTTATAAAAATGCATTTTTTTGACAGACTGCTCCAGTGTTAGGTTAACAGCACTGCACCAAAAACTTTTTTAAAATATCATCAGGAAAATTAAACTGGAACAAAACCTGAGGTTCAGCTAAGCAGCCAGTGCTTTATGCGGCAGAAAGTGAATGAGTTTGTGTAAAGTCATTCCAAGAGTTTACAGACCTCACATCACCTCCAAAGTTACAAAAAGCATTTCTTGGTTTGTCAAAACCTTTAGAGATTGAATTTGTGGAATTGCAGGATTTCCTCAGGAGATTGTGGACATATTGAGGCCTTAGGATACAAGGAACACTGGTCAGCATTCAGCACGTTGAACAGATGGAGGTTCTGTCCTAGATGGTGGTTCTTTCTTCTTGATGAAAGTATGTTGTTTTAGATGAGTGCTTCATTCAGAATAAACTGTTTGTAGGGCCGAAACAAATGTTTCTTTAGATTTCCATCATTATCTGTGAAACAGTGCATTTGACATGAATTATGCATATATTTGAATATATTTACACACCCCAGACATCATTACGCATTTGCATTAAACCTGATTGCTTCATCATCAATCTAACAGGAACCTGTTTTGCCAGCAGTTCATACTGGCTCTCTCGAAAAGGAAATTCAAATAAATGGTCAAATTTGTCTTAAATTTGAATTTATTCTTAGGAACGCATAGCATTTCCATACCACACAGGTTATTGCTTGATGCACTGCTGAAATACAATGGCTAAAAGATCATTAGTACCACAGTACTGCACAAAGTTATTACTTAAACTTAAGCAAAAGTCAATATTGCTGTATTCTGAGTAAAATAATGGATTTCCAAGAATTTGCCCGTGGCTCTGTCAAAGGTCTGCTAGGGGGCCAGTGCTTGAAAAGGCTGCTGAGAGAACTCTGTGCCACACTACAAACTGTGTAGAGTGAAAAGGTACTGGGCATTATTAGCGTCGTCCCAGCAGGGTTTCAAGTCTGGTTTAAGGATAGCACATGCATGGTGTGCTTAGTGGTGGTTTGGCTGAACCCTTCCAGCTTTTCAACGGGAAGGCATCATTATTCTTGTGCACAGGAAATTAAAAGCTGGTGACCTGCATCACTTCTTTGTACGGTTTGCTAGTTCTTCCCTATAGGCTCTGGTGATTTCAGCCACAAATGTTTTATGGCCCAATCTACCTGGGTATGTGTCAAATGCCTGTCATTGTGATATAATAATAAACAAACAAACAAATAAACAGGTAACACTGATAGTGTAGCACAGCTGAATTCAAAAATGAGGGAGAGCAGGATCCAAATGCAGTGTAATCTTATGACCAAAGATCAACGTATAAGGTAAACACAAAACATCAGGAACAGAACTGAGATCAGCAATGAGACAGCCATTTATAGACATGAACTAGACCTGACAATGAGCACTACTGATGTTTGAGATTTGAATGAATCGTTCTTTGATCTGGTTCTCAACTTTAGTTCCGGCTGAAGATATGAAACTGCAATACTGCAGATACTGCAAAACTGGTTTTATTAAATAGACCTTCATTTTTATTAAAGCATGGAAAAAATAATTACTATTGCTTACTGTACATGCAGATTAGGCCTAAAGGACAATAAACAAGTAGTGGAAAAGACTCATTCTATATACTTTAGACATAAAAAACAACAACAACAACAAAAAACAATAAACAAATAAAACAAACAAACAACATATCCGTGTTTATGGATCAGTGTCTATATTGTGAAAAACAAGCAAACAAAAAAATGTTTTCTCCCTACCAAGGCTGCATTTATTTGATAAAACATACAGTAAAAACAGTAATGTGAAATATAATTACAATTTAAAATAACAGTTTTCTATTTTAATGTATTTTAACATAAAATTTATTCCTGTGATTGCAAAGCTGAATTTTCATTAGCCATTACACCATTCTTCAGTTGCAGAAATCAGAAATCAGTGTAAAAACATGATTTTTTAGAACTTTTTTATTTTATTTTATTTTATTTTATATTTTATTTTATTTTATTTTATTTTATTTATTTTTCCTTGATTTGTGGATGAATAAAAAGTTAAAAGTGTAACAATATAATTTTTTACTATACGTTTTAATCAATTTAACACATCCTTGCTGATTTTTATTTATTTATTTATTTACATCATCATCAGAGTTTAAAAAAAAAAAAAAAAAAAAAACATATAGTAACATCGTTGGTGATGATGTCAGGAACCAATGAATTGGCTTTTTGAACCGATTTATTGAACCAAACTTATTGAATTTGAACTTACTGAGCCGAAAAAAAATATTTATATTTCAGAAAAAGATTTCTATTTTTTCAATTACTTTTTACTTGATCTTTACATCATCATCGGTGAACTATTTCAACAAAAATAGAAAATGAGATTATAATGTCAACAATATAACTTCAGGACACCTGGTGAAACTTCAAATAGCTGCTGTATTTCAGTGAAATATAATGATTTTGTCAAAACTACCAGCAGGGGCCCCATGCTGTCAGAAACAGGCTTCATTTAAAACAAAAATGAGTTTAAAAAATTCTTTATAAATAAATTCATTTATTAAATATGTAGACGAACAGCATGTTCCTTTTGTTTTTGTTTTGTTTGCATTTTATTTATTTATTTATTTATTTATTATTTTCTCCACAGCTTATTGTCAAAAGTAAATAATGTACTGTTTGCTGTTATTTACAAAAAAAATTGCAAAATACCTTCAGTAAATCTATGCAAGTCATGAAAGTTATATAACATTGGTCTATTATCAGTACTAAAAAAAAAAAAAAAAAAAAAAAACATGGAGTCCTGTACAAAGGTTTTTTCAGGGCCTCCAAAAGGCTTTTCCATGACCGACACATAACTCTCAGCTGCTGTTCATTCTAGTTATTCCACTTTTGTTCACAAAAAGCAAGACTTTTAATACGACTCAATAGAAAATGTGGTGGCTTAATGTATTCACTGAAGCTCAGACAGGGGGTTAGTGTTATTTCTCGTCTGCATTTTCGGGTCGACCTACTCCAAATGCTTTCCACAGCCTATAGCAATCTGGTGACATCTACACCCGTGCAGCTGTGATAGCGTGGTAATCCTCATGTCATGCGTTGTGTCTGCTCCATGGCCGACTACATAAAAGTTGCTCTCTTTCTCTGTCAGTCTCTCTCTCTCTCTTTTCTCTCAGTTATTTATTTCCCTCCATGTGAATAATTCAGCAAGCGTGCTGGTGGATATTTGTACATCCTGTGGGGTTTCTTATCAGCGGAACATTAAGTGGTGTTTGCCTTTAATGAAAGCCTGCGCTCTCTCTGGCAGACTCCAGCATATGTTACTCTGCGTCGAGTCGCAGAGACGGGAAACTGCTGCAGACCTGATCATTATCTTATTAGTGACCAAAACTCAATTACCTGGCATTCTCAGCGATCTAATACACACACAACAGGAAGGACAGCATGTCAGTATGTCAAGAACACACACCCAACAGTCACTGCTACTAAAACTCAGACAAGCGCTAATGAACAGTGGCTGTAATGGAGAAAAAGCAAATATTTTGGTACATTTGCCACATGCCATGGTTTATATAACTGCTTCATGGATTCCAGATACACAACAAGACCTCCATATACTGTTCAAAAGTGCATGAACACGTATGAAGTTAGTAGGGGCGTTTCCTCCGAAGAGGCAAGGGAAGCAGTGCCTCCTCAAAATATTGGTTGAGAACCAAAAATTTTAGTACAAAAACAAAACAATAACAATATTACAAAATACAATATTAAAAAGTATAAAAATCACTGTTGTTATTTTTTTTAAAGAAACATTGTCCAACAGCAACACCAGCAGATGAAGTTACAGCGGGAATCCGCGTTACCAAGCTCTGATGACTGAAATTAAAAAATAGTTAAAAGTTAACTAACTAGCTGAACATAAGTTCAAACTGTTACTGCCCTGATCATTTATATGAACATTATATATACTTAAAAGTGTAAATATAGATCAAATAATCTTAAATAGTCCTAAAAGATTGATTTCTCAACAGTTTGTGCAAAATTATTATTATTATTATTATTATTATTATTATTATTATTTCCCTCAGTGAAAAGTCTGTATGGTACTGTACATCTACAAGCCCATAAAAAAGTAGCATTTAAATTTAAAACATAACATGTAAATAATAACAATAATAAAAAAAAATATAGCTGTAAGCAGCGATTCAAGTGCTTTAGGTATTTAAGAACATAAGGAAAAATACATTACATATTATTCAGCAAGCCTGTAACCACCTAAATCAATTATTAAAAAAGCATTTTTGTCAAATCCAGGTGATTTACCATAGAAATATGATGTTTTTATAACATTTATGACTGTTAGAGCAGCATGTGTGGTCCGATCTCCCTGAAACTTTGCATGCTTGTTTAGAATCACCTGTCGTATGTGCTCAGTGGGTTTTGTGAAGTTTTGAGTTTTCGTTTAGGCTTTTTAGGCTTTTGGCTATATGTGGACAGGCCCCTTTTCTAAAGGACCCCATTATAGCTTCCCAAAGGGTACATTTAAACATGTTTTTGACAATTATTGACCTAGAGAGTCCAGAGAGTTGCACTGCAGTGTTTTTTCCCCATACTGATTGAAAAACCTAGGACTAGATCATAAAAGTAGGTTTTTTCACATCTTCTCAATCATTTAAAAAATGGTTTGATTGAGAGCAGTGGTTCTAGAAGCAAAATTTTTCGGAACAAGGAGGTCTCTCATATGATATGAATATCGCGTGCAAGTGCTGAAAACCACACAATGTACAATTGTTTACACCCTCAAAAAATGCGATACCGCCCCTCAGTGGCCGATTTCTTTCAAATTTCTCACAGACCTTTCTTACATAAGCGTGCTGAGTTTAAGAAGATATCTCATTCCATTCAGGAGTTATAGACATTTTACTAAAAGTGGTCTTGCCCCTTCAAGCGTTTTGGCAAAACTTTTTTTTTGGTAATTATTGATATTCACTCGCACAATTCACAGTCTTTCTGCACTGGTTTAGTTCCAATCGGAACTAGTTTGCAAAAGTAGGTTTTGCAAGAAATGCAAAATACTTTAATCTTTTGTCCGGCACGAGCCAAGGATTCCAACTATAATTGAGTCTGCGACTGACGGTTTAAGAGTTTAAGAGTTATGACAGATTTCGTACTTCATCAGGCCAATTGGGGCAAGCCTCAGTCAGGTTGTAGGCAGTGTAAGTACTACCATCCCTCCAAGTTTCAAGTCTCTGCAAATTACGGTGTGGTCTACACAATCAGTCTTACGTGAAAATCGCTCATCCATGACCATTCTAACAATTACAATAGGGTTTCAGGTGAATTGGTGAATTTTAGTGATGGTCTGTGAAAAAATATTTGTATTATTATTTACTTTGTTAACTCTCTCACTTCCTTTTCAAAACAACTGTTCCCAATTTTTTAAAACAAAGTGATGTCCATAAAGGCCATTGTGTAATATTGCCGCTCTCGCAGAGAGCAGTGTTTTTACTCTGTCTCTATGTAAACGGACAATTAAACTTTATGCGTATAATTTAATGACTTGTTTGACAATGGCTTATGTGGTTAAAGCATACTGGCCGTATGTAAAACTATATTACCTTATGCTGATAGTGCACAAGAGCGCTCATGCTCAGGAGTCATATTGATGTAATGTGTCTCAAGAAAAAAAAAAAAAAAAAAAAAAGGTAGGCAGAGCATTAATGTATAGATACAAAATGATATTTGTGGATCAAAATGCATGCATTTGTGGGTGGTGTTAATATATTTCCGGATCTGGTGTCTCCATCTGTCAACTGACGCATGCATTTGTCGGAGATTTTGATGTGGTTTCAATTTCATACTGATGACACATTTAATCTTGTTATGTATGTCCAACTGTTCAACTATATCTCCATATATGTCCATATATGTGATGTGCCTATTCAAAGAATTTTGTTGATTTATTTTTTTTTCTTCCTTTTATTTATAGGAGAATAGAGTTCAAACAAGAAAGCAGGGGTAAGAAAGTGGACATGGAATCAGCCAACTGCAAAGTAATGATAAAAATACCTTAACGGGAAAGTTTACCCAAAAAAAAATGAAAATTCTGTCATTAATTACTCACCCTCTCGTTCCAAACCTGTAAGACTTCATTCATCTTCGGAATACAAATTAAGATATTTTTGATGAAATCCGAGAGCAAGGACATCGATAAAATAGTCCATGTGACATCAGCAGTTCTACAGTAATTTTATGAAGCTATGAGAAGAAATAGTTGAATAAAGTCATTAAGTCATTAAAGATATTCTGTAATAAGCTTAGTTTACACAAAAAGGTCATGACTCATTTAAAAAAAACTCACTTTTATCCCTTCAGGAAAAAGATGTGCTTTTAACTGTATTGAATGGGCACTTGCAGTGTACTTCTTATTTAAAGGTACAACATAATATTAATTAAATAAAACCAAATAATTATGTTTTAATAATAATTTGTCATGGTATAAGGAAGTACACTTATTTTGATGTGTTGACTTGCACACTAAAGCAAAAAAAGCTATATTTTAAATGTGTAATTACAAATCTATTTAAATACATGTGACATACACATAGAAATTACATTAAAAGGTATTTTAGTTTACCATAAATACTTCACTTCATTTAACAGTACTCTTTAACCATGTCAATTAAAATATAAGTACTTATTAAATTACACATAAAATTATTGTTAATTCTTATTTAAGTGGGTGAAAACACTATAAAGTTCAACTGAAGTACTGCATGTAAAAGACATTGCTAGAAACACATGGAGATACTGAGACAGTTATCGGTGTGCTTTTAACCTCACATGGAAACACAAATGTTCAGGGTTATGAAAAGCACTATATTTTCTATTTACAGTCCAGAACCTATGCGTTTCGGCCGCCACTTTCCCATAAAACCACAGACCCATGTGACACGAGCTCAATTAAAACAACAAACTGCCAATGACAGCGAGTTAAGGCTTTACAAACATGACTGGGCTGTGCATGGCTCCTTCCTCATCACAAAAACAAACAGCCGTGCCCAGGCGGCAGCAGCTTCTCTTAAGCGTATTGGTGTAAGTAATTGACAAGCAGAGAGAAAGCGCGACTGAGCGAAGGTCGTGACGGGTCGCTCGTGTCATTTCTAGCGTTTGTTTACCGCTGGGCTATCGATGCCTCGTCTGAAATCCCCCCCTGGAGATGTGTGCTGAATAATGGAAGAGGAACAACACTGGATCAAACAGCCACACGGGGCTCTATCTTCCATCTGTCTCTCGCTCTCCCCGACTCTCGTCTTGTGATCTGGACCTCTCAAGGTTAAACAGGGGGAGAAAATGAAACAGGAAACGCAATTTAGACATCGATGTGTTATCGATACAGGCCAGGGGTCAACAGCCCTGCCTTTGTGAAGTGGACCGGGCCGCTTCATCTGAGAGAAAACCCAACTAGGATGCCTACTTATCATCCACGATAAATGACAGAGAAATGTGAAAATCATTTCCTCGTTTAAACTTTACTAAACCAATCAGCTATCCTGGAGTCTGATGACATACAGGTTTGAAAGACATGAGAGTGAGGATATACTGATTGAATTTTTGGTTGACCTTAAGCAGAGAGAGAAAGACAGACAATTAGGGGAAAGAAACAGATCTATGTGTGAGTATATATATGGATCAATAAGGCTAGATATGCCATAAATCCCTGTGTAGACAGAAATAGCCCATAACAATCACTGGACTGACACCCTCGCCCATAGGACGTGCCCTTACATTAAAGCTATTACACTCAAAACAACCTGCAAAAAGAAGATTCACACCCACAGGCTTAAAGAAAACCCTCTAAAACTGGGCTTGGATATTAAACGTGAAATAGATCTGAAATACAGTACTGTGCAAAAGTCTTAGGTCACTAGTATTTTCACCAACAAAAAATGGTTTTAAGTCAGTTATTTCTATCTTTTGCTGTAGTGTGTCAGTAGGAAATATCAGTTTACATTTCCAAACATTCATTTTGCCTTTAATTGTAATAATAATTCAGTCAGATTTTTGTTTACACAAGAAGTCTGACAACAGCCAGTGCTCCACACAGAGATCTGATCTCACCAGCATCCAGTCTGTCTGGAATGACATGAAGAAACAGAACAAACTGAGACTAAATCCAGAAACCGTGGCAACGTCTCCAAGATGCTTCAAGAAACCTACCTGCAAAGTACTGTTAAATGTTTTAGGCACTTGTGTAAAAATGCTGTAAAATGAGAATGCTTTCAAAAATAATGCCATAAATAGATTTTATTTATCAATTAATTTATATTAACTACATTAAATCAACATTTGGTAAACCATATTTGCGTTTAAAACAGCTTTTGCCCTAGGTACATTTGCGCATAAGTTTTCAGGTAGCTTTGCATGTAGGTTTCTTAAAGCAACTTGGAGATGTTGCCACAGTTCTTCTGAATTTAGTCTGTCTCAGTTTGTTCTGTTTCTTTATGTCATTCCAGACAGACTGGATGATGGTGAGATCAGATCTCAGTGTGGAGCACTGCCTGTTGTCAGACTCCTTGTGCAAACAAAAATCTCACTAGATTATTACAATTAATGGCAAAATGAATGTTTAGAAATGTAAACCGATATTTCTTACTGACACACTACAACAAAAGATAGAAATAACAACTACCTTAAGTTTATTGAGGCAAAAGTCATAGTTAATGGTTTATTAATAGAGAGAAGTGGACCTTAAAATAAACTGTGACCATATATATATATATATATATATATATATGTATATATATAAAATCCTGCCTTTGTGATATATATATATATATATATATATATATATATATATATATAGCTCAGGGGTGGTGAACTCCAGTCCTGGAGAGCCGCAGCCCTGCAGAGTTTAGCTCCAATGCTAATTAAAACTCACCTGCATGTAGCCTTCTAGTAACCCTTCAGACCTTGATTAGCTTGTTCAGATGCGTTTGATTAGGGTTGAAGCAAAACTATGCAGGGCTGCGGCTCTTCAGGACCGACGTTCACCACCCCTGATATAGCTTATAGGTATAGCTGACTGGTTTATAAAGTATATATAAAAATCCTAATTGGGGCATAATTTTGACTGATACCAATAAGCCATTGATTATTTGGTTATGGTCGATAATTAGTAAAAGAATGATTTAAAAAAAAAAAAAAAACTATTTTGTCTAAAAATGAACAGGCAAACATATAAATGAATAGAAATCATATAAACAAACACACCTTTAAAACTACATGCATTTGTATTTGTTGATGTAAAAAAAAATCTAATTTGTAATTTTTGGTGAATTTAATGAATTAAAGGGGTCATCGGATGCCCATTTTCCACAAGCTGATATGATTCTTTAGGGTCTTAATGGAAAGTCTATAACATGCTTTGGTTAAAATTTCTCAATGGTAGTGTAAAGCAACACCCTTTTTACCTTGCCAAAATCAGCTCTGCAAAAATCATCCTGTTCTGGTCGAGGCTGCTTTAAATGTTAATGAGCTCTGCTCGCCCCGTCCCTCTCTTCCCTCTGTGGAGTGACAAGCCTGTTTACTTTAGCCGCGTTTAGTCGCTAAACTTGCTAACTAGCACATTATTAGGAAACGCATCACAAAGATTCATAAAAAAAAACAACCTTATACTCACTTCTGCTGTAAGTGAAGCTGGATCACGAATGATTCACGTGAACACAGACGGATATATGTAGATCGGGAGACACATTCCATTCACAAACAAATGTAATCCACTGCATCTTCAGCGGCTCAGATGTCAGGAGTAAATGATGACCACCACGTTCATTATTACATCCAGCAATACAACACCTCAATCGCTCAATCGGAGAAATTCTTGTCTAACTTACATCCCTGCTCCGGCATCAAAACAATGGAGGTCAAAACAGCTGTTAAAGCTGATCTGAGGTAAAACGCTCATGTCAGTCAACTATCGTGGGAGCGTGGGTGTTGAAAAAGGGGATATTATTTTTACAGATTAATTAAAAACCACTGCATGGATTTTTATCATTATAGGGTAGATTTGTACATATACTGCCAACACACATTAATGTTCAAACAACATGTAAAAGTGAAATTTGCGTCCGATGACCCCTTTAAGTGTTTTTTCAAAATAGAAACCAGTCTCCACAAATAAAAATTGAGCCACTATACAAATACACTCAGCACTGATGCATTAAATGATCAAAAGTGACAGTAAAGACATTTATAGTGTTACAAAAAAGCAAAACAAAAGATTGTATTTCAAATAAATGTATTGTGGTTTTCACAATAATATTTGTTACAATTGTTTTAAACTGTAATGATGATGATGATGATGATGATGATGATGATGATGTTACTTGAGCGGCAAAACAGCATATTAGAATGATTTCTGAAGAACTAGAGTAATAGCTGCTGAAAATTCAGCTTTGCTGTCAGGAATTATATTTTCAAATATATTAAAATACAAAACAGCTATTTTAATTTGTAATAAGATACCCCGATAGTAATACTTTTACTGTATCAAATAAAGGCATTCCTGGTGAGCATATGAGACTCTTATTTTATATATATTACAACATTATCACACATTGTTTTATTAAACAGCATTATTATAAATAAACTGAAATATTTATTAAACACTAATTATACAATAACTAATGTCATTTTAATCAGTGACTTCTGGGGAGGACAATATGTTCTTGAAACAGAATATATTTTCTTGTTATTTTCTCAGTTCAGTTAAATACCACTGATGATGCAGGAATTATATTCTTAACAGGACATTAGGCATTACTAATTTTGTGTAAGCAAAAAATAATTTTGTTGTGATGCCAAGTGGATGTACG
Organism: Cirrhinus mrigala; assembly: GCA_036247105.1. Taxonomy (NCBI): domain Eukaryota; kingdom Metazoa; phylum Chordata; class Actinopteri; order Cypriniformes; family Cyprinidae; genus Cirrhinus; species Cirrhinus mrigala. Next base: position 6,511,018 of record CM070026.1, read on the forward strand.
ACTTGGCATTTGCTTAAGTTACTCCCTTCTTTCTTTCCATCATTTCTCTGCCCGTCTCTTCTTTAACACCACCTGCTGTACACTCGCGTTCCCCCTCTCATACTGACTCACTTGCTGAGCTTTAAAAGCGCTGACATCTTTCTCTAAGAACAGCTATTAATACTGACAGTTACCACTATAATAAGATATAGAGCAAGAGAGGGAAAGAAAGAAAGCAGAAGGCATGGACAGTTGTTCTTTTGTAGAAAAAAAAAGACAAGAGAAGTTTAACTCTCTTGAAAATGAACATTACATTTGTCCTCACTGAAGGTCAAAGATCGGAAAAGCCTGTTCAGAGAAATTCCACCAATCACAATGTAGCAAGTATGTAAAAAGCAACTTGCCTCAGTACTCCTTAAAGGGATAGTTCACCCAAAAATTTAAATTTGCTATTAGTTTACCATCAGGAAACCCAATATATAGGCAACTTTTTTTCTTTTTTTTCAAACACTAAAGATTTTTAGATGAAACCCTAACTCTTGGTGATTCATGACATGGAAGTCAGTTGCAACTGGCACTTCGAGAGTCAAAAAAAAAAAAAAAATAGTGCAGGCAAGAAAAAAATTATTCCCAGTTTGCCTGAGGCTATGGATTACAGCTAATAGTGTTGTAAATAATGTTCAGTTTCTTGCACACACTGATCGTTTCGCTTCATGAGACCTCAATATATTGTCAGGAGCGATGGGTATTCATTTTGTCTTGCCTGTATATGCTTTGACTCTCAAAGTGATGGCACCCATTCACTTCAATTTTTTGAATCACCAAGGACCACACTTTCAGCTAAAAATCTTCTTTACTGTTTAAATGAAGAAAATAGTCACCAAATTAACAGCATTTTTTTTAATTTTGGGGCAAACTATCCTTGTAAATGATTCAAAAACAGACCCCTTTTAAAAAGCAGGTCATATGGGTTTTCGAAAAAATATATTTTTTGCAGTTTGCAACATAGCTATCCTTCAGCGTAAACAGTCTGCAAAGTTGTTAATCAAAAAAAGTGCATGATAAATAAAGATATTGTCTCTCAAAAGAAATTCTGTGATTCTGAATCGTCTTAACGAGTCATTATATTTTCAAATCTTCTCGGTAACACATTAGCATAATCCCCGCCTGCCCCCACAAACACTTCCGCTAGTTAGTGTGTTTACACTTATCATGTCAAGAAGACACTGTGTTCTGCACTGTGAAAGCAAGTTTGTTTTGTTTTCATTGCCGAAAGATGATAATATCAAGAATTAGTGGTTAAAATTCATTTTTTTTCCATGATACCACAGCAATACAATTTGAACCTTTTGTTGTGCTCATCATTTTACAGAGGCCTGCTTCTCTAGTCTTGAAGAGTTCAACGCCGGATTTGCTAAACGCAGCGCTTGTCTATAAAAGATAAATCTGTATCTTCTTTATTTGGACCAACAAGCGCCTCTGAATCACAACTTGTAAGTACAATTGATACATTATGTGTACATTTTCAACTGAGTGCTCAAAATATAACGTTTTTTGTGCTACTATATGATGTATACCTAGTGCAGCTAAACCACAATATTACTGTCTTGCTGAAATAGTTCTGATAGTTTGCTGTGAACCCACTATTTCCTAAGAATGCGTTGATTAATGTAGACTGTCGTTGTTATAATTACTTTGTTTAATGATAAAAATCTATTGTAATACACAGACTTTACAATCAAATTGCTGTTTATTTTGCTGTACCGGCAGTTATAGGGTTAATGTTTGGGAGTAAAAGACTGGTGTGTCTGTGATACAGCTGTTCTTCATTCTAATTAAAAGTTAAGACACAGAGCGTCTTTTGTTTGTCGTTCTTCAGACATTACAGTAGACATATTTTGGGTTACAAACTGTGTTGATTCATCAGTTAGTCATGTTAGCACCTGGCTAACGTATCCACTGTTATTGTTTTGTAAAGTGTTTACAGTTTAGCAGCTAAACTTTAGCTGTAGGCACGATTCGCTTGCATTGTATATGCAAAGACCAATCACAACAGACCTGGCCAGCTGACCAATCAGAGCAGAGTAGGCTTATGGAAAAGAGAGGTTTGTTCAGAACTGTTTTAGAATGAATTGTTTCAAAATCATTGACAAATGACTCTAATATTAAATGTATATTCTGAGAAAAGTACAATGTTTTCTGATCTTAGATGCATTTAAACCTGTTATAGGGGACTTCAACAAAATATTAGGACACTTTAAAATATATGACCTGCTCTTTAACGCCTGTCCACATCATGTATGATAATTATAAAGATAATTGTGATAACTATACTACAATAACTAGTGCCCACACAAACAGAAAATGACGATCTGTGTATGATCAGTGTAATCTCTCACCATCAAACCCTACCTAGGCTCATTTGAAATATGTTCCTCTATATAAATTTCTGCAAAACTTTTATTATTTTTCACACCAAGTATGATTTGGCCCTGCAGAAAAAGGCTGGCCATCCAGGCTGGTCTTAGCCAGTCAGCAGGCTTGTTTTAGAGGGGTTTTGGCCACTTCCTTGGCTGGCCAGGCTGGTCTTAGCTGGTCAGGCTGGAAGACCAGCTGGAACAACCAGCTAAAACCAGCCTGACCAGCCTAGCCAGGCTGGGAGACCAGCTAAATCCAGCTTCCAGCATAGACCAGCTAAGACCAGCCAAACCAGCCTAGGCTGGTTTTAGTTGTTGTTTTTTTTTCAGCAGGGAGGTACAGAGTTTTGATTAATAAAGCTTAATTTTCACACAATTACTTGCAGATTATGTTATGACTTTATGCAGATTATTTATGTTATGACAACCATTTTAACATCCTTGCAATTTGAAAACAGATACTTTTGAATGTTGTCGTTTACAGCTTCATATGCATGAGTTTTTTCATTTAGCAGGTTTGTTTGGTAGCTTACGCGATACGGTGTTGCACTTGAGTGATGAAGAGCTCCAGTACAAACCCCGAGAAACTGCGGTTTGACAAAACAGCTCAAATCTGCATAAGGAAGTTAAAATAGCACGGCAGTATCAACAAATGCACTTGCTCGTCACTTTTGCATTTGTTAACACTCAAACAGGTAGGTTCAGGGTTAGGTTTGGTGTAGGGGATATTTCCAACATGATCGAGCATTAACCTTTAGCGACACACCCTAGATATTTGAACTCTGAACAGCCGCAGTACGTACCTCAAGCGTAATAAAAATGCAGTAATATGAGCCTATTACCAACGTGCCATGGTCATGAATTAAATGTCTTTTAGCACCACTACTCTCTGGACATTTCACTTTGAAACTCCCGCGAGTAAGGTATGCAATTATGGTGTTGCAGAAATGTATATAGAAGCACATATTTTCATGACCCTGAGTTGTGCAAATCAATGTTGGGGGGCTCTAGGAACGTGGTTGAGAACCACTGGTGTAGAGCAATGTTGTTCATAGCTTCAGTATGCAGCCTTGTTATTATGCTGCAGGTAATTGAATCATTTGTGTCCATATGTTTAATGGATCAAGGCCTTTGCTAGTAACCGAATTTGTGTTCACAACATACTGATTAATTTTGTACCAGGCTAGGGAGTGGAATAAGACACAGCCACTCTCTCTTCAGGGTTTTCTGCCATGATGGGCACCACCTGCCCTTTACTGATTGGCCGGGGCAAACATTAGTTTGATCCACTGACCGTTCTGCTAGCTCCCCCACCTGCCCAAGGGACATTCCTGTCTGTGGGTTTTCCCAGGAGAACTCACACACACCATGGGAAAAAGCTGCCGCTGCTATACCTCCTCTTTACAGATTCACTCTGGCAACTCTGAATGTTCCACTCACTGCAAATTAATAATACATTTACATGTATGCATCCTGCAGACACAAAGAGATTTACATTGCATTCAACATAGACATATTTTAAGTTCCTGTGTTAACTTGGAATCAAACCAAGGACTTTGGCATTGCTAAGACCATGCTGTACTATTTATTTAAATCATATATTATTATAATCCTGCATGGGAAAACAAGCCTGGACCAATGCTGATAAGTGCTGGATTGGTAATACTGATTCACTGATGAATGAATCTATCCATGCTGTTCATCTAGTCAACCTGCAAGGCCTGGGGTGTGATGCATTGTTAGAGAAATTAACTAGCTGTAAGATTCACAACTATTTCCCAGAACCATTGTAGCATGGTCACACAACCGTAGTTTGACCAACATTGGTTTTACAATATACAATAGAAGTGTCTGCTCTACACTGATGGGTGTAGGAATCTGGGAATATCTAAGCATGCTCTATACTGATTTACTCCGGAAAAGCAAAAAAATCGACAAATTCGTACACAGCCAAAACTGTACAAAAATGGTAGAGACATTCAAAACCACCCAATGCGGTAAAATGCAACAGTTTTAATAGTTTTATTCCTGCATTAAATGAGATGAAGAGTCTCTACAGTTAACAAGAAGGAACTAAAAAGACCAATCGCACAATTACACTGACAAAAAGAAACTTCCTACTTGTCGCCAAGCAGATGGCTAAATTACAGCACTTACATGAACTCATATGTATCACACTCGCACTGTATGCTCCTCAAGAGTCTACAACAAAAGAAGCGTTATTTTACTAAAATCTGTTATACATGGCAGGGTTAGAGAATGATGTCAAGATGCTGGCACCTCATTCTTTGTACTTGACTACAAAAAAGAACAAGAAAAAGAAGAAAAAGAAAAGAAGACCTTGCGGCAATGTAGAGGTCTTTAAAAATTATTGCTAGCAAAGAGAAACAATCATTCCACATTCCGTTCTTGTAATAGTTTATCATTTGTGAGGTCATGTTAGTAAAAAAAATCAGAAATATCTCAGCACTCATCTCCTTTATTTCCTTACGAATTACTACAACTTCAGAGGTTTTAGACTATTTCTTAAGGAATAATGCAGTTATCATTTACTCACCTTCATGTTGTTTATAACTAGAATGACTTTTCTGTGAACCATAAAAGGACGAAATCCAAAAAACAGGTAGTTCCCCCCAATTTTATTAGAATTAATGCTAATGAGAGCTTTGAAACTTCAAAAAGGATGCAGTAATTATAGTAGTTCACTGATCTCAGTTAATCTCTGCAACTGAATCGAGTCAGTCAAGTCACTCGAGAGCAAGATCAGTCCAATATGTGAATCATTCAGACTAATATTGTGAGCTATAGATCACAGATTATTGAAAAGACCTAAGAAAGGTTTGTGCAAGTGCTGACCATCACCATTACTCTCATGAAACCTCATTTATGTGCTAAGTTTATGAGTTTGTCTGGAAGTCAAGATTTTCATTGAGTAATGACTTTGTACCCAATTTTGCTCACACAAAACTTGTAACACAAGCCACATCGATTCCTGGACCACTTACTTTTTGAAGTTTGGAAGCTCCAGGTCCATAAATGTAAGTTTGTTGAAAAGCAAGACAAGCACATTGTATAATACATTGCCTTTTGTGTTCCACTAAAGAAATAAAGTCATATGGATTTGGAACTGCATGAGGGTGAATAAATGATGACAGGATTTTTGTTTATGGCTGAACTGTTTCTTTAAACAAAAAGAAAAAATAGCAACAAGAGAAACGCTTTGCCTCCTAAGCCACACGGCTCTGTGAACATGCTCCTACATCTCCCTGCTCTGCTGGTTTTTAATATTATGTCTCTTGCCTTTTGCTCTTCTTCTCTGTTTCTTTTCAGAAACAGATATTTTCTTTATTTTGAGGCTAGAACTCATTTCAGATTGATTTGTGATCTAGAGACTTTCTTAAAATTTTGTGTGTATCATTGTGTGAACCGTATCATTTCTCCTGTGTTTGAGATTTCCTATCCATATTCAGCTGCAGGGGAGTGTTCAGAAAACCTGTTTGAAAACAGCTATTTTTGCTGTTTGTAAAAAATAGTTGCACAGAAACATTTTGGCTTAAAAATCAGAACTAATTTATATACATAGCCCACATTTAATCTCTTCTAGTTTTCAATACACCTCTCCTCCCACTGTGAATAATATGGAAGCCCATTTCCGCTATTGAATTAAAAATTAAGAAAGGCAATTGTGACTTCTTATCTCACATTTAACTTTTTTTCCCACAGTTGCGAATTTACATCTCGCAATTTTGACTTTTTTTCTCCGAATTGAGAGATATAAACTCGCAATTCTGACAAATAAGCTCACAATTCTGACTTTTTTGAGTTTATATCTCGCAGTTGTGACTTTTTTTTTCTCTGAATTGCGAGTTTATATTTTGCTATTCTGACTTTATAGCACGCAATTTCGAGATATTAAGCTAGAATTGTGTGATATAAACAATTCTAAGAACAAATCAGTCTTTTTTTCTACCTCAAAATTGGACTTTATAACTCGCAGTTGCAAGTTTATATCTCACAATTCTGATAAAAGAAGTCAGAATTTTTTCTCAGAATTGTGAGATATAAACTCATAACTGTGAGTTATAAAGTCAGAATTGCAAGATATAAACTAGCAATTCCAAGAAATACACGTACAATTCTGACTTTTTTTCTCAGAATTGCAAATTTATATTTCGCACTTCTGTCTTTATAACACTCAATTGCGAGTTAAGTCAGAATTGTGAGAAATAAACTCGCAGTTGCAAGAAAAAAGTCAGAATTGTGAGTTTTTATCTCGCAATTATACTCTATTTCTTGCAGTTGAGAGTTTATATCATGCAATTCTGAGAAAAAAAGTCAGAATTGTGAGAAATAAACTCGCAGTTGCAAGAAAAAAGTCAGAATTGTGAGTTTTTATCTCACAATTATACTCTGTTTCTTGCAGTTGAGAGTTTATATCATGCAATTCTGAGAAAAAAAGTCAGAATTGTGAGTTATCATCTCGCAATTCTACTTCATTACTTGCAATTGTGAGTTTATATCAGGTAAATCTGAGAAAAGTCAGAATTATGAGATAAAAAGTTGCAATAACCTTTTTCGGCAGAAATGGGATTCCATAGAATAATTAACTACCATGACAACTTCCTCTGTATTTCACTTTCATCCAAATCACAGTGCACTTTTTTTTTTTTTTTTTTTTTTTGTGCTAGCATGAAATAAAACACACAAGTGTAGTTAATAAAATACAGTTGTGCAAGCCCATTTGCCCCAACTATTACTTAGGTTGTAAAAAGGTATATGAGAATCTCATAATGATCCATATTGCTAGTTAATAAGCATGACAAGCTGGATCACATCCCAGCAGGGGTTTACTGTTGCTATCACTAGTGCTATCAAAACACAGCTCTTTTTGACCCTACAGAAGACAAGTGGATTTAGAATGGATGGACGGACACTATAGTGCATAAATTACACACTTTAGCTTTAAAGAAGAAATGCGTTGCAAACTTGTATCTATGAAATGTAATCAGGAAGTTCTGGGGGAAAAAAAAGAAAGAAAAATATCACAATTACACAACTTGATTTTTTTTTCTCTCTCTCTCTCTCTCCACTGGGTTTAAGTTGGATCATGAATGTTACACAATAATATTATGTTATTTTCCGCCCAGATGTGCTTGATTAGAGCAGAAAATCAGCAGATTGTCCTTGATTACCAGAGAAGTCATAACGTCAGTGTTGATTTAATCCAAAATATTCCAACCATCCATGTTTCAAACTACTTGTCTTATGTTCATGTATTGTACTGATTCAGTTTTCAACTTTCAACTAAATGATCCAGTTGGAGCAGTTCTTCAATCAAAATTGAATGGTGTCAGAAGAGAAATACAGTGCATAAGTCATATAAAATATAATGCATTTATGATTCTTTTGTGCCCTTTCTGAATCTTAAAGCTCCTGTTAATTGTAACTGCATGTAAAATAGCGACCAGTGCTGCTTCAAAGTTCTTCAGAATTTCCCCACTCACATTCCATGAAATAATAAAAGTCAAAGAGGTTTGTATCAAGATAAAGTCAAGTAAATGATGACAGAATTTTCAGTTGTTTGTGAACTATTGCTTTAACAACTTGCAGATGATATTTTGGAAAATCGCAAGCAACTTTGTTTTTGACTTCAACAATCACCAAAGGAACAGAACTGCTTTAACGAGATCTTAGAAAACCAAGGGAAAAAGAAGACAGAAAAAGGCCGTCCATCATACTCCTGTCCCACAAAAAGAAGACGGGGGAGCTCGCAGACAAATCACAGTGTGTCAGACAACACAAACCTGTCAAATTACAACATAACAAAATAAAACTTTCAACCAACGGAGAGAGGCAGAAAGAAAGAAAGATGGAAAAACAACGGCAAACAAGAGCTGGGGAGCCCGTGAGTGTTTGACCTTGACAGAAGTAAGCTTGTCTGATGAGATTTCATACTCCTCAGCACTAGAAGGAGGAGGATCGTCTTCCGTGGCTTAACACTCTATCGTTCCACCGCTCTCGCCCATCAGGGTGTTATTGATTTTCTTTCTTTTTAATCAGTCGTTTTTATCAGATGGAATCGTGCTGTACATCAAATATGAAATATTCATGGCAGCGGGTGCCTGTCAGTAAATAAATGCTTGAATAATAACCACTTACAAACCAAACACACACACATACACACACTTTTAGCACAATGTTGACACTAAAACACCACTTATAAACCACAACTGTCCACTCAGGCACAAACACACAGAGTCAGCTGTATAGCTAACATTTCAACTCCCTAAGATCTTTATTTCGCTCATAGCAATAAGGCTCAAAATAAAAATGCCTTTATCACGGTTTCTCTGATCTATGCAATTTTTCGGTAAATGTGGAAATGCTAAGTGAGTACTAACTATATTTCACAAAGTTAGGATGCTGTACCCAGTTTTAAATAGCAGTGTTGTTAAAAAAGTTATTAGCTTAACTCAGGTTTTCAATAGTGAGGGGGATTTGAATCATGTAGCTTTTCAGTAGTGAAGTTACTTTATTAATAAAGTAGCGTTGTGATGCTCACGAATGCCTCAATGTAACATTTTTACCTCATAACATTTCAGCAGTCAGATGTGTTCCATATTTTTGTTGGCTCTTTAGAATCAGAACTAGCAATGATTCATGAATGAATCACTACTTATTCAAAAGGTCATACGAATTAACAAGACAGTCTTAATTTGTTCTCAATTTTGTTTGAATCATTTGGACACTTAATCACTGAATCATTTGGAAAGTTAAAAAATAGCACTAGATAATGTGTATATTGGATATCCACTTAAATTAAAATGGTGAAAACCTGATCAGCTTCATTTGTTCAACACCACCCTTACTAAAAAGAAGTATACTTCAAGTTTATTTCATTGAGTATACTTAAGTAAAGTTCAAGTATATTATTATGTATACCTTATGTAGTAAGTATACAAATGTCAGTGTACTAGTAGTATACTTGTAAGTGTATTATTTCAATACTCCTTGGGACTAAATTGGCCCACTTTCTAGTATATAAAAGTATACATTTAAGTATACTTTAAGTATAACAGTAAACGTTGAATACTTAATTCAACTAGTTAATCTATGTTTTAGTTTGTACTGCAACTATACTAAAAGTGAACTTATAGGTATACTGATAGTTTACTCATGAAATACTTGTAGCATTTTTAGTACACTCAGTCTCAGTAAACTACTAGTTTAGTAGTTTTTTACTGCAAGTATACTCGTAGGTTTTCTTTAAGTGAATTTACATCATAGTTTTAAGTACACCACTACGTCCCTATTAGGTATTAATTTGTATATTTTGTTAGATTAATATCTGAACATACAAAACATCAAAATAAAGAACAGGAGATCAGCTTGTAAATAAAAACATTTTATTATAGCTTCATGCATTGTTTTTTATAAACACTTGAATGTGGGTAAGTTTCATAAAATAATAATAAATAATAAGTAAATAACATTTTGAACAAAAAGCTGAAAAAAGGCTATGAATTGGATTCAGAGTGATAATCAAACCGTAAATGGAGTCAATCAACACCCCAAAGCTTGACAATCATTATTACCTAATTTTTTCATGAGTCTCAGTTTATTCCATAATGTTACAGTTTTGAGGCGGTTTTATGACTGATGATTTGTGTTAAAAACGTGTGGCAGCATCTGTTGTTTCGGTTTCTTCCTCTCTTGTGTTTTGGAAATTCTGTACAGAAGATGCGTAAAAAGTAGAACATAAAAAGTAGACTGAAAATATACTTTCCTATATTAGTTCAAAAGAAGTATACTAATAGCACACATGAATAAACTTGCTTTTCGTAAGGGCAGCTTGTGAACTAGTCTGCAGGTAAGGACAACAGAGGCATAAAGTACCATGATTTTTTCTACATATACTATGATATTCCATAATTATTCAATACTATGGGAAAGTACCAAAATAGAGTGTTGCATTTTCAGCATGACCTTTAACATATAACCATGAAATAGTACCTCATGTGAAAACGTAAGTCTGTGGCAATTCTGTATGCATTTGTATGAGGTGATTTGAACAAAAGGTTACGATTTTTTGAACTAAAGTAAGCATAAATTTAATTTTAAATTATAGAAACTCTACACTTTTCGTGTTGGGTGAAGACAACATATTGTTTAGCATATATTTTTATTTTTCATATCAGCCATCACTGCATATCACACAAGTTCAACCTAAGCATCACTTGTCCATCTTGGACAGGTCCGCCTCCCTAGTGGCTTCCATGCAGATTAATTATCATACTAATCAATTATTCATAATCTGCCAGTGGACAGGCGGAGCTAAAAACCTACTATTTGACATGGCAGTGAGCACGGTAGTCCTCATTAGAAATTTACAATGCAAAGGATGTGTAATATTTATGAAGGGCAATAGAGACACACAAAAGAGGCTTTAACATCAGCATCTCTCTCTCTCTCTCTCTCTATGTGGCTTTCTTTCAAATACATTTGACTTTTTAGTTTTGTTTCACTGACTGAAGCAAATAAGGGCTGTGTCTGAAACCAAAGGCAACTGCCCAGTCAGCCATTGACTTAACAAGCAGCATTTATGCACAAAAACCACCAAAGGAAACTGCTTTCAGATGAGCTTAAAATGCACCACAATGTCACAGTTAATATTTAATAGCTGTAATAATTATTTCTCATTAGAATCTACATTTAAAAATGACATTTTAATTGATTTGTACAACACAGTTCACAGCAGTTTTTAAACATTTTAATTTGCCAATTTGTACATCCCCATTTGTACATTTTATTATAATCTGATCCCCACAAAGGGGTTTTACATCATACAGTAATTTTGTCAGAAATTGCACACCCTAGCCAGCTAACTAACTAACTAACTAACTAACTTAAATAAAAGCATTGTTTTCTTGTTCTTTCTTGTCTATACATATTAAATATTTACCCTCAGAGACACAACACAGACTTGTGAAGTGCTGTCTGAAGTAGTTAATGTTGTGCATTCCTGTGTGGGTGTTTTTTTTTTTTTTTTTTGCATGCCAGGCAGGCTAATTGCATTCAGTGATCAGTGTGAATAGGAGTTGTCATGGCGATCCCATCACTCTCTCTCACTATACTTTGTCTGGTTTTCAATAAGCTTTCATGCTTACCTGAACTTTTCACTGTACCATTTTTTTTTTCTCTCTCTCTCTCTCTCTCTGTCTTGTGTTTGAACAATATTATTTTATCACAAACACTCCAAAAACATCATTATTTAGTACCATGCCCTACTGAAGTACAATAGTGGTATCAAACATACTTATTTGAACGAATGAACAAACAAAACAGTGGCTTGCAGTGATTTTCTTAAATAAGGAGGCAAAGTCCTCACATTTTTAAAGTTTTCTGTTTGTTTTTTTTTTTTTTTAATTAAATGCAAATTCTTGTTCAAGTCATATTTTCTTAGTTAAATGCACATTACTTACACCACCAGCATAAAAAATTCTATTGTATTTTTACATGAACAATGTGATTAATAGACTATTCTATTCATTGAAACCAAGCATAAATCTCATCAGTATAGTGTTTTTAATCATTTTTTTGTTTTATTCCCAAAATAATAACTCAGTTTAAACAATATTTTACCTGATCCGTGTATCTTTTGGTAATTTGATTTTCTACTTAAAAAGAAATAAAGAGAAATGAGAAATGGTTTGATTTTTGTTTAAGAAAAAATGAATAATGAGTCGTTTTCAAAAAATTTTATTTTCAATATTGAATCAAAAAATGAGTGAACGAATGATACACGAAACATTCGAAACAAATATTAAAGCATAATCAAATTTTTTACCCATGAACAAAAATACGAAAATTCTAGCTAAATTTAATTTTTTCCGTTTCTTATACAAAACGAAAAAAAAAAAAAAAAAATCAAATTGTTTCACATTTCTCTTATTTTTTTTTTTAAGTAGAAAATCAAATGACCAAAAGATACACTGACCTTTACCTAAACAGTGATATATTTTATTTATAAACTGATGTTCATATGTTATTTTTTATAATAAATGTATTTATTATAAAAAAATATATATTTATTTATTCCAACAAGCTAATTGCTCACTAAAAAAAACACAGTTTTGAAGTTAGATTTTGACAAAGTGGTGATATATAAGTGTGTGAGTTGTTTACTTACATTTTTATTAGTCTTCCCAGTAACAACATTATATTGTTCATGATTCGTGGATCATGTACGAACACAAGAGGCGAGATTTATCACATTAACCAGTCGTAGCCAATCATAATCCACTCATATCCAATCATATTGTGATGGAGGCATTGCCTCCTTCACATGACTTTTCTCCATTCATTCTCAATAACCCACCACCAAGCTCATGGCACACATTAGGGGGTCTGTTAAAATTGGGCTTAGGGGAGGCGAGAGAGACGCAGACATTACCTGCTGGTGTCGCTGTTGGACAGTGTTTCTTTCGAAAAACAAATGATTTATACATTTTTTAATGTAATATTTTGTAATATTTGTGTTGTTTTATTTTTGTGCTATATATATATATATATATATATATATATATATATATATATATATATATATATATATTATTATTTTATTTTATTTTTTTTTCATCCAATTTATATATATTAGAGGGATGCACAACTGGCTTTTTATCTAATTGCAAATAGCATGCATTGGTAAAAAATGCTGGTAAAAAAATAAAATAACATTCTGCTGTGACAACAAATCAGTCTCGGAGTGGATAGTATTTACAAACTGTAGCAGTGCATAATACATCATATCATGAACAACATGAACAATGCAAACAAGCTCATCAGTGCATGAATCAATCTCACTCTAAATGCTGACAATTTCTGATGCAGTTTTCCAACACATCATTTTTTAAATTACTTTCCTTTGTGTGGGCAAAGACAAATTATACAGAAAAGTGAAAATGCTCAAAGAAACATAAACCTCTCCGTCTTCTCTACATTAAACTACAGTATCCCACAGGAGACAGATTATATGGGGTTATAGACTTGAAAACGCATTGATCTTATGCCGGTTTATATAGAAAGCAATTAAAAGCGCAGTCACTGTTACTCATCTGCCTTCAAGCTCTGAATTACTGAAGGTATGACAGCAATTAAATGAGTTTGATCCGCTCATTCTGGATTGCCTGGTTTTAATTCAGTGACAAACGGAGAGACAAAGACTGACGTAAATCGTAACAGGTCAAAAAGCCTCATGAGCTTTTGTTTTCAGGCCAAACGCTCATCTCCTTGGTGACAAAGTGAGCACTGTGGAAATATTTCCCATCTCCACCTTCCCTCCCATCCATTCTCACTCCCTGTCTATGTGCTTTAAACATAATCCATATGGTTTTAATGACCACAGTGCTTTCCATTGTTTGTGAATGTCAGCTTGTATTGATCAAGTAGACCGAAGCCAGAACATTACTCATCACAAAATACTGCCTTGTTATCACAGAAAAACCAGGGTGAATGGAAGAAGGGGGGGGGGGAAGCGAGAGAGTAAGAGAAAGGTAACAAAAAAGATTTTCAAATCACTGAGCAGATGGACAAAATGAAACATCTTAGAGTTACAGAGAGCTGGTTTACTCGCTGTAATGCTTTGTAATTCCTTAAAGGAATAGTTCACAGAAAATGAAAATTTGCTGTAAATGTATTCACCCTCAGGCCATCCGAGATGTAGATGTGTTTGTTTTTTTCATCAGAACAGGTTTGGAGAAACCACTTTTAATGACCTTTTTCAATGGTCTTAAACAGCTCACCATTTATATAGTTACAAATAAATTACCTAAATATGTTTTCCATTTACAATAATCAATAGTAAAATCCAGTGCTAGTAATTTACTTTTCATCAGTCGTATTCACATTTCACATTTAATTGAATCAGTGAGTTGTTGAATAAAGGACTGCTGTAATCAAATCAGTCCGATTCACAAATGAATCATTCAGTATGATTTGTGTATTGATTCAACAGGTTCATTGGAACGAATCAGCTTGAATCAGACATCGCTGTTGCGTCTCAGATGGGGTGGCAATATCTTCAGCTCGGAATAAAAAGGTATGATATATTTTATTTATCTTTTAATGGAATAAAACAGAGCAAAAAGTAAGATATTATGCTTTGGAAAAAAAACTGTAAAGTACAGATACTTTAAAACATACTTAAGTATTAGGGCTGGGTATTGACATTTCAATTGACATTGAAATTTCACAGTTCAGTTCTATTTCTGTTCACAAGCTTTTGATTCAGTTCAATTCTGATTTCGATTAGATTCTATTCAATCCAATATCTCATTCGATTCAGTTCAATATTTCAACTAATCCTGTAAAATATACATGAGAATCAGCTGGTACTACATTATAATATTGGAGGTTAAAATTAACTGATTTATATACAAACACTTAAATTGTAATAGTTTTTATAATAGCAATTTTTGAATATAATTTTTGAAATGCAAACATTTAAATGTTGGCTGTCATAAAAAGCAATTCCAATGTAAATTAAATATTGAAGAAAAGTAAAAAAGTAAAAAGAAAAAAATATAATATATATAAATAAATATATATATATTATATATATATATATATATATATATATATATATATATATATATATAATCATCAAAACTTTAGAAATGTTTTACTTTACATGCAATGAATCTAGAATATATGAAAGTTTCAGTTTTTGAAATAAGTTACAAACAAAAAATGAACTTTTTCATGATATTCTAATTTTTTGAGATGCACCTGTATATATATATTTTTTTTCTTTCTTTTTTACTCAGCCCTAAGTAAAATACTTTAAAGGAAAGTCCAATTTAAATGAACAGAAGAATCCTGAAATCTATAAAACTGCTTGCTGACCTTGCAATTAATGCAACATATTTCAATTCAGCAACAAAATATTAAATTAACTGCCCCATAAATGTTGTTCCTCTTGCTCAAGCAGCGTTAAATGTCTTATTTTCTAGCCTAGACCAGCCAATGCACATGTTCAGTCACAAGTGCAAGTCTCAGGTTTCTATTGGAACCGGAGCTTCTAACTGCAGCTGCAGTGATACAATGATTTTACCAATGAGCTATTGGTCCTTTCATTTAGAAGGCGGGATTATTCATTACAGTTTCCCCCAGTTCATAAGTAATAGGAGTGAACCATATTTGTATATCTTTGGTCATGCCTTTGCATTCGTCTATCTGTAGAGTAACACTCTTTAGGGCCTACCAATCAATGTAATGTACACTATATCTCATTTGACACAGTTTCTTTCTCTTCGCCCTCTTCTTTCCTCTCAGTTTTGTATCAACCTATGGCTGCAAGTCAGTGAATGCAGCATATCAGAAATTAATTTCCTTAAGACCCCAAGGGATTGCGTAGCCTGTGTTCAGTGACGGAATAACCTTTAGATCTGTATGCTAATCAGGCCAGGACCCACAGAGCTACTGTTAGCAAGGCTTACGGCAGAAACGCACCTTTAGAAATAATTACTCTAAAATAATTACTCCATGAATCAATCTGATATCCTCCCAACTCATTGCCCATTATGACACATGCTAATAATATATTCATATTTTGTGAGTGACTAGGTCTGTTGACCACATTTTAAAATTGAATACTACTACTAATACTAATACTACTAACAAACATTGCATAAAGCAAGCCCGTTTAATCAAGACTGACTGATCAAACTTGATTAAATATATTTAAGTATAAAAAAAAAAATGTAGGCTAGCATGGTGAATTTTATTCGTTTTGTTTATGAAAGTTATAGATTAATATATAGTAAGTTTGACATTGTATTTTGTTGTTGCTTAAATTGAATTTGTTGGCGAATTGCCGCTAATTTTAAAGTGAAAGTAAAATGTGCACGGTGCTTAGGCTACACAAGCTATTTAAAAGCAAAGGAAAGTGAGGAAAAAAAGAGGAAAAATTCAAGCTAAAAATGAGCAACTGCTTGACGCCAAATTTGAAAGTGAAAGTAAAATGTGCACGGTGCATTTACAAGCTTTTTAAAAGTGAAGTAACCGTCAAAGCCCTACTACGTGATTATATTCGGGGATCACAGCGTGTTCTCTCTCACACAAAACTCACACAAAAACATTTAATGCAGGCGACATTATCAATAAAATAGTGTCAAGAAAGTCGGTCATACACGTTCTGTTCCGCTTTATTTTCAATAGCCTATATGATGCTCAGTCGTCCGTTAGATCTAAAATTACATAATGGAGACTCGGGCTGTTAGTAAAAAGAGAATGTCTCCACTCATATTTCTTTACAGCGCGTGTCCGCTGTTGCTCTCTGTGTTTGGTGTTTTTGAGCGGCATTGAGCGCAGTTCTCTTGCTGCGTGCAACAAGCAGCCATGCACACTCAGTCGATGATAGGAGGAAAAAGGTAGAATAATAGAAGTGGTGATAGTGCACCAATTACAGCAAAGAATGACGAGTTTATGGACTTGTAAAGCAACAAAACAAGTGGGTATACTGAGGGTGTATGCAAAAATTGATCCTTAGAAGTCAGAATACGCAAAAAGCCAGGGGGAAAAAGTAAGCATACGGCATATACTTGCGTATGGCCCCAATTACACCACTGGTTATAAAGGTACCCAGAAATTAGAAAATGACTCTTGTTGAGGTGCCAGCTTGGGTGAAGCTAAATACTGAAAATGGTCTTTATCACAAATACATACCACAGAGAATCTCTGCATATGCAAAACAGCCTAAAAGAAATCACTTGTCAGTTTTATTAAGTGAGGCTTGTCATACACATCCCTGCTGTTTTTCTTTCTCAGATTGTAACATCCAACATCAGCAGGCAGAGTGTTTTGGCCCCTGGGGGCCCTGGTGAGGAATGGAGAGGGACAGGGCTGAAAGGACGTCCTTGAGAGCAGCACAGCTGTGGAAAAGAGGAAAAGAAAAAAGACATCCAAATCTCATTAAGTCTGAGTATCACTACCCACATCTGGGACTGGAAGGGAATAAAGACGACCAAAATTATATTTTATTACTAAAATGGATTGTGTATGTGCTTTATTTATGTTTTATGTTTATTTTTTTTTTTTTGTGAATGTGAATGTATACATATGCAGTTCAACACATAAAGGTACTCTATATTCACATTGTCCCATAGTGGATCATCTGTGAGATTCCAAATTATAGAGAGCACACAGTTTTAGTCTAAAGGGCACTGCAAATGTCGTATGGAACAATTGTATACTGATAAATCAAAAGGAGAAAATGGAGCTAAGAGTCTAGTGTTTTAGAGTCTAGTGACCCTAGTAAAATGGTAAAAGATTTAAAGTTCACTTCCAGAACAAAAATTTACGGATAATGTACTCACCCCGTTGTCAGCCCGGGAGTTTGAACTTCCAAAATGCAGTTTAAGTGCAGCTTCAAAGGGCTCTAAATGATCCCAGCCGAGGAATAAGAGTCTTATCTAGCGAAACAATTTCTAAAAAAAAAAACACAAATTTATATACTTTTTAACCTCAAATGTGTGTCTTTTCTAGCTCTGCCATGTGCATGTGTACTCTGTGTAATCCAGGTCAATACAGTTAGGGTATGTCGAAAAACTCCCATCTCATTTTCTCCTCCAACTTCAAAATCATCCTACATCGCTGCAGAAGCACTGACCCAGTGTTTACAAAGTGAACATGCAAAAAAGGTAAAACACCCTTTTTGATGTAGGACGATTTTAAAGTTGGAGGAGAAAATGAGATGGGACTTTTTCGACATACCCTGACTGTCATGAACCGGATTACGCAGAGTGCATATGGCATTGCAGAGCTAGACAAAATGAACATTTGAGGTTAAAAAGTATGTATACTTCTTAAGAAGTATATACATTTTTATTATTATTATTTATTTATTTTTTTTTTATAAAATGGCCGATTGTTTCTCTAGATAAGACACTTCTTCCTTGGCTGGAATCGTTTAGAAGCCTTTTAAAGCTGCATTGAAACTGCATTTTGGAAGTTCAAACTCACGGGCACCATAGAAGTCCACTATATGGAGATAATTCCTTAAACGTTTTCCTCAAAAAACATAATTTCTTTACGACTGAAGAAAGAAAGACATGAACATCTCGGATGACAATGGGGTGAGTACATTATTTGTAAACGTTTGCTCTGGGAGTCCTTTAAAATGCATTTATTTTAAACTAAGTGTAGTTCAAGTCTATTAACATAATTTACTGACAAATTGCTTGAGACTTACTGTTGTAATAAAAATTGTAATTAAACTTTATTTGGAGTACTACTTATGTACAATGTACATTTCTTAATATTAAGCCTAAAATATGTTTTAATGTCAAAATATTTTAAATGTACCTAAAGTATACTTGCAATAGTTCCACTTCCACCAATAGTTCCATCAAATATAAAGTATATATTTATTTGGACTTTAGCACTACTTCTGCACAGTTAAAGCGCATTAAGTATAAAATTAGTTGTTCCAATTTAACAGACTTTAAATAGACCAGTTTAGTATACTAACAGTGCAACTGCAGGGTATTTTTATTAAGTACACAATATCATACATTTTTAGTATTTTTTTTTTTTTTTTTTTTTCAGGCAGAAGGCCAGGACTCTAAGAGGCTGCCTGATTGACATGTAAAGTAACCAATCACAGTTTGTTTTGTTCAGTATCATGTTCAGGGGTGTGAAAATGTAAAGTTGATACTTCTACAATAACAAAATGATGTTCAACCAATAAATACTATTACACTGTTTACTTATTTTCATAATATGAAATTCTTCAGTGCCACATGATCCTTCAGAAATTATTCCACAATGATTATTTACTTCTCTAGATTCATTATTACTTCTAGTGTTATTAATGTGATTTATAATGTATCTTTAAAGAATATAACTGAATTCTTAAAACAAAACAAAACAAAAACTTCACTTTGCCTGTTTCTTGAGTTACTGACTTCAAAACTTGTAACTGTAGCATATAGGCAACATATTAGTACTTTAAAGGCACACATTAGTACTTTAAAAGTACATATTAGTACCTACAGTGTATATGTTAGCGCATGGTGCTATAAATACATGAACATGCACATTAACACATAATATACTGACGTGTTATAACAAAAACAACCACACTGCACATACTGTATGCAGAGGAGTGTATGTCTTTGCCAGTTCTTAAGGTCAGGATATAAACATTGGCAAACTACAGCAAAGAAAAGAACAGCTGGGAGAAAAGATGGTTGTCTGTCCTCATCTGTTTTATATTGTGTGTGTTTGTGTGTGTGTGTCAGAGAAAGAGAGAGAGAGAGAGAGAGAGAGAGAGAGAGAGAGAGAGAGAGAGAGAGAGAGAGAGAGAGAGAGAGAGGAGGGATATGTCTCATTACACAGACGGCTGTTTAAGAGATAACACACCTGTGTAAGCATTTTAAAGTGGATGGCTTTGCTTGTGAGTATGCAAGTGTGTTTATTATCCATTTGTGTCTGAATCCGTTTGGTCCACTGACTTGAGAAATGCTTATGGGAGCTCAGTAATTTACATGAACAGGTGGGTGTAAGCATGCGTGAGAGTACGTGTTTGCATTTTGTGTGCATTCAGTGGGTGGCAGGTTCTAGGACTTAGCGATATAATGAATATGCACTATAAATTAAAGAAATATGTTTTATTTGGCAAAATATTTAGATACTGTTTCATCCATCCCCACTGAGCACTTAAAAATGTCAGAAACAATGCTTTAGTTGTTATTTGCACCTAGCGGTTCCTGGAATGCGTTTTTGCATATCAGCATGCCATCTAAGTCACAAAAGCCAGTGCTCTGCATGTGTGTTTGTCAGAAACAATAAAGCTGTGAGGTTGCGTTTGTCCGGTCTGCCTGAATCAGAACCCAGCAATCAAGTCCCCGGAACAAGACTGCTGACACACTACGCACAAATCATTTACGTGCTGAACATTTAACGCACAGCACAATGGCATCCGCCAGCATGAGAAATGGGAAGGCTGAGTCATTTAGAGATCAGACGGGAGGAAAAGAAATTGCATTTTTACACATTCAGCCTGAAATTGTTTACCACAATTCATGATTGCCATCTATCCCACTGACTCAAAAATATGAAACTGTGAGAAAAATTAAGGTTAGACTTTCAAAACTAGGAAGAAAATAGCTCAGAGACAGCTTCGTTTAGCGTCATGCACAGTGTGGGACCTTTCTCACACGCTGTCAAACCTTAAAACAAGTCATAATGACAAACCTCAGCACAATGTAATATAGTCTGTAACAGCAATCACTGCAGAGGTGGTGTCACATAAAATATGCTAGCTGTCTTCTTGTCATGAGTATCTGTATGAGGCAAACCATGACATTTAAATATAAAATCATGTATCTGACTACACCAACTAGATATATGATCACTTACATTCAGAAGTGAATTTTAACAGGCCGCTGATTACAAAAGATAAAAATAATTAATAAAAATAAATAATGTGATTTGTAAAACTAAGGAATAGTAACTGAAAGGCTGTTGGCTCCTTACCTTGTATGCTTGCTTGCTTGTTGCATAAGAACCAATGACACTTGTTCTCACATCTCATGCAAGTATGGTTAAGCTTCCAATGTATGTGCGCTGATCAATATTTATATGTGATAGGTATGGTAAGATTCACTGATTTGCCTCAGTGCATTGGCATAAAAGTCAACGATGCAATGCATCGATTAAAAAAGTGTGCATCAGATACAAGTTGGCATTTGTAGGGAGATGCATCGTTTCTAACATATTTGCACTGGTAAAAACTGATTTATTTGTATATAATTATTATTTTATGAGGGGGGTGAATTAAAATACGTCGGCAGATTTTAATTGAAAGGATTATTATTACTGTTATTATTGCCGCTTTCCTTACACACCATAGCATTAACAAACTCACAAACATCAGTGTGTATTTAACAAATGTCTTTTTTTTTTTTTTTTGTTGCTAGTATTATCTGGTTGAAAACACTGAATCGTTGTGATATGGGCTAAAAGCACAGAGCACGTCTATTTGGCTCAGCGCCAGACAAGACGCAAAAGCACGTTGGGATTTAGCAGTGAAAGTTTAAATACACTGGTGATTGTCCACATTGAATGGTTAAAATCGATCAGTTTTGGGGAGCTGGAGGGGGTGAAATAGAATCTGAGGTGGCACAAATCAGATCGGAAAGGAGTACCCCTCGGTTAAAAATCGCATTCGGTTTAGCTTTTCGCGTTTAAAATCGTATTCCAGGGGTGAAGGGGTGAAGCAGCCCTTCAGATCATTGCAGGGGGGGCTTCAGGACATCATGGGGGGGCTAAGCCGGCCTGTCTGTACTAGAGATGTTAGCCGCTTTCTAGCGGTAGCCTGTTATATTACGGTACATAAAAGTTCACCACATCAACAGAGTAAGAAAAGATGACGGATAGAATGATGGCAAATGATTTGCAGATCCTGAGCACCACTGACAAATATCTAATCTTTTAAAATGTAAGTACTGTAGTATACACAGAATACGTGTGATCACAAATCTTGAAAGTGAAAGTAAAAAGCGAGTGTGCATTCAAAAGTGATGCCCCACATATTAATAGTGGCTTCCTGATGCCAATGATAAAACGATAATCACCCAACGATACAATTGCAAGAGAAAACACTTTCCAAATCTGTACCATATGGATTTGCATAGCAACTGTAGTTCAGTTGCTTTGTTCTGAATCTGCCTTCAAAATTCGATCAGAAGAAGGTACCTGCGGAGACAGGAAGTGAAGTAGAATTTGCATTCAGACGTACCTTGATGCCTTCCTGCCTTGAAATGCTGCAAATGAAAAGAAACCTAGCATAGTAGATTTGTTTTGTTTTTTTTCCCTGTTGTACAGAATCGTACCAAACCGTGACCCTCGAACCGAGGTACGTACCGAACAGTGACATCTGTGTACACCCCTAATATATATTATTAACAGGGATTAAATTTATTACAATGTTGCTTTTTATTCTTGGTGCGGTTTGCTTTCACACAGCAAAGGTTCTAAATGGACCAAATGTGTTAATACAAGTCACATGCGAGTAAACGGTCCTCTCATTGGTCAAGGTTCCATGGTTTATTTCCCAGGATTCCACTCAGCTGTCATCCGTTAGGATGGAACAACAAAAGCTTTGCGGGCTTATTGTTGCATTTAAATTAAAAAATATATTAAAAAAATACACCTACTACAAAGAAAGCATTAAGACGGCATTATAAAATGAAAATGCACGCTTTGATTTTGAATGGCGAAGATGTGCCCACACACAGACATTCACAGGTTCACTTTAAGTGGTATTAGCAAAACAGCAACACTACTGCTGTTCACAGAACTGTAATTACCCATTATACCAGGGGTCACCACACTTGGTCCTGGAGGGCCGGTGTCCTGCAGAGTTTAGCTCCAACCCTAATCAAACACACCTGAACCAGCTAATCAAGGTCTTACTAGGTGTTCTTGAAACTTCCAGGCAGGTGTGTTGAGGCAAGTTGGAGCTAAACTCTGCAGGACACCGGCCCTCCGGGATCAAGATTGGTGACCCCTGCATTATACAATGTGATACAGCCTGGTTCACTGGTCCATTGGATCGGACACTTCTCACTACAACCAAACCGCTCCAGAGTTTGTTTTCAATCGAGCCGAGACCACCTCGTTCAGGTGATCTCGGACCGGAGGCACGGATCCGAGTGCACCCAAATGCTAAACTATTATTTATTATGTAAGTTATAGACTTTGTACTTCAGTCGCGTTCTAAGTGTGACACAGTGAGGCGGGCGCGGTGATGTTTGGTTCACTGTGTTTTATTTTGATAAAGGCTGCGTCTGAAAGCCTAGTCAGCTGACTTGCTGCCTCGCTCCCCTATCAGGCAGTGACTTCGAAGGCTGCGAAGGCAACTCTAGAAACAGTTTCGGACAGACTTCAGAGGCAGCAGAACGTGAAGTCGTTGCTAGGTTACCTAACGGCTAGGTTGTACATTTTGTAGAAAAACGATCTTAAAGAGTTATGTATAAATGATTTACTAATACAAAAAGACCTCATTGTCATTGTCATTGAAGGTCTGTGCGTCAGAAAAGACAGCAGAGAATAGCATTTTTTTTTGCTTAAAAAAGTAAAGGCACTGTTGTAAGTATTATTGCAGAAAAGGTCATTGTTATTAGTGGCTGTTTCGTTATTATTGGTAGTATATTGTAAATATTATTCTTATTTACTACTCATTTGAACCCTTTTAACATTTTTATAAAATACTATTATTACAAACAACATTATTATGTTTTTACACTATTACTATTCATGAAGTACATCATGGTCAAGATCTCATCTGTTATATGAAGTAACAAGTTTTATTTATATAGCCTATATGACACACACGCACAAGATTGTGGGAAATCGAAGGCAGCGAAGGATACATCTATGCTGCCTTCAAAATTCGATCAGAAGAAGGTACTTGCAGAGACAGGAAGTGAAGTAGAATTTGCATTCGGACGTACCTTGATGCCTTCCTGCCTTGGAATGCTGCAAATGAAAAGAAATCTAGCATAGTAGATTTGTTTTTGTTTTGTTTTTTTCCTGTTGTACCGAAATCGTACTGAACCGTGACCCTCGAACCGAGGCACGTACTGAACAGTGACATCTGTGTACACCCCTAATATATTGTATTTAAGGCCTTTTTACCCCAAAAAATGTCTTCCTCAAATAAAAGAATTGTTAATACAATGATTTAGGAACCAGAATAATCCAGCATGGCTCATCCAATCAGAATTTTGCATTAGAATGTTCCTTTTATAATGTAACATGTTTTAACCCTTTAACTGTAAAGTTTACTTCACAATATTACAAATAAATCCTAATCTAATCATGACAAAGTATACATTGTTGGATAAGTCTAAGACTCCTAAATAGATATTTCACCATATTTTTGTGTTACAAATTATGTAGGAAACGTAATAGATTAATATACGTCAAGAGTGCAACTTAAACAATCTACACCCGAACACGAGTTCTGACCTTTGTCACAAAAGACTTGCTTCGTTGCCTTTTTCTTTATCACACTTTAGAAATCATAAGAAATCATATATCAGTTCAAAACTTAAAATCTCAAAATATATCCTTTGAAAGGCATTTTAAAATCAGACATTGCATTACTAGGGAAAATGTACATCAAAATCATATTACAAAATGTTTTCATTCATGTATTATAAAAATGTAAGTCTGGATAGTGCATTTTTATGTCTGTGTTCAAAAATGGGAGTGACAGTTAAAGAGTTAATAAATAAATTTTAAAAAAGAACTTCAGTTATTTCCATCAAATCTTGTTTGTTTTAATAATCATTCCTCCTAACTCATCTGAAGTGCTCACCATGCCATACATCTGCTCGAGGGCCTTTTTCTATCTGTATCTATTTTTCTTTCTCCTCCCATCCAACTCGCATTTCTCCCTCTCATCTGTCCTTGAATAACATCAGATCTGTTGTTTAACCATAAAACACTAAACACAAGTGCACACTGGGAGCAGACTGCTCTAATTAGTACATGCACACACATAAACACGGACAGTGCATTCTGAGGCCAGACGCCTTTAATTAATACACACACATGCCAAGGCCTGCGTGTCTCCAGATCCCCAGCCCTCCTCAAAATACCACTGACAAAATATTTATCAATGCAGACCTCCATGGCTTGCCATGGCCAAGAATAATCAAATAAGAAAAAAAAGCTTAGAGTAGATGCAGTTTGTTCCAGAACCATCACAGCAATACCAGAAGGTCTGGAGACTGAGTAACATCATGGAGAATGCACCACTGGTGGTGACATTTACTGAGACATTAACATTATTCCATCTATTAAACCAAGTTCATCTCTTTACTTCAGCCCAGTTCAGGATGACTCAGCTCAGTTCTGTTCAACTTTTCTCTTGTCTTTGACTCTTTTAAATCCAATTCTTTTCTGTTGCACTCACAGCAGTTCTCATCTCTTTGTTTTGATTCAGTTTATTTCAACTCGCTTCAGTTAAACTCAGCTAACCTTAACTCAGTTCTGTTCATCTCTTTGTTTGTCTTTGGTTCCATTCCATTTCTGTTCTCTTCTGTTCTCTCGATTAAGCTCAACTTACCTCAGCTCAATTCTGTTCATCTCTTCACTTGTTTTTAATTGAACTCTACTCAGTTCTGTGCAGTTCTTCTTTTGTCTTTGATTCGGTTTAACCTCTTATTTCTCATCTCTATGTTTTATTATGTTTGACTCAACTCAAGTCAGTTTTGTTTGTCTCATCCCGTCATTGAATTAGTTAAAATCAACTTCAACTCAGTTCTGTTCTTTTCTCCCTATTTTCTTTGATTCAGTTAAACTCAGCTCAGTTCAGTTAATGTTTGTTCTCACATCAATTCAGTTCATTTTAACTCAGCTCTGTTCATTTAATATTTGATTTAAATCACCTTGTCTTAGTTCAGCTTATTTCATGCCTTAAATCAGTTTAACATACTGTAGCTTTGTTTTGTTCATCTTGTCTTTGATTCAACTAAATTTATTTCAGTTTATCTCTTCTCTTGTCTTTAGTTCGATTGAACTCAGCTCAGTTCTGTTATACTGTTCTATTTGTATCTCTTTGTTTTGAATTAGTTTTATTTTTTGCTTTCATTTGATGAATTTCCATTCAGTTCATTTTGAATTTCCATTCAGTTCAAATCAGCTCATCTCAGCCCAGCTCAGCTAATTTCTCTTCTCTTGTCTTTTAAATTAATTAAACTTTGTTCTATTCATTTCTTCTTTCGCCTTTAATTCAATTTAAGTTAACTCATGTTATTGTCATGTTGTGTTTCTTCTCTTCAATTACTGTAGATTCAATTCAACTCAGTTTATGTTAATTCTATATCTTCAACATCACCTCTACAATTTAATTCAGCTCAAACTCAAAATAATTCAATTAACCTCTCAATTATGTTCTTCTTGTACCATCTCTTCAATTTGATTCAGTCCAGTTCCATTCAATTCAATTCCATTTAATTCAATTCAATTCAATTCAATTCAATTCAATTCAATGCAATTCAATTCAATTCAATTCAATTTCTCTAATCTCTAATCTCTAATAGCTCCAAGAAGTGCAAAACCAGGCCAATTTGCTTTCTTCAAAAATGTATGATCACAAATCAACATCAGTATCCTCCTGTATTTTCAACTTCAGGGATCTGTAGGTTTGTTCCACTTTTAAAATCAAATCTATTTGGACATGGCCTGACTGAACCTTCTAATGCTTTTTGTTTTCATTTCTATTGACGTCAAATCAGCTCAGCTCAGCTAATTTGTCTTCTCGTCTTGATCCAGTTCAACTTAGATCAGTTCTGCTCATCTCTTATTTTGTCTTTGAAATTAACTCAACTCCGTTATATTCATCTCTCCGTCTGTCTATAATTCAATTCAAGTTAACTCATGTCATTGTCATTTTGTGTCTCTATTTTTCTGTACTGTAGATTCAATTCAATTCAACTGAGTTCAACACATTACTTCTATATCTTCAACATCATCTCTCCAATTTAATTAAACTCAAAACAATTCAATTAACAACTAAATTCTGTTCTGCTTGTCTCATATCTTTAGTTCAATTCTCAATTCAATTCAATTCATTCTCTAATCTCTAATAGCTTCAAAAAGTGCCAAGCCAGGCCAATTTGCTTTCAAACAATTCAATTAACAATTCAATTGTGTTATGCTTGTCTCATCTCTTTGATTCAACTCAATTAAATTCAGTTTTGATTCATTTCAACTTCTCTAATCTCAAATGGCTTCAAAAAATGCCAAGCCAGTCCGATTTGCTTTCTTCAAATGGAGGTTTGTCCCACTTTTAAAAACATCTGTTTAGACTTGGCCTGTCTGAACCTTCTAATGCTTTTTGTTTTCATTTCCATTCAATTCAGAACTTCTCTAATCTCTAATAGCTTCAAGAAGTGCCAAGCCAGGCCGATTTTCTTTCTTCAAAACTGTATGATCACAAATCACTGTCAGCATCCTGCTGTCTTTTCACCTTCAGGGATCTGGAGGTTTGTTCTACTTTTAAAAACAGATCTATTTAGACATGGCCTGACTGAACATTCTAGTGGTTTTTGTTTTAATTTCCATTCACTTCAAATCAGCTCATTTCTCTTCTTGTCTCGATTCAGTTCAACTTAAAACAGTTTCAGCCGGTCACGCTCAGCATCTCGGATGTTCTACTCATCTCTTCTCTTGTCTTTGAAATTAACTCAGTTCTATTTATTTCTTTTGTCTTTAATTCAATTTCAGTTAACTCATGTCATTGTCATTTTGTGTCTCTTCTCTACAATTACTGTATATTCAATTCAATCTACAATTAACTCAACAATTTAATTCAACTCAAACTCATTTACAACAATTTAATTAACAACTCAATTTTGTTCTGCTCATATAATCTCTTCAATTCAATTAAATTCAACTTCTCTAATCTCGTATAGCTACAAGAAGTGCCAAGCCAGGTCGATTTTACTTTCTTCCAAAAAATGTATGATCACAAATCAATGTCAGCATCCTCCTGTCTTTTCAACTTCAGGGATCTTGAGGTTTCTTCCACTGTTAAAAACAGATCTATTTAGACACGGCCTGACTGAACCTTCTAATGCTTCCAAACAAAACTGTTGCAAAACCTGCATATCATACCAGGGCAATTAGCTTATGCAACATTACTCTAAAATGAAGTCATGTGTTTAAGTGTTTGCACTTCAAAATTGCTGACGAGTCCTTATGTTGAGTGGCTTTCAAAGTAACTCTTAACAGCAGTTGCTTCTTTGATCAAAAGATGACCATCTAAAATGTGCAAACCAATAGCCACTAGTAGAGCCGCACAGAGAATGAGAAAAATAGTGACAGGCGATTAACTTGTTGGATAATGGGATAGACCTAGATTAAAGTGTCAAATCAATTTCAATTATTTTTGAACAGATTCAAAGCCAGAGAATAATGACATATCTATTATGCCTCCTGATCAAAAAACACAACTCTAGTTTCTCAAAGTAAACAGCATTTTTTTTTTTTTTTTTTTTTACTGAAGTGACAGTCTGTAAAATGTATTATTCAACATTATGGCAATCAAAAAGAAAGCTAAACAAAGGTAGACTTTTGAAATATCTATTATTGCTTGTTATTGCAAAGCCTTGACAAAAAAGGATCTTTCTCTCTCTTGATTTTTACAAATAAACTTTCTAAATATGTATCTCTCTTCTTAAGAGTTTCACATCTTTTTGAGAGACACTGACGCTTTTGTTCTAATCATCAATGTCTCAAAAAGCGAGAAACAGAAAGACCACGAGGGGGTTTGAGAGACATAAAAAGCTCCAATTGAATAAAGAGTCCAAATGCTTAAATTGATTGACTCAGATTCGTTGCGTCTGTCTCAATGTGCCTCCCCTCGCTCGCTCGCTCGCTCGACGCCTGCGTTACACGATGACAAAACTGGCATCTACACTGTCATATATCAAACAGTCTATTCATGCGGTGACACCTCCACTTTTAAAACAATTACCTCAACAAACGAGCAAGCCGTTCTGTCATTGAGGGCTATTATTAGGTCAGAGTGGGAGTGTTCCAATCAGAGTGATGGGGCTTTGAAGAGAGAATTAGGACATAGCCAGGGCAATGATTTATTTTCAAAGCGAGAGAGAAAGAGAGAGAGAAACGCAGAGAATAAGAAAGAAACGAGACTGTTGATGCATTCAATTACCACAATTGCACTACTGGAAGCATTAGACAAACTTGTGAACTCCATCCTGTCAACTCATCCCAGAGTGGAGGAAAAAAGTGTCAAAAATCCTTTTCACTCTGTCAGTTGGATATTGATAGAGCAAGTTTGAATATAAAAGATAAAAAAGCATGTTTTGATTGTAAATATAAAGGCCTCCAGAGGCCTGTAAGTGGTATGTCTAGATTTGCCTCTATATGCAAATACGCCCGATATATTGTGATATATTGTGAGTGACATTTAAGTACATACTTATTCCAATAATCTAACAAATCATCCATCCATCCATTTTCCAAACTGCTTGTCATTTGTAGCATCACAGGGATGCTCATATTGCAGCATTTTAGGCTGTATGCAGGAAACACCTGGGACTAATGTATTCACATATATTTAGGTAGTAAATACTTTTGGTTTTTCGTGACCTATTATTTTATATTTTATAAAAGCTCATGTGTTTTATTTTTTAGCACAATGCATATCATTGATCTAAAATGTTAGTACAGGCATATTTTGCAAATGGAACAGTCATTATGAGACCACTTTGCAACAAATAATTTCATATTTTGAATCATTTCCAACAAATATATTTGCATAGCAATTATGGAAAACAATTTGTTGTATTATGGGTATTTTTATCTTCTTTGATTTTCAACATAACAATGTGTTTGGTGGAGTTTTTGTGCACAGTGGGAGATCAGCTCCTGCAACTAGAAGGCTTTTTACTTCCAAAACTGAAAAATCATGAACAAATCCATGCAGATAATACTTGCAGATAATACTTCAAAGCACATTTTAAATCATATTTTAACATTTTGTGTTGTAACAAAGCAAACAAAGCTAAATAAATATACTAAAATGTATTTAAAATACATTTATTTAACACTAAGTATACTTCAAATACATTTACATATTATTTACTTAATAGAAATACCTTGCAATTGTACTTTTAGTATACTAAACTAGTATACTTAAAGTCTGCTAATTTGAAACAACTAAATTTGTACTTAATGCACTTTAACTGTGTGGAAGTAGCGCTGAAGTCCAACTAAAGACATACTTAAGTATATTTGGTTGTGCTAAAATGGAACTATTGCAAGTATACTTTATTTACACTTTAAATATTTAGCATTTAAAGACGGCTATTATTTAAAGATAATACAATCCTCATCAATAGTGACATTAAAACACATTTTAGGCTCAATATCAACACTGTGCACAAGTAGTACTCCAAATAAAGGGTAATTACAATTTTTATAACAATAAGTCTCGAGCGAAATGTCAGGAAACGTGCTAATAGACTTGAACTATACTTAGTATAAAATAAATGCATTTTAAATCTATTACTGTTTTACTAGGGCACTTTTGACATGTTAACAGATGTAATGTACTTGATTGTAATTTTAACTGTAGTCTTCATGACATACAAATTGCAATAAAAATAACATTAAAGTATATTTTAGTTTAACATAAATGCTAGTCAGAACATTCAGCAGTGCAGAGTGTTGGGGTAACAGATTGCAAGTAAAGTGAGTTACGTAATCAGATTACTTTTTTCAAGTAACTAGTAAAGTTATTACTTTTAAATTTACAACAAAATATCTGAGTTACTTTTTGAAATAAGTAGTTAAATGACATTAGTTAAAAATCACATTTATTTACTTACTTACTTATTTACTTACTTACTTATTGTTCAAATAAAAGTGTTCAAATAACATTTATATTTTGTTAGCAGGTCCAGCCCAGGTGAGAAAAAGTAACACAAAAGTAACATTACGTTCCATAAAATGGCAGTGCATTTACACCAAATTTCAAAAACATTATTGTATTTTAATTGAATTAATTCTAAAACTGAATTTCCTACTTGAGGTCAAATAAACCCTGTGTTCATTTAATTTAAAATATGAACTATATCAATTAATTACAAATAATAATTGCAAATATGCCTGAAAACATCACATTTAGTTCATTTAGTATGTTCTTTTAAAAAATATTTTCATAATACATAATCTTTTTAAAAGCTAAAGTATACTTTTTTTTTCTTTTTATTTTTTTTCTTCACATAAGGGTCATCTTTATTTTTGACTAAAGAGGCTAAATTTATGATACATTGTTTTTATATTTTATTGCTAATTTATTGTGAATATTTTATTACTGATTGACATGTTATATAAATGAAAGTTGATCCAGCAGTTTGGCATATTACAATCAATCTAGCGGACAGAAGCTGCACAGAAAATAACTGCATGAGGGCTGAAAATAACACAATTTGTATGGAATTTGTGAACATGAATTTTGTGCAACATTATATTTTAATGCACAGTATTTTAATGCAAATGTTGACTAAAAGGTTTTAAAAAACAAAACAAAAACAAACAAACAAACAAACAAACAAAAAAACATGATTATTCCAAACTTTTGACAGGTTGCATATATTTCAGTTTCTATACAAAATGTAAGAATATCAGACAAATGTCTCCTCAAGGCTCTGTGATGAGCAGGTCCTCTAAACATGTTTTGTTCAGGATTCCATGAATTTCAGTGATGGTCCTGTTACTACACAGCTGGGTACATACATCAGGTTTAAGTGCGCATACAAACCCAACATCTGACAGACAGCAAGAAACAGGAGTAGAATGAAGGCCAGGGGCCGTGCTGTGGAGAGAAACGTGATCCTGACACTCCGACGGCGAATCGATTCTGCCGCAATTAAGGCAAATATAGGAACAGATAGATGAAGGGATGAACATTTCTGTCTTCACTTTATCTGACACTGACAGTATGCCTCTCAAGGCTCCCTGCTCTTTACTTAGTGTCCATCGGTTTGTGCTAATAGCCTAAAGTGTATTGAGAACAGAAAATGTGTGCTTGGGTTGCATTTTATAGTGTCAATTTAACATGTTCAGTTTAATTGTATATATAGGCCTATAAAAATACCACTAGTGTGTAATTTTTTACAGAATTGATAATACCAAAAAGAACAAAATTGCTGTTTTCAGACCAAAAACTTTTCTTTTCTTTAAATTACCTATAAAAAACAACAAATAGAAGCCAAACAAAAATAAATAAAGCGCATATCTATTTACAGTATGAAACTAATTACTGTCACTATCATCATAATGTTATTCATAAGTACTCACAATAACAGCATCAGTTGTTTACCTGACTTTGCTTTGCGGAGAGAGACTGTCTCTACCATCTGCTGTAAAAAAAAACAGATCAGGTGAGATGTAAATAACAGATTGCGTGCTTAGATTATATGCTGGAGAATTTAGCCCTTGAGAAAGTGAGAAAAATGTAACAGCAGATGTGCAAATGTATGTCCATTGCGCATGCGTGTCATGTGCCTGTCTGACAAAGGTAGGAAGCCACGCCCTATTTTGCAGGGCCCACCCCATTTTGGAGTTCCTGCCCCCATTTCGAAATCTCCAAGCTGCAGTTATATACCCCTCGACCTGAAAGGGAAGCGCGTGCTGCCGCCGGACTCCGCCCCTTACCTGCACCCTTCCCTTCTGAACACTGCCCCTCCTTCATGGAAGCTCCAGCACAACGAGGACACCAGATCCCCTGTTTATTTTGGACACTTTATTCCCCCTTTTGGACACTTTTGTTTATTTTTTGTTCAATAAAAGCCTCTCTGAGGCCTGACATCACGCAAACTGTGTCACTGTTTGCTCCTCCCGCCACACTGTGCATATTTGAAGTCTAAACAAGTACATTACCACCTTAAAAACTTTTAAAACTACATTCTGTGACACAAAAACAGTATTATTTATAAAATTATGGTGAGACTCGATGTGAGAAATGCTGCAAGCAGAGTGAAACGGCTGGAGTTCCGAAATCACTAGAATATCGGACTCCTCTCAGCCAATCAGATTTGAGGACCAGAAATAACTGTTGTATAAACATATATATCTTGGACACAGCTACAAAATAAATTAAATAAAGTAGTAAAAGTGTAAAAAATGTGTGTTTTTACCCTGTCTAAAAGCCCACAGTGCAAAAGGGGCCATCATTGAAGAAAGGCCCATAAATAAATATTGCTTCATGTTAGAATTTGATTAGGACTGGGCCGAAGGTTACTGAGTGTGTCTGTGTGTGTATGTGAAGCCATTACAGAAATAGGGACTGTGTGCATGTGTGTGTTAGAGAGAGAAAGAAGGAAAAAAATGTCTATGTTCAGCAAATTTCTTGTGGCCACTGTTTGGCCCCGGGGCTGGTGGCGGATCTGAAACATTAGTGTTGGTTATTAGGATCATTTAGAAGGAAACAAGGGATTTCACCTTCCGTCAGAGATGCCCTTTGTGCAGCGGTGTGTGTGATTTTGGATAAAGGACACATTCACACCTTAGATATAGTCAACAAAATGCCCTTTCTCATTCCAAAATATGCAATATATATGCTAATCTCGGTGACATTTTAGTATTAGTGTTGTGCATTTGTAATGTTGTAAAAACCAGACCCTGTAAGACCCAAACCCAATTCAGACTAGATATTTATCCATATTCTGACTCAAGATCCAATTGAAATTCACCTGAAAGTATACTTATAAAAGTAAAACCACAAGGCGCATGCATTTAAATCTACATGAATGTGTACGTGAGGCCATGAATCCACAAAAAGTGTGTGGACGTTTGTTTTGGTGTTGTTGTCTCTCAGTCTCATGTACTGTAACAAGAATTATTTCCTGCTATTTTAGCCATTAACATTTGGAAAAAAATATTAAAGCATAAACTTTGATTTATGCAGAATTCAGTTTTGGTTTAGGATCAGTTGTAAGAAACGCATATCAGATTAAACCTTATACAAAAGCTATTGGTCCATGACATAAATTCTCTGCATAGTTTAGGAAAAGATCAACATGTACATGGTCTTTTCTACTCTGTTTCTTTTTAATGTGAATGTACAAGGTGTGTAATTCAGCCATCTGTTTCATTTCTTGCCGCTTTAATATACGGACATTATTCAGAGCCAAAATAGCAGATGGAAAAAGCAAAGCTATGTTGAAAAATGATGCACAGTCATTATTTCATTTCTAATAGTCTTACACATTTATCATGCAACTAACAAAAGATTTTTCAGCACACACTGAAATGTGGTCCATGTTGTTTTTCCTAATGGATATGCTTTTTTGTATTTTTTTTGAAAAAGGTAATTTACCGTCTCATGAACTACAATTACAGTACACTTTCACTATACCTAAGGTCTAAGGTGAAACATAGGACTACTTATATTTCTGAAAATTTTTCAAGAACAGAAATGAACTTGAATCAGTTCCAGCTGTATGACTTTCTAGACCACAAAAGTTTTGTCAAATTTCCTACAGCCACACTCAGTACAATAAAGGTCAATGATGATTGGAAATGTTAAGCTCCCTAATGACAAGACAAGCATAAAAGTGTATGTTTGTATTCCATGTCTTCTGAAATCATATGATATATCTGTGTGACAAACTGACTGAAAATTAAAGATTTAATGAACATCTGAAAATCTTCATACACACTTTATGGTGCAGTCATCAGAGTTCAAGAAATTTAGCAATGTCTGGTTTCTGAATGATTCATTCTTTTGAGTCTAATTTCTTCAATGTATTGGCTGATCCGTTTCACAAACCAGTCGAAATTATTTCTTATCAGATTTGATTGATGTTTGGCTAATGGTGCACATTTCACCATTTTAACCATAAATCACTGGTCAGGAAATTCGCAAGAATTGCAGAAACACTAGATAAGATACCGTAGTACGGGAAAACATTTTCCTTTGATATTAATTTTTTAAGCCATGTGTGTAATCTTGCAGCCAGCATTTCAAGGCAAGAAGTGTCAATGCTGTTCCACTCTATACTGAGGGCTTCAAACAGTTCATGAATGGTTAAAAATGTCTACCAGTTTGTTAGAATTTAATAGAATTTAATGTGAGACCAAATGTTCTCAATAAGGTTCAAATCTGGACCAGGCCAAAACATGAGCCTGATGGACTTGTTCTCAAGCCACTTCTTGGTTGCCTTTGCAGTGTCAGCAGGAGCATTTACTTGTTGAAAAATAACATCTGATCGCTCCTCTTTAGATAACAATTGTTCAATTGTGGGAAGCAGGCCATTCTGCAATACTCTGCTATACTTCAAATCATTAATGGACTGCTGAAGCAGCTCAGCAGTACCAGGAGCCAATAAGGCTCCTCACATCACGGCATCTTCATTCATGCTTCACTGTGATAGAGGTTAATCTATCACAGTGTCTACAAAGACAACGCTCTGGAGCATCACCATGCAACTTGTGATTCATCACTCCACACAACTCTACTGAACCACTCTGAATCAAACTTCCCACATTCTGCCAAAACTCTGAGACAGCAATAGCTTTTTAAGGAGTGCACTTGATTTGTTTTTAAGACCATAAAAGTTTTAGTTAGCCCTTTTTTGCTATACTGCACTATTTTCTGTAAAATGTGTCAACTCAAATCTAAAGGCTGGCTCTGATTTTTTGCAACTAGCATAAACTTGTTCAGACTGTAAATTGGGGGACAAATGGGGCGTAGTCGTATAGTGTATTCCAGCCTTAAAATTGTTGAAACAGTCGGTAATACAATTGTAATAAATAAGATTATAAACAATGTAGAACAAATACAATAGAAACAAAAATAAAAAAGTAAAGAATAATTGACGACAGACCATTGAATTCTTAGAAATTATTTTCTAAGAATTCAACGGACTGACGTCAATTATTCAACTTCTACTATGGTTACCACACATCATCGATCAGATGATATATTTCAAAGCATTCATCCAGATTTTGTCCTTTAAACGCTTTTGTGAGTAGGAATTTCTTATGCATCCAATGCCTCTGTTGCTAATTCCAAAACATAATTTTAGACCTAGTAACGGAGGCTTGAGCCATTGATAGCAGATTAATGCAGTTAATAATGAAGTTATTAGACAGAGACAGACAGACAGAGAGAGAGAGAGATTAAGTGTGTGAATTACCTCTCTGAGTCTGTGCATTTCTCAACACTGTTTGGCAGCTGTGTCTTTACTAATAGTGAAACTTTAAGTTGATTTTCTTCAGGAACAGTGTCATTGTTATCTTGAGAAATGCCATGTAGTTTTTAAGTTTTTAAGTTGTTAAACTATTACTGAAGTGCTATCAACATTATCGTGTATGTGTGTGCAAACTGTATTTGTGTGTGCATCTGTAAGGGAGAGAGAGTAGGAGAAATAGAGTATGTGCTTTCCATACATAATAAAACCCCATTTTGTGACAAAAACATTGAAATGATATGTTGTTTTTACCCTATTGATTACTATATTTATTTGTTTGGTCAGTGTTGTTGTGGGTGTTGGTGCGCATGCGTGTTTTGCTGCTGTAAGCAGTAAGGACCTTTGAAATTACTGAAATCATTTGGTGAAGTGATATGGTCATGTAATGTGGCCAAGACCTGCCTGGAACTACGTTAGCTGTGTATTTCCCTTAAAATATTTGCACGCCTTAGAACGTTCATCAGCCAATCAGATTCATTCAACAGCCCAGTGGTATAAAGTTATTTAGCCTACTTCAAATAGCTAATAGCCTACTATGCAGAAACTGAATTAAGTAATCAAATGCAAAAATGAAAAACTGCATAGTCTTCTTCATATGCATTAAATATACATTTATTCACATTAACGTTACTAAAGTTATTCAGTGATTATTTATCTTAAGTCACTATTTTCTCAGTTTAAGATTAAATGTCCAGATCTAGATCTAATATGCTGACAAGCATTTGATTACTGTTTGGTGGACGAACGTTCTAAGGTGTGCAATTATTTTCAGGGAAATGCGCAACAAAAGTAGTTCCAGGCAGGTCTTGACCGGTTTAAAGTTCCATATCACTTCACCAAACAATTTCAGTTACTGAACCCTAACCCTGGAATACACAAGAGTTCATGCAGAGCTAGACAAGATGAGCGTTTGGGGTCAAAAAGTATATAAATTATAATTTTTTTTTAGAAAATAACTAGATAAGACCCTGCTTCTTCGGTTGGAATCGGTTTGAGCCATTTGAAGCTGCATTTAAGCTGCATTTTGGAAGTTCAAACTCAGGGGCACCATAGAAGTCCATATGGAGAGAAGTCCTGGAATGTTTTCCTCAAAAAACATAATTTCTTTATGACTGAAGAAAGAAAGACATGAACATCTTGGATGACAAGGGAGTGAGTACATTATCTGTACATTTTTGTTCTGGAAGTGAACTACTTCTTTAAATCATTTTTGAGAACAAAGGGGCCCCCTGGTGGTTCGGGGGCCAGTCACTTACATAATCTTTCTTTCTTTCTTTCTTTCTTTCTTTCTTTCTTTCTTTCTTTCTGTTATTTTAAAGCCTATCATTGCAATTGTATGAAACAGAGCAACCAATACATTTTACAAAATGTATCCTTTTCTTTTCTGTGGAAGACAGAGATTTGTCCAAGTTTGGAATGACATGACATGATTAAATGATGGCAGAATGTTCCTTTTTGGGTGAACTTTCTCTTTAGCCTCAAGGCAAGTAAAGTTGCTGAAGGCTCGGCCTCTCTCTTGACTAGAAACAACTAGTTTTCAAATCGGCAAACTTAAGAACAACTTTTGACAAGTTTCTGATAATATGTCATGGGTTGGTTTTTAATTTATCGTGCTATTGTTGTATCTAATGTGAGTTTAATGTTTGCACCTTAAGTAAGTGGTGACAAAAACCCTTTTGTATAGGTTTCAATGGGAGATATAATCCCACCAATTACGCCATATTTAAATAATCTTACATTCAAAATACATTTAAAAATAGCAAATGAAGTGCATAATGTTCATAAGCAAGATAAAAAAAGAATCTCCTTTGGGAATAACATTCATCGGTTAAGCACGCTGAAAACTGAAAAGCTTTTATAAAAATCAATTAGCAGAAGCGTCCTGATTAAACACCTGTTATTTTTCCCACCTGAAGGTCTGCAATACTTCACGGAGGCTGCTCGTTCTTCAGGAATCTAGCCGCTGTTGGGCAAATCTGTTGTAAATGTGCTGCTTGTTTGTAATTCGTCCCTGGTAAATGATGCTATGAACAGGGAAGGAAAAACTGCAGGCTGTACCACGGTATTCATGAGCTTCCTGTGCTTCAGGCTAGCTCATATCATAACCACGGCCAGAGATCTATTCAGCTCCGTTCAGTAGTTCTGGTACAATCTTTCACTCCAAATCAAGAGGGAAAAGAAAGAATATGTAGGGAGAGCAGCAGAACTAAAATA
The DNA here is from genome assembly GCA_036247105.1 of Cirrhinus mrigala. NCBI lineage: Eukaryota > Metazoa > Chordata > Actinopteri > Cypriniformes > Cyprinidae > Cirrhinus > Cirrhinus mrigala. The sequence goes on from CM070026.1 coordinate 6,549,431, forward strand.
CCACACAAAATCTGAAGAAACTGACAGCCTGGATTAAATTTACCTCGGCCATCACTGTTTAAAAGGCCAGTTCATGAAGAAATGAAAATTCTGTCAACCTCATGTCATTCCAAACCATATGAATTTCATTCTTTGTGGTGCACAAGTCTCATGCTCTGCATTCATGATGTTTTTTTGACATTCTGAAACTTGACAGCTCACAGAGACTTGGAATTAAATGCACCTTTTCTGTTTCACGCAAAGAAAGTAAGTCATACAGATTTGAAACGACATGATGGTGAGTAAATGAAGACAACTATTCTTGGGTGAGCGAATCTTTCACTGCAACGAATGAAAGAGCAGTAAGCTGTAAAAATGGAGATAACTTTAGCACAAGTGGGTGCGAGCGACTGCGTTTTGGGATTGCTAAAAGCAAGTTGGACAGAAAAAGGTACACGGTGACCTTTAATTTCCATGGCAGTGGCGCGGTCACCGGTTTAAGCGAGTCATTATGGCAGTGATTAACTGCTGACAAACTTTCCAGAGAATAGCAGCATATGCAAATCACAATAACTATCACCACAGAGACCAATTACACACCAAGATGATTTGAAGCAAATTATTAAGGCCCCTGCTGGTAGATTCCCTGCTGGGAGGACATTTTTAACCTGCACTGTAGAAAGTGCCGTGTTGTACAAAGTGACTTAAGAGTTTGTAACCCAGCTGTATTTGTTCAATGTTAAGTCAAACCAGTATTTATTTATTTTTTATTTTTTTTAGTTTTTCTCGACTGCTAAAACACTATAACCAGTCTTTTGAACTAAAATTTCAAAACCATAATGCCATTTGGTTTTGAAAGAAAGTCAGCTTACAGTTTGGTGCATTTCTAAGATCAGAAATGCAATTCTGAAAACTACTTGTTCAACCTCCACATCATCTAATCACTTGCGTACAAGTTGCATTTGCTTTGGTACGTTCATGCAACTGATTATGCAACTGATTTGTCTGCGGTTTCCTACATTATCAGTTCCTATTGTCATGTTGCTCAAAATGTATTACATGTATATAGTTCTCTGTGCTACAGTCTTACCCCTCAAAACATCAAGTCATTAGCTCATCGTATATGTCTTTACAGTAAATGCAAAATTTTTGATCTAGCTGTCATAAACTGTCAAGCATATTCTACACATTTCTATTAGACTTTTTGTAAATTTGCCATGAATTGTTCAAGTGAATATTGACTTTTACTAATGTAGAGACTACAGATCAACCAATGATAAAGCAGTTCTCTGAAATAGCTCAAAGCTACATCTCAACATCTAATGAACCTTCAATTGGAAAGCATATATAGACAGAGGACAACACAAGAGTTACAAATTCTGACAGTTAACTTTCTAATTTATATTTCTGCCTTTGCCCATATTTCTTTTTCTTTTCTATTTCACAATGATTTTGTAATGTATTTTCATTTTATTTTTATCTTGATTTTTATTTATTTTTATTTTTATTTTTTGTCAGACCACTAGTAAAAGTGTAACTGTGAATCCTATCCGGTCTTTTTCAATCAATATCCCACATACAGTAAAGTGTAATTTCGAAGAGGAAGAGTAGGAGGTGAAAGAGGAAGAGGAGGAGAATAAGGAGGAGGATGACAACAACAACATGGAAGAGAAATAGGAAGGGCAAGGGCAAGAAAACAAGCAGTCTCATATATTTTAGTTGATGCGTGCCAGGGTTGCATCAGGCATGCATGAGGATTTTTCCCCCACTGCCTGTCCAGGGCCAATTTAGTCTGTGATGTTGAGGAGGTTCTTTGGCCTGTCCCAGACCAAAGATAGGATGCTGGGGCAGAATAATTTTTTTGTTGTTGTTGTTTGCTGTTTTGTGCTGTACTCTACAGTACAATAAATTAAGGATTAAAACACTTGCAAATGCATACATTTGTTGTGTTCATCATGTTCTAAAACACTAAAGCCCATACTCTAAACCAAATTCTCAATAGCCTAAACCAATTTGTCAAATAAATCACTCTTTCTGCAAAACCATAAACAAGTTTAGGCAGTTTAGACACTGTTTGCAGATCTCATGCACTCTTTTTGCAAAACTCTAAACACATTCTCACTCACTAAGACACAATTTGCTCTGTGATGAACTTGTGATGCAAAACCCTAAACACAAGAAAGCAAAAGTTAAGCACAACTGCAACACGGTAATACATTTGTCAATCAGAGCGGTACAGAGAAGTGTGAATATATATATATATATGAATATATGTAAATATTCATACCTAAGTTTGGTAAATATACCAAAAAAAAAAAAAAAGGAAAAATGCACACATATATGTATGAGTATAGACAGTAGACAAACAGACAGACAGACAGACAGATAGATAGATAGAAATAGAGATGTATGTATACATATGTAGATAGATATAAATATACACGTATGTACACGCGCACACACACACACACACATATGTATGTATGTATGTATGTGTTTGTGTGTATATATATATATATATATATATATATATATATATATATATATATATATATATAGTGACAGTTAGGGTGTGTCGAAAAATCTTATTTCCTCCCTCAACTTCAAAAATAATTTCAAAATCATCCTACATCGCTGCAGAAGTACCGACCCAGTCTTTGCAAAGTAAACATGCAAAGAAGATCAAACGCCCTCAACAAAAAAAGGTAAAACTGTGATATAGGACAAGTTTGAAGTTGAGGGAGAACATGAGATGGGAGTTTTTCGACATACCCTAACTGTCATGAACCAGAAAAAAACAGTCCAGGCAGAGTAAGACAAGACGAGCATTTGAGTTTAAAAAGTGTATAAACTGTATTATTTTTATGAAAATAACCGATCGTTTCGCTAGATAAGACCATTCGTTCTCATCTGGGATCGTTTACAACCGCATGTGGGATCGTTTGAAGCCGCATTTAAACTGCATTTTGCAAGTTCAAAATCGGTGCACCATATCAGTATATTATAAGGAGAAAAATGCTGAAATATTTTCCTCAAAAAACATAATTTCTTTATGACTGAAGAAAGAAAGACATGAGCATCTTGGATGAAAAGGGGGTGAGTACATTATGTGTGAATCTTTGTTTTCGAAGTGGACTTCTCCTTTAAGACCCAAGGGTTATTTTAATAATTTCATTTTTTTTTTTTTTTGTCTTGTGGACTATATGTAAACATCTTTTATGTAAAATATCTTACTCAGGACAGTACTAAAGAAAAATAACATCCATTTTGTATGACCTCTCTTATTTTGTTAAAATTATTCACATTTCACAGATTCTGCAAGGGTTTCCCCTGCTTCCACATGCCACTGTATTTGGTACAAGAACAGTTTACAAATACATAAATAAATACATGTTTCAGTATACATTCTGTACAATTAAGCACTAAGAGAGAAATTAGACAAATTAGAACATTACCACACTCCTCCAGATGTTTCAAAAGCCATAATTCTGTGACCTAGAAAACGCATGATATCTGGAATACACCTGTTCTCCTGCCTCCTTCCTCACTCCAGCACTGGGTCCACAGTACAGCTACTCCCACCTCTTCAATATATTCAACTCCGTCTGAAGCTAAACATACCTCATCACTTGGGGAATAACATGCGGTTGAATAAATAATGAAACAACTTTCGTATTTGGGTGAACAATCCTTGTAATTACTATAAACCTGTTCCCCTTCATTTTTTTCTCTGTATCCTTCTACTTAATCTCTTTGTCTCTATCTTTACCTGTACAGCTGCATCACACACCTGTTCCTCTCTCTGACACTATTGTAAATGTCACAGTCCCTCCCATAAGATATCTTCCCGACAGGAGAGCCAAATCTGACAGTGGGCCTGGAGCCAGAATCATGCAGCAGCCCAGAATAGAACACACCTGCACTGCAGAGCTCGGTGAACAGTGGGGTACAGCACAGGTCTCTCACCTGTTCCTGGCAATTTCCGAAGCACAGATGCGTGTGCACACATCTTATCCTTCCTCAACTGCAGTTCCTGCTCTTTACTCCTCAATCTCTTTCAGTAAAGGGTTCAAATTCAAGATTGACAGCTTCAGTGTGACCTACAGCACCTCCACACATATTAAAGGTAATTTTCACTGCGGTGTGTAAATGATTCTTAACTTACACTTTGAGTCAATGCCATTTCATCTGCAAATAGTGTGGCTCATAACATGAACTTGTTTAAAATGAAATGAATGAAAGAAGTGATCACTATAATTAAATATTTCTTAATTAACGTTATTATGTCTGCCAACCTGAACATCTCCAATTAAGTTTTCTAAAATTCACCTTGCTTATTTAATTTCTCAGCCATGCAACATATATTGAATCCTTATTTTTGGAACATTTGGTTACTGAAGTTTTCTGAAACACACC